>JAUZTB010000062.1:4881520-4892647 GCA_034780895.1 Rhynchobatus australiae
GTAAATCTCCTCTGCACCCTCTCTAAAGCTTCCACATCCTTTCTATAATGAGGCGACCAAATTGAACACAATACTCAAGTGTGGTCTGACCAGAGATCTATAGAGCTGCAACGTCACCTCGCGGCTCTTGAACTCAATACCCCAACTAATGAAGGCTAACACTCCATACGCCTTCTTAACAACCCTATCAACCTGCGCGGCAATCTTGAGGGAACTATGACTTGGACCCCAAGATCCCTCTGTTCCTCCACACTGCTAAGAGTCCTGCCATTAACCCTGTATTCTGCCTTTTAATTCGATCTCCCGAAGTGTATCACTTCACACTTTCTTGAGAGGCTCCTTGTACCTTCTTGATACTAATAATACTGGTACCTTCTTGAGAGGCTTCAAATCTCTCCTGAAGTCCAGTGACACAATAGTGCAGTTGTGGCCTACCCAGCATTTCATAAATTTTCAATGTAAACTCCTTACTTTAATACCCTCTGCCTCTGTTTATGAAACCCAAGGTCCCACATGTTTTTTTTTAAAAATCTGTTTTGTCAACCTGCACTTTCATCTTCAATGGTTAATACAGATATATATCCAGGGCTATCAGGCCTATGAATCCATGAATACTACATTGTTATTCCTTTTTTTTCTTTACACTATTTATATATATTTGCAATTTATGGTATTTTATGTCTTTGCACTGTATTGCTGCCACAAAACAACAAATTTCACGTCATCTGTCAGTGATAATAACTGACTTTGATTCTGTTCTTGCATTCATTTTAGATACCGTAATGTTTGTTACTTTACATAATTAATATTTTACTTGTGTTTCAATGATAACAATTAGCTATTTGATACCAATCTATAAAGCCAAGAATACACGCAGGAAACTTCTAACTCAGCAACTAGGTATCAATAAATCCTGCCAGCTTTTGCATGTAGAGTCAAGATTTGGCTTAAAATGTTTATTTTTTTTAAATTGTGGATGTGGATAGAAAGAAAACATTTGTAAAGAAATATTTAAAGAACTGTACATAATTACTCATTTTTAAACTGTATTTGAGACATTGTATACTATTTGCTCATAGTTCCACCTCAGGTCCAGCTGTGTTATTGGATAATCTTGGAGTTGTATGAACTTTTGAATATAGTAGTTGGCCAACAAGGTCTCCAAACAAGAGGGAATTTTGGTATACTGGGACAGTGCAGGACACTTTCACAATTTGGCACTGTCAATACGCTCAAAAGAGAAATGTGATGACTTTCTACCCTGGGTACTGCTAATAACTTGCAGCAACGTGCCAGAAGTCTCTGGCTGCATAAACATCTCTTCCTGATTTAGGTAAAACTGAGAAAAGTACAAATATAATTTTCACATTTCCTTATGACACAGAAGGTCATTTGGCCCATTGCATCTTTGCCTGCTCATAAAGCAGCCCCATTCCCCTACTAACCTTTTCCTGCAGCCTATTCTCCCTACATTCCCACCTATTTCCCCCAGCAGATTCTACCACTCACCTATATGTTAGGTGACAATTTAGAGAAGCCAATTAACCTACCTACCCACATTCGAATGGAGGAAACGCATGCTGTCACAGGAAAGACATGCAAACTCCATGCAGATAGCACCGGAGGTTGGGATTGAACCTGGATCACAGATACTGAGGCAGCAGTTCTATTAGCTGTACCACCATGCTGCCTAGAGTCATACAGCATGGAAACAGGCCCTTCAGTCCACCAAATTCATGCTAACCTTCAAGCACCCATTTAAACTAACTCGCCCCACATTTCCATCAACTCCCTCCAGATTCCAGCACTCACTTACAAACTGGGCGCAATTTACAGTAGCAGTTAACCTACTAACCCGCTGTTGGGATATGGAAAGACCCAAAAGAAATCCAAACAGTCAGCACTGGAGGTCAGGATTGAACACGGGTCCCTGGAGCCGTGACACAGCATCTGTTAGCTGCACGACTGGGTTCAAAGCAACTATCAATCTGCAAGATTACTCGTGATACAGCTCTTCACACATCAGAATTTCTTAATTGACAGTAAAAGATTTAACATTTTGCATTTCAAAATTTTAAGTGGCCTTCTGAACAAGTCATATTTTGTCTTGAATAGTTATAACTCATAACTTAACCAAAGTAAGGAGACTGCAAGAATTAATAGAAAGACCGCAACATTCAATGCTCTCAACTCAATTTTGGTCTTTCTTCATCATCAAAACTAGCTCTTTACCTGTTGCCATTTTGTGCTATCAGCTTCAATACAAGGTGTATCATAGATGGCACGATAGTGTTTGCATATGGACAAATAGGATCCTTCATGCTGGTCGACTTGAATCATTAGGTTGTAGTATTTTAACTTCAAGTCCTGTAAAAGATGGCAACTGGATCAAAATTATTGCAGACCAATTTAGTTAAAAATAGTCCTGTGCATTATGTACTAATAATTGCTTAATGTATTAGTCATATGAAGACTAAGTCCAACATGAAAACACATGCAAGTATTTTAACATGAGAAAATGTACAACGAAAAGTTATCAACACCAAATATTAGTGTTTGACCAATGATTATTGACCTGAAACATTCACAATTTCTCTCCACAGTTGCTGCTTGATCCGCAAAATATTTTCAACAGTTTCTGTTTTTACTTAGCCACCAAGATATCATGAGTGAGTGGTAATTTGTGTTCCAATTTCTCAATCCACACTATTGGGCAGCATCTAATCTCCACCTGAACAGTAAAATGTGGCAAATTTCTGAGAGATAATTCACACCAAACAATTCCACAGTTGGAACATAAGAAACAGGAGCAGACTGTATGATCCCTTCAGCTCGCTCGGCCATTCTTTTGGCCTCCACTCTCTGGTTGGATCCCTGTAACCTTCTTTTATATCCTTTGTAAAGGAGTTCATCTTCCTTTACCTAGTGAAGAATTCTCAGGAATCAATCCAGTGTATCTCTGCTGCACTACCTCTAAATCATAAATATCCTTCCTTATGCATGGAAACCAAACTGAAGAGTTGTGATCTCACTAAAGCCCTGCACATAGTAAAACCCTTTCTCTTGTGCTGACTAATTGCTTGTTTTACCTGCATACTAATTTTGTACAAGCACAGCCATATCTCACTGAATAACAATGTTCTATAGTCTCACGCCATTTAAACAATATTCTGCTTTTGTATTTTTCCTACCAAAGGTGATAACCCCACACATTTTCATGTTACACTCTCTCTGCTATCTTTGCTCATTCACATAAATGATCTACATTCCTTTCTAGACTATGTGACACTCTCAAAACTCCCCTATCTTTATACTGTGACCAAATTTGTACAAACTATACACAGTTCCTTCATCTATGTAATCAAAATAGATCATAATGAACCAAGGTCCCAGCACTTAACCCTGAAGCCTACCACAAGCTGAAACTTGTCGTACTGAAAATTACCTGCTTATCCCCATAGTGTTAACCAATTATCTACCTCTGGTATTATATTAACTTCAGCTCCACCCGTCCTCCTTCATGCAGTACTCTTTTATGCTGCAGTTTATGGACTAGCAAATAATCTGGAACAAAGTCCATGACTGCAATAACAAAATTGATTTGCAAAACAAAATACTTAAATCAGTCCTGACTGCTTTTATCACTGATAAGTGCTTGCTTATAAATCTTTATTAAGACTTTCAAAGAAACTGTATTTATTGGTTACATAGCATCAACTAGTGAACAGGTAGTGGAAGGGCATTATGACTCAACAAATGGATGTTCATGTGGCAAAGTCATTTACTTAGGAAAGAGTCTGTTTAAAGTGTAGAGGAAAGAGAAACCACAGCAATTTTGCCAATAAAAGCTATGGAAAATAGCTACAAATAAATTATATATCCAAAATCAATTTCAGCCACTGACAGCAGTGTAGTCACCAAGCTTGATTCACAAGATGTTAGTCAATCTTTCCTGGTAGGTTCTAGCACTGTCACTACATGGAACCTGAAAAGAATTTGAAACTACCTCAGTATTTTCTCCCTGGAAGAACTTCGTGTTTATTTTTTTGCTGATGATCTGGGTTCGAATATAATCCTTTATAGCCAAGCAGAGTCTCATTTGTTCCAAGATAAACTCAACCTTCTCTTTCTTCTCCATTGACCCATACGTTTCAACCTGATGGTTTAAGAAAACAGCAACTTAAAATAATGAAGTCTAATAAAATGTTGTGGTAGTTGAAATATTCTTCAAAACCATCCATTTGAGATAAAGTTCATGGCTTTAGCATTTTTCCATTTACCAAGATCTGGACATTGCTGACAAGGTCGATATTTCTTGCTCATTTCAAGAGCACACAAGAATGGGTCTGGAATCACAAGGAGGCCAGATTGGATACAGAGATTAGTGAAGCATGCAATCCAATAGGTTTCTAGTCATCATTACGAATGATTATTTTTTCCCTCTAAATAAATTTAGATTCCGTTGCTGCTGTTGCGAGATTTGAACTCTGGCCTCTGGATTGTGAGTTTAAAGACAGAAGTCAGAGCCACTAGACCAGTACTTTAACTGCTGCACCACCACTACCTCTGCTGATACTGCATGATGTTGTTGTTGTTGTTGTTGTGAATACCTGAATTTTCCAAACTGATTAGAAAGACCATAAAAAGTTAATCAAGCATAACATAAGAATTAGGAGCAATTGGAGAACATCTGTACTTAGCTGCCAGAGGTGGTAGCTGAATCAGACACAAATCACTATGTTTAAGAGGCACTTATTTAGATATTTAAATAGGCAAGGCACAGAAGGAGACACAATAGAGGCTCCAGCTCTGATGCGGGGTCTTCATCTGAAACGTTGACAAGTCCTTTCCCACAGTTGCTGCTCAACCCGAGTTCCTCCAGTGGATTGTTTGCCACTCCTAAGGCATAGAAGGATACAGTTCTATACTCCTAATGTTCTACTCCAGGCTTTTAACTCTGAGATACCTGCATTTTAATTTGGTCTCTTCAACACTATCAAATCTAAACCCCCTTGCCTTCATCTACCATGTCCCCGAGCTCATAATTCCAACCCTGAACCTTTCTGCTTTTATTTTGTTTTCTTCTCCCTTAAAGCCAATCTGAAGCCCTCACCTCTTTAATATCTCATGCGTTTTAGAGTCAATCTTTCGTTTGATAACACTCCTGTGAAGAGCCTCAGGATGCTTACCCTACTCTTTAAAGATACTCTTTAAAAATAAATGTAAAATGTTGTTGTAATTTCTGAACCTGGTTGGCAAAATTGAAGCTCACTTTCTGAAGTTGATCACTGTACTTCTTAATATTAAGATAATTTTGTTGTTGAGGTAAGGAAAGAAAACAACATGTTATCTCTACTTTGCTCATGGCCTTTCAATTGTCAAACTAAACCCAAACATCTTGAAATTGTAACAGAGCAAAAAAGGTTTAGTTAAGACTTTCATGGTTTCTATCTTAGGGCAGCACCCAATACAGATTTAAATGATCTATTTTGCTTTATAAGAACTAACGAAAGATCACCATTATTTTGAGACAACTTTGTTCATCATGAAAGCGTGCATGTTTTACTTGCCTAGATATCATTGACATTCACCTGAAGTTCCTGCAAAATGGCAGCAGCTTCTTTCAGCTCTCCAGCTTCCTCCTTTATCATGGCTAAGTGTTTGGTTAACCGAGCACGCTCAATTTCCACATAAATCTGAAAGAAACAATTAATAACAATAATATATCACTATGAAGGTTTTCATTCACAGTTCTTTATGCATGATTAT
Organism: Rhynchobatus australiae; assembly: GCA_034780895.1. Lineage (NCBI taxonomy): Eukaryota > Metazoa > Chordata > Chondrichthyes > Rhinopristiformes > Rhynchobatidae > Rhynchobatus > Rhynchobatus australiae. The sequence goes on from JAUZTB010000062.1 coordinate 4,887,290, forward strand.
TTAAATTCCTTTTACAAAATGTACAGAAATGAAGGAAGGTGGTGATCAATTTACTTTATTTAAAGCTATTATGGATATGATTGAAATGTCATATCAGCTAATCAGGACAGTAGTAGGATTGCTTCAGTTGATTACATTTTACATTTATAAAAGCAAATTGAATCATTCTTTCTCTGAAGGCTCTTCTTACGACAGGGCTTTGAGGCCACATAAACTAGGGAAGAACAACAATCAGTTCTTGATCTGTGCTGTCCGTTGGTCAAATGGTAGGGATGTTTTGTTATATTAGTGAAGCAATGCCTTCCTGTTGGAGCTGCTGTCTTACAGAGGAAATATTAAAATAAAAGCACAAACGTTCTAAGGCACTCATCAAGACAGCCAATGCACTATCAAATGCAAATTGCTTGGTCATGGATTAATTTGCAATTTTTTGCAATACTGCTAGCATAACTGCACTGAAAAGTATGAAGTAATGGTCATAAAGCATTTTGGAATAAACATGACAGGTGCAATTGCATTGACACAGTTCCTCAACCCACAGCTATTGGTGAAGTTTGGCTTGTTATGATTCCACAGCTAACTGAAGCTTTCTTGTTGTTATAAATCTGCAGGAATATACAAATATATAACGTGATGAATTTCAAAGTCTCACAGCCCTCAGTAACGTTTTTGTCTTAAAGGGGAAATCCCTTCCCCAGTATTAGATTCTTCCACAAGAGAAAGTATCCACATAGTCAAGATCCCTCGGGATCATATATATGTTTCAATGAAGTCTCCTTTCATTTTTCTAAACTCTAGTGAATACATACCTAGCTTGACTAACCTCACCTCATAAGACAACCTGCCCATTCTGAGGTATAGCAGAACTCAGAAAATCTGGCAGACTTGGGGCTGTGGCGGGTGCCAGACTAGCAGATTTTCCAGACTATCGGAAGTTATTTCAATTACCTGAACACATTTGAGACTGTCATTTAAAAAGAATGTCACACAGTTTGATGATAGGTTTTCCAGTGAACCAGTTAAGCTAAAAGGCAGCATGGGAACTGGGGCCCTGGTGAGCGGGAGGAGTGCAGCAAACATTACCTGGTCAGCCAGAAGCCAATCCATTGGGATTTCCAAATCATTGTATAGTAGATTTTAGTTGCTTTACTGTATTAGTTTTGCAAACCTTTTCTGAGCTACTTCCAATGCATTTATTCCTTCCTTAAATTTGGAGACCAATACAATAAATGGTACTCCAGATGTGGTTTCACCAATGCCCTGTATAATTGAAGTATAAGCTCCTTACTTTTGTATTCAATTCCACTTGCAATAAACAATAACATTCTGTTTGCTTTCCTATTTACTTGCTGTACCTACATATTAGTAATGATGCACTGGGATGACCAGATCCCTCTGCACCACAGAGCTCTACAATCTCTCATCATCTGAAAAATATGCTTGTTATGTTTTTATTTTGCCTGCCAAAATGGACAGCTTCACATGTCTCGCACTATACCCCAGATCTTGACCCATTTACTTAACTTATTTATATCCCTTTATAGCTTCCTTATGTTCTCTTTACAACTTAGTTTTTTTAAACCTATCTTTGGATCATCAGCAAATTCAGCTACATACAAGTCATTTATATCAATTGTAAAATGTTGAGTCCCCAGCACTAACCTCCATGGCACATCACTCATTACACCTTGCCAAGCAGAAGAAGACCTACTGTATGTTTGTGTGTATTAATAGAAATATATCTGTGCTATTTTTGCATATGACCATTAAACACATTAGCACTTAGGTATTACAAGGAAGACAAGTGAATGCATGGCAATGTGTCACTAAAAAACTTTTGCTGCGAGTCTACTCCGGTTGGTAGAGTTTTTGCGGCATCTGGAGAGATGGGTCAACCTCCACCCTGCAACTTTCATTTAAACTCAATTCAATGATTGAGTTACTTAAAATAGTTAACGGTAAACATTTTAATGTAATCTTTTGAGGGCCAGGACTTGTTTTCTATTCAACAATTCACCTACACATCTCGTTATGATTTCTTAAATCCCAACAGTTCTTTTTACAAGTATATTTTCGATGCAAACCAAAAAAGATTAATAGCGTCAAACATCATATTTCTAGAAGTTATTCTTCCCACCTCCCCCCAAACCATTTGCCATTGCACTTAAATTGCAACTCCACAGGTTCAAAGCTGTGTGTATTTTCTATGCATAAAGATAATTTCATCTGTGGAAGCATGTTTAAGGAAGTTTCATTTTCATTCAATGGCAATTCGACGAATATTAGATTTGCGAATATGATAATACACCGGCTTCGAACTGTTCGTGCAGATGTCGATTTTAACCCCAAATTTATTTTTATATTTTGGGAACTGAATTTAGAAAGGTACAGAACTTCAAATCAGCCGTAGTGCTGTTAAATCGGCTCTCTAAAACCGAAATTTGTCTAGATTAGGTGAGCGGTTATCTGCATTGTAGATCAAACTCTAACGGCTTGTGTAACCAGTCCGCGTATCCCAAAAGCGTCCACGGACGTCTACTCACCATATTACAAATTGAAGCGATGTTTCTGACAGTCATTAGTTTGCAGCCTGTGGTCCCTCCGCCATCTTTATGAAAATATTATAAACCCAGGGGAAAAGAGGGAGAGAGGTGGACAGGATGTTTTGACAGGACCCGGCGATGAGAACGGAACCGGCCGACGGTGTCTACAAGCCGGCACGACTAAGGTAAACAAAGCGCTAAAGCAGCGTTGAGCCCTCGCTCATTGAAGTGGCTGTCCAGGCCCATCAACTGCCCAATCCCACCCACCACCCAGAAAACCGAAAATATTAGAAATTTTCTGCCATGCGGTAATTGCCCCAGCCCGTTTGCCATGCTAATCGCTTTAAATGCATAATGGCGATTCCAGGCAGAAACGACGAACTGAAAGTCGAACAACTGCTAACCCCGTTCCGGATCGCCCGTGACAGCTGAACGGGGGGAGGGGGGGGAAGGAGGTGTGTGATTGATACTAGGTCTATCCAATCAAAAGACGGATCAACTTGCCAATAATGTTAAACCCGAATTGTTTGACCAATCAATGCAGTCAGTACTTTTCGCTTGGGTTCGTCATATTGTTCTTGATCTCAGTCTGTTCGGTTGGAAGAGGTATATTCATAAATCTCAAGGTCGGCTCAGCAAATTGCTAAATATATACATGCATATATTAATTAGACAATTTCAGCTGTTTGAATAGCGTACTATAAAGTTGCCTTTAGTCAACGATTTTAATATGAAAATAATTACAGGTTATGCAGTTCATAAAATATTTTTATTGAATAATTTGATTCAAACAGCTGAAACTAAAATTATGATTGATCTTGAAAGCTATGCCATGTAATTTACAGTAATAATGTACCATCAATTTCCTACTCCAACTTATTTTTTTCAGATCTTGAATAAAGTATTATCAGCAGGTAACTGAACAATTTATTGGCCATTCATTGACAGATTGCTGCAGTATATCTCATGCAAAGGCTGACTGAAGAACAAAGATGCTTTCATCTATTTTCTTTCCCGTCCTCCAATTCTGCCCCTGCCCCACCAAAACTTCTAGCTCCAATCCTACTCACTAGCCAGTAATTCTTGTTTGTTATTTCATATATAAATGAGAGGTCAGGATTATGCACAGCTGTGATGACGTAGCTTGTATTCTTCAAATAGTTCTGTAAGTATTTAGCTAAAGGAGGAATAAGCAACATGCTATCCATAACTGTTGATGATCTTTCACATAAAATGGAATAGGTTTCAAAATAACTGTCCCTAAGGGTGGATGACATTTATCGTGAAGAAAATGAGATTTCTAAGATGCAATAGCCATTGTGAGTGAGTCCAATACTGGGGTTGTAATGATGGCTTGGAAACAAACTAATGTGCTGTTCAATTTACATTAAGTAAAAGGGGAAGGACAGACTTATACAAACACAGAGCCACAGCTCTTGCATCTAATAGATAAAATAATTGAATTTATAACCAAAAGTACAATAAGGATTATCTTTATACCTTAGCAATCTAGCAAATGACAGCCAAAAAAGAGTCAGACAATGAAGATTAATCTCTGGTATGTTTTGAGGAAATGTGGTCTTGTGATATGGGGCATTTAAATTTCAAAATAAATTTGACAAAATGCTACAAGAAAAGCTCTTGCTTAAGTATCATGCATTCATTTTCAAATCAAGCTCAGAAATGGATAAGAAATTCAGCAAGTGGTGTAATATGAAGCAGTTCATACCAGTGAACAATATGATATAGCAATAGAGGAGAAAGCTGAATTTCCAAAGATTGTTTTTGGGAGATCTTATTTCTCTACTTCACTACTTATTTTACTTTCTTGCCTTGCATCCAAAGGTATGATTCATGCTGGTTAAGTTAAGAAATAAAACCAATTGGATGGGTTAGGTTAGCCAAGTGCCATTGAGTCAGTGCCGATTTCTGGTGACACTCTCCCAGACAATCTGTTACTAACTACATATCTAAATTCTTGCAAAGACATATCTGAGTCACCTTTTATCCCATTTGTCTGCTTTGTTTTCTTTCTTCCTCCCCTCTTTCCTTCCTTCATTGTGTAAATATCGCTCTTATCCCTGCACAGCTCCAAAACATGCCAGTTTCTGGTTGAGTCGAACACTGGGGTTGTGAAGATACCCTGGAAGCTAACATGATATTCAATTTATTTAAAATGGAAAGGAAACCCTTGAACAAAGATAGGGCCGTCAGTCTAACATCCAATGAATACATTAACTGAAATAGCACCAAAAGTACAATATAGAGTACCTTAACACCATAGTAATCTAGTAAATACCAGCCAACAGAGTCATAGTCTGAAGGGATGTAATGGGCTTTATTTTGTCTAGGATTAGATGGTTGGTTCTTCTTGCTCTACACAGATTTTTGAGCAACCTTCTCTAGCACCACAAGCACAGAGGGAAACTCTAAAAAGCCAGTCAGGAATCCTCAAAATAAACTTGTTTGGGTAGATAACTTAAATTTAATGTGGGTAACTGTAAAGTTTTGCAATAAAAAATGGATCACATACATTTTCTCATGTACGCTGGAATATCTAAAGATGTCAAAAGAACAATAATGCTATTAGGCTGTGAAGCAGTGATCTATGAAGCATACAGAATATGGAATTATATCATTAAGTCAATAGGAATAAAAGTCAGAAAATATCATGCAGTTTTCAACATTTTCCTGCTGTAGACTTGTAGTTATGGCAGAGGCCACTGTCTGTAAGGAGTTTGTACGTTCTCCCCATGTCTGCGTGGGTTTCCTCCAGGTGCTCAGGTTTCCTCCCACATTCTAAAGACATACGGGT
>JAUZTB010000062.1:5250594-5260994 GCA_034780895.1 Rhynchobatus australiae
AAATGCAAAAATGTATTAATTTTTCAACTTGAGTTTCTTGACAGGTGTAGGTGACACGGCTTTGTGTAATGGAAAATTGTGATTTGGACTCTTTTCTAGGAATGCAGCCCCACCCCCTGTAACGTGGGGGGGGGGTGGTCATCTCTAACAACAAGTAATCCAGCCCACAACAAACATCTGGGCATACACATTGTTTGGATGCTCAGTTTATCATGTGTTGCTAACAGGAATGCAAATTTCCTGGACATTTGTCTACTTAAATTTATTTTTAAAAATTGCATTAAGAGGATGACCAATAGGTCATAGTAAATTTACGCAAAACAATGGTTGGGTCATGTAGAATCAACAGAATGATACCAGATGTCAAACCTAATAAATTTTCAATTGTTGGGGCTCTGTCCATTGGCCTTAAGGCCAAAAGGGAATTTAGGAAAATTTTGAGATTATTTCATAAATAACCAATTATGTAATTTCTGATTTGGTACCGTCTCCTTTTGGAGATTATATGAAGATTGTTATGAATGGGAGGTATAATATCTGGAGATTACCATCGGCTTAAACTCAGTTTGGCAAGCCGCACAAATACCGTAGCTACATGAGAGGCTCCTGATGCCCCAATTTTCTCCTGATACCCAAAACATTTCACCACCTAAAAAGCACAAGCCATGATTGTGATGAAATGTTCTCCACTTCCCTGGATGAGAGTAGCTCCAACAAAACTGAAGAAGATCAGCAGCATGTAGGATAAAGGAACACACTTGATTGATGCCCCATCTGTCACTCTAAATATTAATTTACTTTACCACCGGTATAATGTGGCAGCAATCTGTGCCGCAAGGAAATGCATTGTCATTACTTCCCTTGGCTATTCTTTCAGCACGTCATAAATCTGCAACCTTTCCAAGAAAGACAAAGGGGGCAGGTGAATGGAAACACCACCTGGTACAGATTCCCCTACAAGTTTCACAGCATCTCAGCTTGGAATATATTGCTATTCCTTCATCATTCCTGAGTTTAAATCCTAGAAATTCTTACTTAGTAGTATTATGGATGTACTTATGCCAGAAGCAATGTATCAGTTCAAGAAGGGGCTCACCACCACCTCAACTCATCCACATAGAAATAAAATGATTAAATCATGAGCTCAACTCACTTTCAACTATTCTACAGTATGTTGGGGAATTAATATCGATGTTTCATGCCTCTTGGTTAAAATTGCTTGTTATTTGAAACTTTATTACTTGTGTTCAAGAACTTAACATGAAGATATACTTTAGAAACCACTATTAATATTAGAAATCAGAAGAGTTGATCTAACAGTCTTTTGAGCTGCTCTTCAATTTAAAAGATGGCTTTTGGTTCAAATCCACATGCCTACCTTGTTCCTTAACACTTATGTTAGATATGTTTACAAAAATAAGAATATTAAAAGTTAGTTGCTCATTAAAGTGTAACATTTTATTGCTAAACCTGCCATTAAAGCAGGTTGCTGTCTCTAACTACATAATGCATTTTAAAATTTGCTGTATGACATGTGTATCTCGCATTCCTTTTGTCTCCTGTTTTCTTTGTTCACTGTTGATTTCACTGTTCATGCACTTCACAGTTCATTTTGTTCAATCATAAAATGACGACTATCCCTTTAGATTATGTCGCCATAATTAAAAAGGTCTAAATTTGATTCCTGATCTCTGCAGGTCCCTATAACAATGTATCAGGAGGGAAGTTGTCTTTATTTATACATTTTTGTTTGGGAATAAGCATTCAAATTGTTGTCTTTAGTACTATTGAATTTAAGGAGTTAATGCTGCATTATTTTCAGGTAAGAACTTATGAGAACATGCAAGATCAGTGTGATCAATTTTGTTTCAAGTTCCTTTCAGCAAAGTTCATAACTGCACAGTCAGTGTCCACTTAAGTGATTGATATGGTTTCAAGATGATTCTTTTTAGAAATGGAAGGGGGATGTTCACGTTTTTGATGTCAAAGATATTAATTTTATTTTCTCCCCCCCGCTTTCTTAGAAGATAATGGTGAAAATTCCACTGACACTACCATCACTGCCATGAAAGCTCTTCCACCTTCGTTGTCTGCTGATGATAGTAACAGCAATATGGATTTGTCCGTTGAGACATCCACTCAAGATGGCAGTTACAAGATATCTGAGGATTTGGAGAATATGGAGGGCTCCTCCCAGTCTTCAGGCAATGGTCAGGAAGACCCAGGTGATTTCTATTTCCTTCATAAATGGCTTTTTGCAAATGTAAGGTGTACAAGGATATTTTGAAAGCATAGATCAAGCATCAGCACCGGTGAGGGTATTACATGCCAATTCTACTCCATAAAATTGCTTTGTTTATTTTTTATAATAATTAAATTTTGACCCTTTCAAACTTCTGTTCACCTGATTACTTTCCCTAGTTACCAAATGTAGATCATGATGAAGTTCAGATAAGTCGACTCTCCAAAAAATAATAGAACATGGAACTGTACAACACAAGAATAGGCCCTTTGGCCCACAATGTCTGCCTGACCATGATGCCAATTTAAAGCTGCACATCTGCCTGAACCTGGTCTATATCCCTCCACTCCCTACCTGTTCCTGTGTCTAATTACCTCTTAAACATTGCCGTTATATCTGTCTCCATCACTTCACTTGGCAGTGAGCTGGCACCTACCACTCTCTGTAAAAACAAAACACACTTACCCCATAAATTTCCTTTAAACTTTCCCCCTCTAACTGTGAAGCCTTGTCCTCTAACATTAGACATTTCCACTCTGGGAAGAAGACTCTGACCATCTACCCTATATCTATGCCTCTCATAATTTTATATACTTTATCAGGTTGCTCCTTAGCCTTTGAATCTACTGAGAACACACCCTCTCCTCTTGCTAATACTTTGTAATCCAAGCAACATCCTGGTGAACCTCTTCTGCACCGTCTCAAGCCTCCTCATCCTTTCTGTAATGCAGTGATCAGAACTGCACACAATACTCCATATGTGACCTAATCAAAGTTTTATACAACTACAAAACGACTCACCTATTTTATTACAGTACTCTTTGACAGGTGCAGGCAAGTATGCTGTACACCACTTTTACCACCCTATGGGCTATGGAACTACGGACTTTCACCCCAGGATCCCTTGCCTTTCATTGAATACTTTCCTCCTACATTTGACCTCCCAAAGTGCAACACCTCACATTAAACTCCATCTGCTATTTTTCTGTCCATATTTCTAACTGGTTTGTATCCTGCTGAATCCTTTTGACAACCTTCCTCGTTCTCCACAACTCCACCAATTTATGTGTTGTCCACAAACTTGCTAATCAGCCCACCTACATTTTCATCCAAATCATTGTATACATCACAAACAACAGAGGTGCCAGCGTTGATTCTTGCAGAACACCTCTGGTCAGAATACACCCCTCCACTGCTACCCTCTGTCTTCTATGGCCAAGCCAATTTCGAATCCAGTCTACTTGGATTCAAGAGGATTAGCTAGAAGATTAATGATGGAATGATATTTTACGGGTGAATGGGAAGTACAGTGTGGCATGGCACATAGTACATAATGCCAATCGACTAAACGTTGTTTCAACCAAGAGGCAAGTACCTACATGTGTGCGGGGATGGCAATGTTAGAGGAAGGTGTTGTTAACAGATGCTCACAGCCAATTATGTTCCCCTGTGGCTGCATTTAAAATGCAGTTACCTTCCTAAAAGTACATTTAAAAAAATACTAATATGATAAGCTGGGCCTGACAGAAAGGATCACAATAATCTTTCACCATAAATCATTATCAAAAATGTGCTCTTTTTTTCCTTACTACTTGTCCTCCTCAGTTTACTTCTCTCTTTGGTCTTTTTCTACATATATTGGGAATTTTAAACATGAAACTGCATCACTCCCTCTTTGACCAAGTGCTTTAATGCTGTTAAAAGTGTTTCATAAAAGATTCCCTTCCTTTTGGATATTTCTGAGCAAGTCTTCTTAAGTACCTTGGATATGTTTTAACAAACTCTATTAAACTTGGCCAAACAGGAGGCAATTAACTGGTTAGCCTAAACCACCTCAGTACAGTTGCTGAGAAATTTGGAGGATTTGAAATTTGAAGAAATTTGCTTAACCCCTTGTTTCAAACCTTACCCACAAGTATTTTTTTTTTCCTTTCTTGTCTTCCATGTCAGCTCTTTCAGTACTTTTCTGATTAGGATCCATACATATATGGAAATAGTATCTTGCAGCAATTTTTCTTTGCTTTTGACCTAATTTAAAAGGGGGAAGGATATCAAATTTTGGATAGCTTGCACCTCACTTCGGTAAGATTGGAAATAGTTTCAAAAAGATCAAAAGTGAAATCCTATGTGTTGAAAGTTAACATTTTGTTTTCTGCCATTTCTCTAATTCCCTTCAGTATGTCACTTGATGTTAAAACTCTAAAGTTAAAACCTATTTTCTTCTGAAGGCATTATTTGTTTTAATATTCCTATTGTGCAAATAAACTATAGCTGTTTATCCATCCCACTCCTGCAGAAGAAAGGCCTTGTCATTTATATTGTATTTGAAGGAGCAGCTGAGCCACACGGGGGGGTGGGGGGGAATGCTGAGATTTGATAACTGGGAATCTCTCCACCTGTTTGACCATATGGACCACTTCAGAGATTGCATCTAATGTAGAATTATTTTTGTAATTTGTTTTCCCTTCTGTTTTAGGAAGCAGTATGTGTCACTTTTTATTATTCTACTCTTATTTGTATTAGTTTTCTTATCTTATCTTTTCACATCAGTATTATATGGTGTGATTTTATACATATAATACTTTAGATCAACCATTTGACACCAGCCTAACTACTAAATTCATCTCAAGAGTGAGCTAATGTGTTTAAAGCAAAGTGTTTTTTTAAAGATACTTAAAGGCGTTTTTGTGCAGTCTGCATTTAGTATATGTGGTTAGTTGATCAAGGATCAGAAACAAATTCAACACCCTTCGCCAAGTCAATGCCCCTTGATCAAAATGTTTCAAGAAAACAAGCTCCAGTGGCAGATATTGATATTGCCTTTACTGTTCAACAAAATTCCACATACTCTTGAGTCATTGAGAGGCTTTGCAAATTCTGAAAAATTCATTTGAAGAAAATTTACTTTGGTTGGACTCTGATTTAAAATGTATCAAATAGGTGACATGGCTGGCAATGTTGGATGCGTGTGAGTGGTAAATGATAGTATATCTAGGGCTGTTCTGTGAATCTGGAATGCACTACCATTGACGCTTCTGAATTGAATATTTGCTGTAGAATCAGCAGAACTTGGAAGTGATAAAACAAATGGCGAAAATGGTGATTCTTCTGAAACTGGTAAAGGCTCATCTATCCCAACCAGGATGGTCACAAGGTTACGGAATCCTGACAGCAAGTTGAATCAGCTGAAGAGTGCACAGGCTGCTGCCGCAGCACATGAGGCAAATAAATCATTTAAGGAAGGCAAAGAGGTGAGAAGTGAACTTTACTCTTTAGAAAGTGCCTTGATATTAAATTGCTTACTGTTGACTCCTACACTAAAAATGCAAAGTTTATTATTTAAATTTCCTTTAACGCTTAATATGACCTTGCTTCTACCTCTTCTTTCAAAAACTGAGTTTAAGTAGGCTCCAGACATCTTTACTCCCTAACTTTCAAGTAAGAGCAGAAAATAAACTACAGAGTAAGAGAGAGCCTTTTAGGCTGCATCCAGATTAGACACATTTCCTCCTGGATAACTTTGCTCCTGCCGTCTGTCAGTTCCTACTTCGAAAAGTTCAAAATATCTTTCATTTAAATTTGTTCAGTCATGAGTAAACGTGTGGTTTGTAGTTCTGGGATCTGTTGTCCATCCCTGATTACCTCCGAACTGAGGAGACAGTTAAGAGCTGGCCACATTAGTGAGTAACATATGGGCCAGATGTGCCATCTAAGGATGGCAGATTTCCTTCCCTGAAGGACATTAATGAGCCAGATAGATTTTTCTAACAATCTGGTAATTATATGTTACTAAAATTGACTTTTAGTTTATAAATTCCAATTCTATTTAAATATTTGGGGAAAAAATTGCTTTTCTTATGTGCCATGGTAAAGTTTGAATTTATTTTTCTGGATCAGTGGTCCAGACCTCTGGCTACTAGGACAGTAACTTTAACCACCATCTCACTATATCCATCTCTACTACATCTCTAGTAGAGGGAGGAATAAAGGCCATATTTATTTATATCTCTTTAATCCCCAATCCCCCTTTATCCTTTTGTGAAATATATTGTCAATTTGCCCTGTATGCCTTCCTAGGAAGTCTTCTACACAAAACAAATATTCAGTTTAAAGCACTGTGATTAAAGATAAACTGGACCCATGTGAACTTGAGGATTGTATTGATATATTTAAAAAAAAGGTGAATTCAGTTAATTTTTCCTTTTCAGGTCTTGGTGGTAAATACTCAAGGGGAAGTCTCTCGCTTGAACACAAGGAAAGATTTGGTGATGAAGGGAATTGTGAATAACTTGTTTAAGTTGGGTCAAGAAGGAAAGTATCGTGTCTACCAAAATCAATATAGCACTAGCACCTTGGCACTCAACAAGCATCAGCATCGAGAGGATCATGACAAACGACGACATCTTTCTCATAAGTTCTGCATGACCCCTGCGGGCGAGTTCAAATGGAATGGTGCTGTGCATGGATCAAAAGTACTTACAATATCTACTTTAAGGTTGACCATTATCCAACTGGAGAATAATATCCCATCTTCATTCCTGCATCCGAACTGGGCTTCACATAGGTGAATGGGATTAGTTTCTTTGTGCTTTTCCAGGTTAATCACATGGAAGTTCAATTTATGATTTATTTTATGCTATCATAATTTTCCTTTGAAATTTGAAAGAAGAAAGGTGAATGGTAAACCTTTTTCAACCTGAGATAACTGCTGCATTTCAGGAAGATAAATACTTCTGGAACTAGCTCGTAAATGTCCTGAGTATTGTCCTCTGATGTCAAAAAATGCAATGAAGCAGTATAAAAAAAACATAATAGAAGTGATAGTAGGCTTTTCAAATGCCTGTGCCACTTACCTGCACTAACCCCTATTCCTTGATTTACTTAAATCAATAGAGCTCTAGATATTGTCTTGAATATGCTCAATAACTAACACTGCATTGCTCTCTTGGGTAGAGAATTCCAAAGGTTAACTACACTGTGGGTGAAGAACTTTAGTATCATCTCTGGCTTGAGCTATTATATTGTCAAACACAGACTGGTAACTTGGGCTGCAATTAACTTCAGCGTTCTAGGGAAAGTGAAACGTTAAACAGGACCCATCCTGATAGCGTTCAGTAAGCTGTTTGAGCAATGTCCAGTGACATTTGAAACATTCAGGACATGAAGAGCTGGGACCAAGTACCTGGCAACAATTCACTTTTGTTACAAAACAAAATATCTGTCCAAGATATTTACAATGAAGGCGTATTCTTGGATACTTCATCTAGTTACAAGAAACTTAGCCCCAACAGTAGTTTATTTTTAATAATCCAGTTTTTCTCTCTTGTCTTCCTGTTGTTCTTAAGTTGACAATTTATATTTGGCACAAGTTCCCCATACAGTCATGTTAGAGTTGGGGTAGTGACTGCTATTTTCTGATCTCATGCTTGCCTGCAATCCAAGAACACAATTATAGCATAGGATGCTGAACGGTGAATTTCATACATTTTCTCCTTGCTTACTGAGGTACATAGGGGCCATTTGTTTTCTCAATGCCATTTCATGTTAGATTGGGTGACACGTACAGCTTTCTCCTCTGTTGTAAGGCTCAATATGTTGCATTCACTGAGCTACCAGAGAGCTCCTGGTTTTATTCTGACTTTCCAGGTATTACTGATGTCAGAGGTCAAATAAACTTGCATATATCTCATTAAAATGAACAATATACATTAAATAGTATAATCAACTTGATTTAAACATTATTTTTAGATCTAATTGGATAAAAGCAGTCCAGATGTGCAGCAAACCGAGAGAATTTGCACTAGCTCTTGCTATCCTTGAATGTGCAATCAAACCTGTCGTCATGCTTCCAGTCTGGCGAGACTCTTTAGGACATACCAGGTGACTTTTGATTTTTTATTAACTTTAACTTTGGCTTGAGACTTAATTGTTCAACTGAGTTTCTCAGAAATAAAACATTTGCCAGTTAACAAATCTCTACTGTTAATTCTTACGCATTGTATGATTATCCGGTGAAAGGTAGTTTGCATCTAAATTCATTTTTCCACAATTAATAAGTAAAAGAGAATCATTCCTAAGTTATTTATTACACTGGTACCATGCTTAGCACTCAGGATATGTTCCCAGAGATGTGAGTGCTAATGGAATGAGCATTAAATTAAGTTCTTGTAGCATCATATGCATTTATTTATTTATTAGAGATGAGACTGACATTACTGATGTGCTGGGAAACCTTGCCCTCCCCACCCCTTTATGGTAAAGAAGTCAATGGTGGTCACTGACTGTTTGGCTTGTTATCAGTGAGAAATCTCTTGAGTTAGGAAGAGCTGTGCAACCAAACAAAAAATCATGGAGACAGAGGCCTCCATCACATCCAGCAGAGAATCCATGGAATCTGGATAGTCAGTTAACACATAGAGCAGGTGCAGCGCTAAGCAGTTGCATTGCTTGTCCCAACCTGCCCATTATTAGCCTTTGCAGACTGCCCCTCCACACCAAGCCTTGAGTGATTCATTGCTCTGGGAGCACCCGCAGAGAGCAGAGATTAATGCCAGATTCCTGGCACAGCGATGCTGGGCATGCAGACAAAGCAGATGTTGTAGCATTTTATAAGTTCAGGGGGCTCTGTACCTGTGAGCGTTTGTGTTGGAGGGCTAATGAATGGCACTTTGAAATATAGCACTAAATGGGGTACCAGTGTATTACAAATGGTCCTAGTTAGGACTACATATATGCACATACTTGTTGTGCAAGGAGAAATGAAACTAAGACTTGTTGTACCAAATTATGTTGACCTTGATTTGCTTTTGAGACTCTTCCGGATAGATCAGAGTGAGCTACCTTTGAATTTATCCTGCCACTCAGTTACAATATAGCATTTGTTATTTGGACAATTTTCTCAGTTTGCTTATGGTAATAATAGCAAAAAACTATTTAAGTTTAAAAATGGTGAAGATATAGGTATAACTTTAAAAGGATTCCATTCACTGTGATTTATTAACATCAGTCATGTTACTTTAGGAAGGCATTAAGAGAACACGTAGGACTTTCGCACAGCAGCAGATAGAGGCTACCTCTTGTATATTTTTAAAAGCACTTAGTTTCAAAATGACATGGTCTTTTTATTCTTTCCTGTTGATGAAAATAATGCATGATGTAAAGGGTACCCGAGATGGAGGGGTGTAGGGAGAGGTAAATGAGCCATTGCAACATAAAGTAGCCAAGTAAATAAGCTGGCCCATAGTATCAGAGCTAATAGAATGGATTTGGGCATTTAATGCAAACCCCTTAAACAGTGGTATGGATTTTCAGTATTTTTAGGCTTTTTTTTCCTAAGTCAGTAAGTCTATAACACAATATCTACAGTTAAACTATCTGCAATATCAGTCACCCTTAAGAGTGGAAAGGGGAGAGAAAAGTTGAATTAATTTTTATTCTTTTTGTTGAGTTGTTCTCTTAGAGCAAATTCTGTGACATAATTATGTTTAGTTTTCCAGTATGCTAAAATTATCGTACTCCATTAATAACAGATTGCATCGATTAACATCGGTTGAAAGAGAAGAAAAGGAAAAAATCAAAAAACGTGAGCGAAAACAGGAGGAAGAGGAAGTTATGCAACAAGCTACCTGGGTGAAGTACACCTTCCCTGTTAAACATCAGGTGTGTTGTCAGTTCATATTTTAGTGTTTGTTCATTCATGGGGTATGGACATTGTTTACAAGGCCAGTATTTATTGTCCATCCCTTACAACCCCTGAACTGAAGAGGCAGTAAAAATATTAACCATGTTAGTGGGTCTGGAATCAAAAGTATGCCAGACTGGATGTGGGTCATGGGTTTTCTTCCCTGAAGGACATTAAAGGACAGGTGAGTCTTGAGATGATCTAGTGGTTTCATGGTCACTATTGCTGAAACTGATTTTTTTTTATTCCAGATTTATTTAATGATTTGATTTTAAGTTTCTTATTTTAAAATGGTGGGACTTGAACATTTGTCTCTATTCAATAGTCCAGACCACTGGGTAACAGTACAGTAACTTAATTAGTATGCTAGTGTACCCAAAAGCTGCATTACCTGCAGCTTGTTGGGTATGCCAAGATTTTCTTGGATACAGTAATAACTAATTATTGGATCACAGGTTTGAATCTCAAACTTGAAAG
>JAUZTB010000062.1:5382594-5400947 GCA_034780895.1 Rhynchobatus australiae
AGTAAAACTGGTTTTTGTTTAATAAAGTAGTTTTGTAGCATCATTCAAAACCTTTTAAGTTTCACTTTCAAAAACTTTTGTCCCTAGCATTTCTCAATGAAGAAAGCATTGTTGTGACTACAACAGGATTTTCTTCCATTTAAAGAGATATAAAACCTCTTGTGGAACCAATCATTGATGGGGCACCCTCAGCACAAATGTCAACACAGTGGAAGAGCCAAACAACATTTTAGTTTTTTGTTCTCCTCAAGTGCTTATTTAACTCTCTGTTAAATGTTCTGGCTAACACATTTTCAATTGCAAGTTGTAGTAAAACATTCCATATCCTAATAGTTTTGTTCAAAAGAAAACAATCAGTAGTTTACTCTCCATGTTATCAAGTGACCAGTGGGAGTAATCTTTTATCTATGTTTAATCTTCAGACTTCCCGGCTTCAATTTTTTAATTAAGTCTTTCTCATAAGGGAAAACACCTAAATAAGCAAAGAAGCTAGACAACTGATGAAATACTTGAAGGAGAAATTATATCTGTATATAATGGAATTGCAGAATCTCAGAGCCAATGAAACTTTCCTGAATGTGAAAAGAATTAAAAAAAAACCCACATCATTTCACCACTGGAAACAGAATATTTTCTTTACAAAACCAAATCATCATGAATTCTTTTGACATTACTGGCATCATATATATGTGCAAACAATACAGTAAGGCTTTAAATGATGTCCTCCAATTTACTCCTCCTTACATAGTCAGCTGTGGTTTAGTTGGCCACATTCTTGCCTCTGAGTTGGATGATTGTAGGTTCCCCAGATGTGAGCACAAAAATTGAAGCTGACATTAGTCCAATTCTGTGGGAGGGCTTCATCATCAAGAGTGCTCTCTTTTGGATGAGACATTAAACTAAGGCCTTGTCTGCTTTCTTGAACCAATGGTTGGATTTGTCTCTGGAATGAGAACATATAATAAAGGAAGATCAAATTGCGAAACACCTCATCCAACTCCTGGTATATCAACATTCCATAAAGCATGCAATTTTTATGACAAAGGAGGAGCATTAAAATATTTTAGTGCATTAGTAATGTAGAAATAGAGTTCTCACTGATATTGTGGAATGATGTGGTAGTGTCAAGGGATTTGCATTGCAGAAATACATCACCTAAAAAACACTGACTGATGGGGGAAGTATGTTGATAATTTGCTGCAAAATTAGACAGATATTGATATTAATTTGTTGCAAACGACAGGATGATGGAGCTTTAATATGCTTGGACACATTAATTATCAGGTTTGCATGGGCCCTAGCTATGCTTGTCTTTCTGTTGGTTCTGTGGAGCAGTCCTTATTCCAAGTCTATTTGGACACACCTCTTTGGCCTGGTGAAACCAAGTGTAGACACGGTGGTCATCTAAGAGAGCACCTGCACTCTGTCCACCAAGGCCATCTTGAGCTTCTGGTTGCACGTCATTTTAACCCTCCTTTCTACTCTCATACTAGCCTGTCTGTCTTCAGCCTTCTTCATTGCTACAGAGAAGCCAAACACAAATTCAAAGAACATCTCATAATCCATTTGTTGCTTACAACCTAATGGTATGAACATTGAATTTTCCAACTTCAGGTAACCCTCGCCCCCTGGCACTTTCCTTACATATACATTTAACTGTCCACCAAGATTTCTTCTTCCTTTGTTCATCTTTCTGATCCCCTCCTCCTTACTGCCTCTGTCTGCCTATCATCACTTCCCTATCTGGCTCTAGCTATCACCTACCAACCTCTGTCCTACCACCCCCTTCCTCATCTACCCATTATCCCCATCTGGTTTCACCTATCAGCTACCAGCCTCTGTCCTAGATCCCTTTGTACTGCTATAAACTGTTCCCTCTCAGTCCTGATGCAGTGTCTTGACCTGAAACACTGACTTACACTTTTTGCTGGCAAAAGTGCTGTTTGACCCTCTGTTCTTCCAGTATTCTGTTTTTTGTTCCAGATTGCAGGATCTGCAGTCTCTTTTGTCTTCTTAATTATCAGGCTCGTGCCCAATATTCTTATGTGTGATGCGTTGTAGAAGATATCTATTGTGGGAAGGCATTTTTAAAGATCAGGACACCTTTAAGAGACTTAAATCTTGCAAACATCCCTGAGGTCATGTTAGAAACATAACTGATCAAAGTGTAAGCCTGGGTCACTTATTCATTTGCAGGTGAGGATGGTGCATGGCATAAGAACGTTCAAGAATATGACTGTTGTCATGAATGGACTATTAAATGGCAAAATTAAATGCACTCAAGGTAATCACCAGAACAATCTCAAATAATTCGGGAATACCTATTTTGAATAAAATCAGCATTGCAGAAAGGTCACAGATTTGTAGCTCAGAGTAACAAGAAATAAAAGTGGAAAAAGACAAAAATTCATCAAAATCTAAATAGAAATTTAATGAGAATAGAGCTATTAAAGAAGCTTGCAATTTCATTGGAGATTCTGAGTCTCGGTCTCAGACTGAGAGTTAGAATGGACTGACTGAGAGAACAGTGTCATGCATTGAGTCTGGAGAAGACCAGAGGACAGATTGTAAGTTCAGAAAGAGACTGAACTGGGGTCATTTGCTGCTCAGAAGAAAGCACAAAGTTATTGCCTTAATATTTGCAAACAAGTTTCAAAGGAAAGTTAAGGATAATACAGGAATGTTTGATCAAGTTGATACACAAAAGTATTTAAATAGAGGTTTGTATCAATGATACATATACTGTACATCATGGGCAAATCCCTTCCCACCATTGGTAGTATCTGCAGGAGGCGCTGCCTCAAGAAGGCAACATCCATCATCAAAGATCCCCACCATCCAGGCCATGCCATATTCTCACCCTACCATTGGGCAGGAGGTACAGAAGCCTGAAGTCCCATACCACAGGGTTCAAGAACAGCTACTTCCCTTCAACCATATGGTTCTTGAACCAACCGGCACAATTCTAATCACTACAGCACTATGACTTTCCACGAAAATGGACTTTGTTTTTTTGTTCTAATTGTGTTCTTTCTTGCAAAAATTCGGTATAATTTATGTTTAATTTATGTTTTTCTTGTAAATGCTGCTGATGTGCTTGTGTTGCTGCTGCAAGTAAGTTTTTCCACTGGACTTCTGCATACATGTACTTGTGAATATGACAATAAACTTGACTACTATTGACTACTGATTGCCCTGATGGTCAGTTGCCTTCTTTCATCATATTGGAAGCAAGATGTTGAATGAACAATGTTACACAAACAATCTTTAAACACATTTTGTCCTAGCAGGCAGCATGGCAATAGGCAGAAGACCTGGAGAGTCATCACCTTGCCCACTTGAACGCTGCAGAGAAGGGAACTCAAAGTAAAAGAGAAATATGCATAGCTTAAAAAGGTCAGAAGTATTTTCCTTTCTAGCAAAGACTGGTACATCACCAGTAGGAGGTGCTAATGGACTATTTGTCCATGCGGTGCAAAGCTCTTGAGGATTGTTCCTATTCAACAAGGAAGTGAACAAAGTTAAAGCAGAATGTTTTATACTTGTTAAAGTCTTTTGAGTGGCTGATCAAGAGAAATTTATGTAGTGCCATTATACATGGTGTTCTGCTGGACAAAGCAATCAAGGTACAGAAGAATTTTCTGGGACAGAAAAGTACCTTTTAATGCAAAAGAGGGAGAGAGTGGTCTCCTTTACAGAGGGCTTAAGACTAGGTGATTCAAAGTTTGAAACAGAGATTGATGGAAGAGCAGTGAATGTTGAAGAAGGCAAGGCTCAGCAAGGAGCCTGTGATTAGGATTACCCACTGTCTATGAAAATCAACAACTCTTGCTTCACTCACACTTTGGTGTAACTCACCATAGCCTTTAGCATTATGCCACAGAATCCTTCTAGACACTGCAAGTAACAAACATTTCAGGGATTGAATGGCATTTTCTCACCCCTGGTAACTTACATCACCTGTACAAAAGAGTTAATTGTGGACAGTATTTTTCCCGCAGCTTTGCTAATGGATTATGATTTTATCGCGTGAGCTATTTCTGCTAGTCTAATTTGACAAAGCTACAACAATAGATAAAAGTTGGTCAGAACTTTGACTTCAAAAAAAAATTGCTGTGTTCATTATTTGCATGGACAATTAGAGACAGGAATTGCCACTGGAAGTTAATATTAAACACCAGGAAAGTTGTTTGGCTATCTTTTGAATTTTCTTCCATGACTTATCTGACAATGATGTCACCTATTCATGAAAACATATGCCCATGTGTAGGTTATGATGAAAAATAGCATTCAGATCTTCCCATGAGATAAGTCATGATTTTGATAAACAGGTTTTGTTACTTTGAATGGTATTTTTATGCTTTGAATACAGAGTGTTATGACTCACTGTATTGTCACTATTCTACAGCACTGTCTTCCTTGCTTTTACACTGTATTTCTCTAAAAATAAAGAACAAGAATCCCATACCCAAGGACAAATAAGAAGTGGAAACAATTTTGAAGCACACGTTTCAGGAAAAGACATCACTTCAAGTTAATCTATCATATTATTTGCATTTTAACCAAAATGCTCTGCTGTTCATCACCATCAGGGAGAAGGGAATGAAATCTGTCTCGCTTTTTGATTATTCCTGGTGACGCTTTGCTGGAAAAATGTGCTTTAACCTTTTTTTTATAATTTAAAGGCTGTATGCTGTCATACATAGTTTAAAATGTTAACAAAACTAATTGTATCAGTCACTACATCATTTTCTGAACATTTTTGTCAGTTTAAGTATTCCACCCATCCCCCAAAGGCAAGAAGAGAATTGTTCTAATATGAAATGATTGTACTGCCATTCTCACTCTCATTCTCTGGTGGCTGTGGATCTCAACATATGGAAATTATTTATTTGTAGTGTATACTTTCATATAAATTGCTATGCATGGAACACAGCAATGAGCAACTTCACATTTTTCTGAAGACAAAAACATTTAAAGTCTCTGTCAAAATTTATAAATATTAATATTCTTCCAATATTTACTGTAATTAAATCTTTTAGGTGAATAGTACATTTGACTGGTATAATGGTATGAGTCATTGCTTCTAATATTGAAGGTCATGAATCCAAGCCACACTCCAAAACCTGAGGCCAATGTTTAGACTGATACATCAGTCTTGGAGATGCATAATTGAGATGTTGTCCTTCAGGTGAGATGTGAACTGAGGTACTGTAAACCTCCTCAGATGTGTACAAATTATCCCTGGTATTAATCCTAAGGCACATGGCACTAATGGGAAAAAAATGAACTTTCTCCTGGACTCAAGACAAGCTATTTCTTAACAAATATGATCTAAATTAACTGCACTTTCTCTTGCTGTTGTTTACAGAAGCATGTAAACAACATTGGACAGGAAAGGACCCTCTTCCCCATCTGTTCTGTTCTGCACAATTATGCATGATTATAAAACTTTCCACTCTAGCAGAAATCATCTGTTCTTCCAGGAGGGGCAAAACTAAATAATTACCGAGCCTTTTGGGGATGTAAAAATCTACAAATTTTTTCTCTAACTTCCTGAGGGATTTAAAACCAGTTCAGTAGATCAAACTGGCCCAGAATTCCTTGAAGTACCAGTTTTTCTCCAGGTGATTTCAGCCCTAGCCAGAAAACGGTTCAAATATTAGAAAGAAATTGAGTGATTTGGAACTGCAAGATGGTGACATCCTGCTCTTAGCACCTAACCTAGCTTTGGCCCTCATCCTCTATAACCTATTTAATTGAAATAAAATCTCTGCTCAAACACAGTCTATTTGCTTCACCAATCATTTTATAAATTTTAAGCAAACCAGCTCTTTTCTATCCTTCTCCGAATAATAGGCTTCCATCTTTTTTTATCTAATAACTAAGCTGCTTCAAACCATAAATTAACTAGTGGTCTGTTTCTGGATTCTTTTCAAATTCTCAATATTATCCACATGTGAAGAGATTAAAAGTGAGGAGGCACAAAATTCTAACAAGCCCTGATCAAGCTTTTGAACAAAATAGTATATTTTCACTTATACTAAAATATCATTTATACCCTACATATCATCATCTTCCTCCACTTCCTTTAATGCTTTTCCCTGAAAGATGTGAGTATGTTCACTGTTTACTCAGCCCACATGCAGAACACTGTGCTTTTCCAAGTTGAACGTGATTTGCCTGTCATGAATCAAGTACCCCAATGCAACAAGATGCACTTGAAGTAGTTGAGAATCATCTATAGCTATGGCACTCAGACAAATCCTAACATCTTCTGAAAATCTGCATGCTATGCTTCCAACACCCATACCTAGATCATGAATTAAAATAGGAAAGAGCATAACTTGCAATGCAAATTATCTGTGTTTGTTTACTTATTAACAGTGCCTATACTTCAAAAGGAATTAATTAGTTGTAGAGTGAAAAAAAGATTATAGATTAGTTTTTTCTTCATCAAACTACAATGAAGGACGTAGCTTTTAAATATCAATAGAATTACATGTGTGGAAATATTTTATTTCAAAATAGTAAGCCAGTCTAGATAGAACAGGGTTGTCACACCAAGACTGAAAATTTTACATGTTAACCTGGGACATTTATAATGGCCTTTATAATGCTGAGGGAATCACGGCTGTGCCTGATTCTGTGCTCCCCCAAGATCTGTGCACCCACGCACATTATCCCATATGCGTTTCTGGAAAATGATCAAAGTAAAAGATAATTTTTCCTTAAACCAGCTTAAACTCTCTGGCTATGCACAGCATTTCCACTCGTGGCTGAAATGTTAACTTGCTACAAACCGGGGAATTAATCCATATCCTTCCTGGTGCTCATAAACTTTGTGCCACATGGACGTTGTGCCATTGAACACTAACTTGATAACGTTTAAGAGGATGTTTTATTTCCAAATATTAAGACAGTGATTTAACACATAACAATGTGACTGCAAATATTAACACTTTCTCAAGGACTCCGAGTCAATAATTAATTACACCCAAGAAGATCTTACCCCCATTTTATGTTAGCTGTCCAAAGAATACGTGTTCTTCTACTATTTTACAACAGAAATAAAACAAAAAGGTTACAGAAAAATTCAAAACCCACTAACATAGATACAAAAATCTGAAAAATTTGAAGATCCCTGATTTTATCCAGAGAATTTCTCCCAGATTTTGAGCACCTGTTTAAAAACCTGCTTTGAGAATGACTTATGTTTGACTACATTTAAGCAATTTACCATTAACTTTACATCATTCGAACTTCTTACTATAAAGTAATAATTCTGTTGCCATCAGTCTTTAAAAGCTTGACAGAAACAGAAAATTACTTAAAATATTTACAGTAAAAAAAACCATTGACCAAGCATAAACAATTCAACATGATTTATTTAATTGCCTCAACATTTTAATGACTTATCAATTAGTCAAGCAATCTTCGATATAAAAAATATAATCACCTTAAATATTTTTAGCTTTAAAATAAAATTATAAATAAGATATTGTTCATTGTAAAAAAAATGTTTTATGTATTTTGAACTTCTTAGGGGTAGTCCCTTGGGATCAAGGATGACTTACTTCAACTCTGTTTTTGTAGGTTCTGAAGTAGTGAATAAAGCCAATTCAGGAGCTGCAGTTTTTCACAGATTGTGCAGTAGGAGGCTGATAGGGTGGGTGGGTAGTACGTGAGGTGGTTCTCTCCTCCCACTGCTTATGCAGGGCCTTTGTTCTTGACACTTGGCCTTGATACCATCTCAACACCATCCTGAATGCTCCTTCTCCACTTTGAGTGGTCATGAGACAGACATTTCTAGGAATCAGTGCGGATGCTGCATTTCTTCAAGGTTTTGAGCACATCCTTGAATCTTTTTCTCTGCCCACCTGGTAATCTCTTCCTATGGCAGAGCTTGGAACTGAGAACACTGGAAGAACTCAGTGAGTCCATCACCATCCGTGGAGGCAAAAGTCAACATTTTGTTTGAAAATAATAACAATATTGAAAAAGAAAAGTCAACATTTTGGATTGAGACCCTGCATCAAAACTGAGAGGGAAGAGGAAAGATTGCTAGTATATAGCAATACAGCCGGGGTGGGATAGAAGCTGGTAGGTGACAGGTGGAACCATAAGGGCAGGAGATGATGGGCAGATGGAACCAGTGGGTAAAGGAGATGGGAAAGATGAACAAAACGAGTAGAAAACTAAGTGAACAGGTGAGTGTGTGTGTGGGAGGAAAACACCAACAGGTGTGGGTTACCCAAAATTGGACAATTCAATGTTCATACCACTGGGTTGCAGCTGTTATCGCATGTAGTCCACACTTGGTTTCACCAATTAGAGGAGGTGACTGTTTTATGGAGCACCTACACTCTTTCCATCTTGAGCTTCTGGTTGCATGGCATTTTAACTCTTCTTCCCACTTCCACACCAACCTATCTGTCCTTGGCCTTCTCCATTGCTCTGTGGGATGTGAATGAAGGATTTTCAAGGGTGGAGAAGTCTTTCTTGGCCTTGTCCAAACTTTAAGTTTAGGGCATAAGACTGTAGCATAATGGTTTCATTTTAGAATGGACATAAGGTGTTCATCTATTGTATTATGTTAATAATATAATTGGTCATTGCTTTGTGCATATTGGATAACATGTGTTAAGCAGCAGAACAGTATGCAGTAGACTCACAACCAATGGATCAGACTGAGGCTCTGCAGTTCTGCCACATCTGGTCATGAATGGTGGAGGACAATTAAACAGTCAATATAAGGAAGAACAACCCCATCCTCAATGATGACTGAGCACAGCATGTTAAAACCAAGGCTGAAGCATTTGTAACCACATTCAGCTAGAAGTGCCAAATGGCTTCCTCCCAAAAGCCACCCAATTTGATTCACTCCATGTGATATTAAGAAATGGCTAAGAGCACTGGATGTAAATCTATGGGCCAAACCATATTCCAGTAGTGAAGACTGGTGCTCCAGAATTAACCAAGCTGTTCCACTTACAACATTGGCATCAATGATCTTCCTTTAGACATGGAGATACTTGGGTAGCACGGTGGCACTGCAGTAGTGTGGCTGTCTCACAGCTCCAGCAATCTGTGTTCAATTCTGACCTCGGTGCTGTGTGCATGGAGTTTGCTTGTTCCCCTGGATGCTCCAGATTCCTCCCACGTCCTCGGGTTAATTGCCAACTATGAGTTACTGTAAATACTGTAAATTGTAAGTGTAGGTGGGTGGTGGGAGAATAAGGGTGGAGTTGATGGGCATGTGAGAGAGAATAGGTTACAGGGAAATATATGGGGGGATGGGAATGATGGGATTGTCTTGAGAGCTGGCATAGACTTATGGGCTTCCTTCTGTCATAAGGAAATATGAAATATAATTGCATGATATTCAAATCCATCAGCAGCTCCACAGCAAGTGAAGCAACCCATACTAATAAGCAGCAAGAGCTGGATAAAATTCAGGCATGAGCTGATAAGTGGCAAGCAACATTTGTGCCACAAAAGTGCCAGGCAGTGGCCAGCTCCAACAAGAGTCTAACCACCTACTCTTGACATTCAATGATATTATCATCACTGAGACTCCCACCATCAACATATGGGAGAGACTGCTAACCAGAAACTCAGTTGACTAGCCACATAAATATTACAAGAGAGGGTGAAAGGCTGGATAACCTGTTGTAAGTGATCCACTTTCCCACGATCTACAAGTCAGGTCCCCCATTTGCCACAATAATGCTGCTTCAACAATACTTAAGAAGCTTGGTAGCATCAGGACAAAGAACTCCACCTGATTAGTATCCCATGCCACCACCCTATATATTTATCTCCTTCACCATCGGCACACAGTGGCTGCAGTGTGTACCATCTACAAAATGTACTGTTGTTATTTGTCCACATGACTTTGACAGCACCTTTCAAACCTGCAATCTTTACCATCATAAAGGATAAGGGCTTCGACGGCATGGGAACATCATCACCTCCAGGTCCCTGCCAAATTGTACAACACCCTGACTTGGAAATACATCTTTATTCTTTCATTGCAGCTACATCCAAATCTTGGAACTCTCACAGCTTAGAACATAGAACAGTACAGCGCAGGAACAGGCCCTTTGGCCCATAATATCTATGCCAACCATGATGCAAATTAAACTAATTCTATCTGTCTGCACATGATGCAGATCCCTCTATTCCCCGCAAGTTCATTTGCCTGTCTAAATGCCTCTTAAGCTCCAGTATTGTGTCTGCTTCCTCCACCACCCCTGGCAGCACGTTCCAGCATCTACCACAATCTGTGTAAAAAAACTTGCCCCACACATCTCCTTTAAACTTTCCCCTATTGGATTACTTTCACTATTAGGATTGCTGTGGATCAAGAAGGTGGTTCAGGGGCAGTTGGGAATGGGCAATAAATGGTCTCCTTTCCTGTGACATTCATGTCCCAGAAAATGAATAAATTAGAAAAATGGTATCAGTATTGACTGTAAAGTAACTTTGCTTTATATCTGTCAATCAGATAAATAAATTTGTAGCAATATTCATGCTATTCAATATAATATCATCGACAGCAATTTAGTAAAATACCAAGATACACTTTTGAGTAGACAGAGTAAATGTTTCTAGTGGCAGACAGATTGCTAACTAGAGATATAAGTGACTTTTGTAATTGGCAAAAGAACAAGAGGCTGCATGATGACTTTTTTAATATCCTGTGAATTACAATGGTCTGGAATCCATTGCTTGAAAGGGTAGTGAAAGCAGATTTAGCAATAATATTAAAAAAAGACAGATAAATATCTGAAAGGAAAATAATGGTTATGGGGAAAAAAACAAGGATCGGGATTACTTTCAAAGAACTGGCATTGGCATGATAGGCTGAAAGGGTTTCTTCATCGGCTCGTCAGCTGTGGCCTAGTTGGTAATACTGTAGCCTCTGAGTCAGAAGGTTGTGGGTTCAACTTCCACTCCAAAGACTTGAACTCAAAAATTCAGGTTCCTGTTGCAATAATGAGCTCTGTTTATCTTTTTAGATGACATCCAGGGCCTCATAGTCATAGAGTCTTACAGCATGGAAACAGGCCCTTTGGCTGTGTTGCCCAGTGAGCTAGTCTCATCCACTCACAATTGGCCCACTGCCCACCTCATCTGCTCACTCAAGTTGCCGGGCATTAATTTGAAGAAGAGAGAAGTGATCTATCCCTATATTTAATCCACCAATCAACATTTAATAGAAAACAGATCATCTGGTTGTTTTCATATTGCTGTTTGTGGGTCTCACTGTGTGCAAAGTGATGGCTTCATTTCCTTTATGACTATACTTCAAAAGATACTGCACTGGATATAAAGTGGACAGGAACATGTGGAAAGGGATGTGAAAGAAATCACAGAACTTGTATTATTATTAGCTTATTTTGTTTCTAATACATATTTAAAGCGATAGATTATAAATATCTGCACTTTAAAAATATTATGATCTCATAATTGGCTTCGATAGGGAAAATAGAGAGGTGTCTCAGTTTGCAGATGGTTCACGGATCACTGTGCATAGATTTAATATTTTGAACAATAGATACAAGGAGGATATGAGGAAAATCTTGAACCAGAGTATAGTTACGATCTGGAATTCACTGCATGAGTGGTGGACACAGTCATTTCAGAAGGGAAAGGACAAGCACTTATTAGGATGGTTTGCATGGCTGCAGGGAAAGGAACTGAGGAGTTGCTCTACCAGGAACTGGTATAGACTCGATGGGCCGAGGAGTCTCGTTCCGTGCCTTTTCAGTTGGAGGGCAGGCCCATATTTTGGTATAGACTTTTGGAGGAGGGAGGGAGCCGATGATGTTCAGGGAGCCGGCGAAGTTTTTGGTGCTGGTGCCTTGCCTCGGTGACTCAAGCAGGAGGAGCTGCAGACTGTGAGCGGGAGGGAGGGAACAAGCAGGGTGATGTCAGCAAGTGCGCTGCTCTGGGCTTCAGTCAAGTAGCCCCGAGACCAGGACTTATACTAAGGAAAAGAGACGGGGAAAGCCGTGCTTCAGCCTCAAAGGAAGATTACCATCGGCAACTTTTTTTTTCTGGCGGCGGCGGTGAGAAATAATCCTTCCTTACCATCATTTTTTTTCCTGCGTGTGGATCTTCTGCGTGGGGGTGGATAATACTCACGGCAACAAGGAAGAAACGAGCAACAATCAATCGACTTGCTGTGTGTTCCAGTAATAATAACGTATAATCCGAATACCTCGAGAAGAGACACCAGTCGTGAGGTGTAATCGAAGATGTGGAGAGAAGGGAAAGAAGTCTGTTTCCATTGATTTCGAGACGGTGTGTGCTGGGGAAGGGGGAGGTGGGGGAAGGATAAACCCAGAGAAGGAAAGTAAAAATGATTTTTTTCGGCGAATTCGAATGGAAAAGTTGTGTATTTTTAATTTCATGAGGTAAATGATGTCTTTTTTTTTAATTTTGGTGTAGTTTCCCCCCCTCCCCTCCGGCCGTCGGTTGTTGAGTGAGTGCTATGCACATCCGGGCCATCGGGCTCGAGGAGGCCATCATTGTTCGCTCGGGGGAAGGGGGCAGAGGTGGCCGCCTGCGCTCAGGCACCAGCAGTGGCTATTAAACTTTACAAAAACAATCAAAACCACTCGGGAACATGTCCAACCAAGGGGCCAGGAGGAACGGGCCGGTCAAGTTACGTCTAACAGGTAGGAAGCTGCGTGAATGCCACACACACAAACACACGCACAGTACGTACCATAAGGTCTGGTGCTTCTTTAAATGGATCCTTCCTTTTTTTCCCCTTTTTTTTATTATTTGTGAATGGAGAGCTTGTTTGTGGGAGTGTTTTCCTTTTTTGGTCAGGCAGAATAAGTCAGGTTATTTATGTTTTGCTCTTTTCCATTTTTAAATCATGTGTTTGAACTTGACCGAGAATTTGTTGGTGATTCCTCATTTTCTGTCTTTGGAACTATTGATCATTTTGATTTATCTTTGTGTGTATCCGTAAGGGTTGGGGAGAAAGCTGGTGTCTTCAGACAGTTTGGTAATCATGACTTTCCCGTTTAATAATGTAGATTTCAGTTTTTCGGTCCAGTGAACTCAGTGTTGAAACTGTTTCTGAGGCAGGGCAGGAATGGGAATGCTTTTCAAATAACCTTAATCTTTTCTCCTTGCAAATGAAATGTATATAATTGGAAGTGAGTATGCCACCATTAGTTCACTGGATTTTATTAAACCAATTGTATTTATATTCTGAGTCTTTTGAAATACATTCAACAGCAAACTTGGCAGCAAACCGAAGTTTATTTTTGTTGTCTTGTGTTGTTACTGCACTATGTTTATATTTTTGTTCTATATCTATCTACATTTGGAATGAAAATATGATTGCATTATTTCAGTCTGGAACTTAGTTTCTGGAATATTTATGCCAAAATAGCCACATCTCAATTTTGTTGTATTATGATAAGAACAGTGGGTTGGATAATGTTTCAAAAGAGGAAATTATAAATAAAATGTGTTCCAATTTAAAAAAAACTCTGGGAGTGAAATGTATGTTTATGCTTCTAAGAGCACTGTATTACTATCGCTGTGTGCCAGCTTGGCTCAGAGGTAGTGCTGTCTTTCAGAAAGTTGTGGGTTCAAGCTCCATTACGAACTTGTACTACATTAAATAATGTGCACGAAAGAAGTGCTGTCAAGAGGTTCTGTGTTTTGGATGAGATTTTAAATCAAGACCTTGTCTGGCAGCTTGATTGTTCTAAAGCTTCCACAATATTAGTTCTAGAGGACCAAGGAGTTCTATGTGCTCTTGGCAACATTCTTTCTCAATGAATGCTACCAAAAAACAGATTGTTTAGTCTTTCACTTTCAATTTGAGTAATGCTATGCACCAATTGTTTTTTACTGCACTTCATTGGTGTCTTTCGTGCCTTTAAAGTATTTCAAGGTGCCTCACGGCCAGCAAAGTACTTTTGAAATGTAATCAGAGGTGTAATCTTGGGAAATGTAACAGCCAGCTGGTGTACAGCAAAGGCATATAAATAAGAAAATAATTTGATTTTGGTTATGTCAATAGATGTATAAATAAATGAAACCAGAGGAGCTCTCCTGCTCTTGTTCAGTTGATGCTACAGGATCTTTAAATCCACTTGAGAAAATGTATAGAACCTCAGTTTGACTTGGTAACCCTGACGATGTAGCACTCTATCAGTACTGCATTGAAGTGCCAGATGACATTGAGTTTAAGTCTCTAGAGTGGGTCTTGAACCCATGACCTTACTGCTTGGGCAAGAGTGCTACCATTACCGGGGAGATACTCTTTTATATAGAGTGCTTTAGGGTGTCTTGATGTAGTGTGGATCTAAAGAAAAAATAACAAGTTCCACTAAGCTTTCATCTTTGTATTCCTTGTCTCTTGGTCTTGGAAGTGACATTGGCAGAAATGTTGGGTATATTCTGAAATGACCTGGTTTTAGTAGTTAGCCTTTAGTCAATGAAATGATCTCAACTAGGAAATTTGTATGTGAACTGTAATTAGTCATGGGGAGGGAATTTTGTGGACCTTTGCTAGTAATTGCTCTTCATTTGGAAAATGTATAGATGCATGCTGGGTGGTTATGGGACGATACTTGTAAGGGAATGCCCTGTTGACCTTTGATGTCCATACTTGTTCAAGTAGAAAGGGTAATTAACCAATGTACTTGGATGATGCTTGGTGCTAGTGGAACAAATCTCAGTAAAGAATAGACATTTCAGTAAAGGTGGCAATTAGAGAAAATTAGTGTGAGAAAAGAGTTTTAAAAATCTCCAATTTAAAACAATTGAGTTTAGTAGGATATACTAGTTGGAGATGTGTAAAATCAGCAAGGTTACCACTTTGCTTTTTTTTTGTAACCAATTATGAAAAGTGAAAATATTAAGATGGTGGTTGACACAATGGCTCATTTGCAATGCCCTTTACACTCTGATTATTCAGACAAGATACCAGAGCGCTGCTGTTATGTAGAGGATTACACATTGGTACCATTTGTGATATGAGAGATGATAAAGTCATCTGTCCTATTCAATGCCATTGCCTTAGACTATTTTTAATCTTTTATTCAGATTTATTACAATGTCCTCCCAATTTTTAAAGAAATGGTCTTGTTAGTGATGTCCACATTTTGAAAAGTTAACTAAAAAAATCTTAATTAAAATAAAACCTGAAAATTTATGCTTTTGGACACCGTCTCAAGTGTTATAATAGGATCAAGATGATTTACGAACTTCAAGACTTTGTGAGCATTAAGTGTGTCTGCATTGATATGGTCATGGCAAATACTCTGGTGCTCAGTTAGGACAAATAATGAATTATTAATTGCCATTTTCATTTTTGGAGTTTTAAGTTAACTTGTACAACTTGCCATCAATTTTAAAACAAGTGCAGAATTTTGCAGGATATCAGGACATAATTATCTTGTATATACAAATTTATGGGAGAAGAAATATTTAGCAAATATACTTTTTGGTCAAAGTATTCCCTTTTTTTGCTGAAGAAATTGACTTGCTTTTAATTGATTATATAAGAAAGTGTGATTTGCCAGTCGTACAAGAGACAGTTGAGGAAGATCTTTTTCTGTGCCAGAGAAGTATTGTGGAATGTTCATATTAACAACATCAAAGCTGGAGGAGATTTCAAAGTCTTTCTAAAGCTTGATTCTAGGAAACAAGTTATACTTGCATAGTATATGAAATAGAGCAAAGGTTTGGCCTGTTTTTCTATTGTTTCAATAAATCTTCACCACTTCCCATCCAAAAATTCCAAGTGGTAGGCATGGTTTATATAGTTTAGTGATTGAAGGGGCTAGAATGAGAGAAAATAAACTAAGGTAAGATTCAAGCCCAACTTTTTAGTGTTTTTTAATTTTGGTTCGGAAATGCTTTCTGAGTTATTGTCAAACTGGGCTTTTTTAATTAGGTTGGGGGGGATCACAGGCAATTGCTTTGATTTTTGTTATTTTTTAAAAATAATTGCTATCAGATCAGCCAATAATAATGCATACAGTTTTTAAAGTTGACTATTGCTACCTGTGTTTCTTTTCCAGTTATCAGTCGTGTTATAGATTTAGGGGTGAGAGCAAGAGAGCCTGTTTCTTTACTCATATTTTATCAGGCTGCGAAATTCATTGAGACCATTTTAACTCTTAAAAAAACAAACTGTATAGATGGTAAAACAAAGGAGAAAGAAGGGATGCACAGGCACATAAAATTGGTACAGTTGTTCATGGTGGATAAATGATAACTTGAACTGGTTGGATTAAAATGCTTGTTTCACTTTATTTTACTCCTCAAACCATATTGAGACATTACACGCAAGTGGGGGCATCCATAATATTCTGAGTTGGGGGCACTGTGTATTGGGCTGTTCAACATACGTCAACTACACCTAACACATTTACCACAGCATTGCCATTTAAAAGGGGTTGCTGACTTCAGTAAAAAAATTTTTTACTGAAAAGTTTAAAAAAAAACTATAAAACAATTTATAATTGTACTGAAAAGTTTTGATATTTTTATTAAATTAATAAAATCAATTGATTGGACATTTTGTGAAAGGTGGAACAGGAGTTTGATGCAAGCTTCCAGAAGGCCATAAGAGTAGTCTTTGCAGAAAGGCTGTAGCAATAATGCTTTGATGATGTCAAGAGCCACGTGGCTGCAACAGATGGTAGTGACTGCAGGGCTAGGACAAGGGTGGATGAGGGCTGGTGTTCACTGTTTGGACCATTGATGCACTATACTTGCAATAATTTGAAAATATTAATTAAGTAGGATGATATAGGATTTAACTGAAAAGCACAGGTTGTGATTTGGAGGTTTGTGAGGAAACAAGTGGTTGAATGAGTTCTGGATATATTGCAGTTTGCATAGGGAAGTTAGTGAGCTGCCTGATGGAAAAGTTGTCTGGAGGTGAACTAAAATGCAAACTAGGGCTTCAGCAACATCTGTAGCCTTTAGCATGTTGTCCTGGTGTTTGGTGGGTTCAATATAGCTGTCAGGTTCAGAGTCCTGTAGTGATTTCAATGGAAATAGGCAAGGGTTCTAAGTAATTGATGTCAGCAGACTGGAAGAGTCTGCATGTGGGTCGTCTTCTCCTGAATAGAATTGATTTTTATTTTTGGATACTTTGGTGAGGGGAGAGGGGGATGAAATGGTCTGATATTTTCCTTTTAAAATTTTTTTACTGATGGGTGATTTCGATTTCTTTTAGTCACATACAGTGGCATGCAAAAGTTTGGGCGCCCCTTGTCAAAATTTTTCTCCAAACATACCTTTGCTCAAAGCGGCCAAGAAGTTCTATTTTAACTTCATCAGTCCACAGGACTTGTTTCCAAAAATGTGTCAGGCTTGTTTAGATGTTCTTTGCAACCTCTGATACTGAATTTTGTGGTGAGGATGCAGGAAAGTTTAGAGAAAAAAGGGTGCAGAATTTCATGAAAAGAATACCTCTCCAACTGTTAAGCAAGGGGGTGGATTGATCATGCTTTGGGCTTGTGTTGGAGCCAGTGGCTCGGGGAACACTTCACTGGTAGAGGGAAGAATGAATTCAATTGAATACCAGCAAATTCTGGAAGCAAACATCACACCATCTGTTTAAAAAAAACACAAAAGCTGACGACGAAAAGAGGATGGCTTCTACAACAGGATAACAATCCTCAAAATCCACAATGGTCTACCTCAAGAGGCACAAGCTGAACGTTTTGCCATGGTCCTCACAGTCCCCTGACCTAAACATCATCGAAAATCTGTGGACAGACCTCCAAAAGAGCAGTGCATTCAAGATGGCCCAAGGATCTCACAGAACTAGAAGCCTTTTGCAAGGAAGAATGGGTGAAAATTCTCCCAAACAAGGATTGAAAGACTCTTAGCTGGCTATAGAAAGCATTTACCAGCTGTGATACTTGCCAAAGGGGGTGTCACTAAGTACTGACCATGCAGGGTGCCCAAAGTTTTGTTTTGGGCCCTTTTTCCTATTTTGTTATTTTGAAACAGTAAAAGATGGAAATAAAAAAAAATAATCTTGCTTAACATAGTAAAGAAATGTGTCATCTTTAACTTTATGCCTTTTGGAAATCGGTTCATCTTTTACTCGCTTAGTTATTCACATAACAGAAATTTTGACCAGGGGTGCCCAAACTTATGCATGCCACTGTATACATTGAAACGTAGAGTGAAATATATCTTTTTGTGTAGAGTGTTCTGGGAGCAGCCTGCAAGTATTGCCACACTTCCGGCGCCAGCATAGCATGTCTATAACTTCCTAACCCGTACGTCTTTGGAATGTGGGAGGAAACCAGAGGAAACCCACGCAGATCCAGGGAGAACATACA
>JAUZTB010000062.1:5429114-5456984 GCA_034780895.1 Rhynchobatus australiae
CCCACATACATTTCCACTTGGTTTCTCCTCCATTTTCCCTCATGTTTCCACCTACCAGGGTCCGTCTCACCCCTCCCTCTCACTTCAATAAACTGGCGATATTCTCTCTAAACTGAGTCCTGATGCAGGCTGTTGTAAAATGTTGATCATCTCTTCGGCTTCACAGATGCTACCTTTCCCTCGAAGTTCTTGCAGTTTATTTTTTGCTCCAGATTCCAGCATCTGCAGTCTCTTGTCTCCAAACTTTTTTAAAATTCTTTCTTTGGCTAATTTATTCCCTTCTGCTTTTGAACTGGTTGACCTGATGGTTGTTGGTCAGAGTGTCATCTTGCAGTTTTTCATCTGCAAATCTTGGCATTGATTGTTGGCAGGTGATTCTGCTTCTAAATTATGGTATTTGATCATGAGTCTCTCCTTGTCAAAAATCTTTGTTTCTAGTAGCAGCTGGTGGGTAGCAATCAAAAGGAATTTGCATTGATTCCTCATCTGCTTCTCCTGCATCCTTCTCTCTTAACCACCCATTACATTGATTTTATTTCTTATACCTTAGCAGTGTACATACTATGGGCAAGTCTGAACGCAGTAATGTAATATAATAATGGTAAACTTAACGTATTTTCAAAATCACAAAAATGTAGCTATTGGAAATCTGAATTTAAACACAGCTAGAAATACTTGGATGATCAGGCAGCATTCTGTGGAGAGGGAAGCACAATTAACACTTCGGATCAATGACTCAGTTCACATGAAGGGTCATTGACTTGAATCTTTAACTCTTAATTCTCCACTAAATGTTGCCTAACTTGCTGGGTATTTCCAGTCTATCTGGTTTCATTGGAGAGGGAAGCACAATTAACATTTCGGATCAATGACTCAGTTCACATAAAGGGTCATTGACTTGAATCTTTAACTCTTAATTCTCCACTGAATGTTGCCTAACTTGCTGGGTATTTCCAGTCTATCTGGTTTCATTCTTCCTGTTTAATCAGCTCTCCCTGTCAGGGTGGGTGGGGCTTTAACTTTAAACTTAAATTTGGCATCCAAGTTCTTCCTTAACAAGAAAGGAATACAGATGGAGTTACACATTGCTAACGTGCTTGATTCTTAATTGCTCCCTGAAGCAACTTAAGTCTTCAGTTGCATCAAATCAGTATTGAACAATATCACTATGGGAACTGCTGTGATTCAAGAGGAAGACTTTTTATAATACTTAATAATAGAACAAATGGATTGCTCGTAGATTTTCCCCAATCCTTCTCTCACAGCACCCCTCCTCCCCAAAACATTACAAATCCAGTGATCTTTTTACTCTTCTTTGAGCAGTGGTAGTGAATCCTTGTTCATTTACAGCAGGGAAAAGATAAAACATGCATTTTATGTAACGTTCACAGAATTAGTTTATCCTAATGTGCTTTACACCAGTACTTTTGAAATAAAAGCTGAATGTACTGGAAATATCCAGCAGATTAGGCAGCATTGTCTGGAGAGTTAAGTGTTAACATTTCCAGTCAATGACTCTTCGTCAGAACTGGGTCACTGATCAGAAATATTAATCTCTCTTCACAGAATGCTGCCTGACCTCCTAAGTATTTCCATCTCTTTATTTTTAATTCAGATTTCAGTAGCTGAAATTTACCATTATTATATGAGGAAACATGCCAGTGAGCTTGATATTTGTCAAAATGTCTACACATGACTGCCCCATCCAAAAGACTGGCTAAATTGCTGTAAGTTTATGTCTAAGTATATAGAGATACTATATCTTGAAGCTGTCAGGAAATATTGCAAGATTTTTATTGCTGGATGGTGCATCAGTTCATGTTGCTGCCTCTCAGTCCCAGAAGCCTGGAATCAATCCTGACCTGGTGATCAATCAATCCTGGTGTTGAATTTGAATTATTTACCCTGTGACTGTGTGTGTATTTCCATTGGGTGCTCGGCTTTCCTCCCACATCTGAAAGGTGAGTTGATAGGTTAATTGGTTATTGTAAATTATGCCTTAGTGTAGGTAAGTGGCAAAAAAAATCAATGGGAATTGATGAGCATGTGAAAGGAATTATGTTGCAGGTGTACAAGGAAAGGGGAGGGTGGAATGGCACGAATAGCATTGGTCCACTGGGAGCTACATGGACCCAGATTGAAGAATTGTCCAATTATGTGTCATTGTAAGGGAAGAAATTTCCAAACTTACAAATGATACAAAACTGAAGTAGATGGTAATAGACTTAAAGATAGGCTGGTGGAATGAGCAGATAAATGGCAGATGAAATTTAATGCTGAGAAATGTGAAATATTGCATTTTGGTTAGAAGAATGAGAAGACATGATGTAAATTAGACGGCACAATTCCTAAAGCGGTACAAAATGAGAAATCTGGGGTTTTGAGTGCATAGTTTATAGAAAGTAGCAGGGCAGATTGAAAGAAGTTAAAGCATGTTGGATATTGGATCTTGGGTTTGATAAATCAAGGTAGAAAGTACACAAACAAGGAATTCATGATGAATCGTTATTAAACAGTGGTTTGGCCACAAGAGCAAGAGGGTGATACAGCATATAAACAGGCCCTTTGGCCCACCATATCCTTGCCAACCATCAAGTATCCCTCAGTACTAATCCCATTTACCAGCATTTGGTTCATTGCTTCTTATGCTTTGAGATTTCAAATACTTGTCCAGGTACTTTTTAAGCATTTGGAGAGAACCTATCTTCTCCACCAGCTCAGGCAGTGCATTCCAGATTGCAACCATCCTCTGCGGGGGGGGGGAGAAATTACCTCCTAATCTTCTCTAAACCACTTGCTCCTCCTTCTAGACCTATGTCCTCCAGTTTCAGATGCTTCCATTATGGGCATAGTTTCTCATTATCTACCCTTTCCATGCCCCAAATAATTTTATATTTCTCTATCTGGTCCTCCCTCAGCCACCTCCACTCCAAGGAAAAACCCAGCTGATCCAGTCTTTCCTTGTAACTGAAACGTTCTACCACAGGCAAAATCCTGGTAAATCTCTATTGCACCCTCTTCAGTGCATTGGAAGTAGAGTTATATATGCAATTTGGAATAGGACTGGGATTACTCAGCTGGGCATGGCATGAGGTGAATGGCTGCATCCTTTGCCTTATTAAGTGTAATGTAAATATAATATTTTCATGTGGTGTTCTGCTTAATCACAGTTAGTCACAGAGCAATCATAATGTTTTGACCCCTCTTTTCATTCCTCTCCAACCTATCCCAGCCCCCGTTAGTTTGGGGGGGACTAGACTACTGGCCTCGTCTTTCCAGTTGGCATTTCCTAGTTCAGAATTATAGTGTCAAAAGAATTGGGTTCCATACAGCACATTGATGGATCTTGAGATGTATTTTGGTGTAAATTCAGTCATTTCTTCGTAAACTTGAGAGTAAGTATTGCAGTGCATTGAGCTGAGCTAAGTAATGAGAGAGGCTTAACTGGTGTCTTCTGTTCACCTGAAACTTCTCCTTTTGGTTTTTATTTGTTAAGCCATTTAAAAGGATGCTGGGTTTTTAAATTTTTATCCTGGTTATTTATTTTATCACAGTCAGGGGAGGGGATTGTAACAGATTTTAATGATGATGCATCTATTAGCGTCTCACAGCTCCAGCAACCTGGATTCAATTCTGACCTCCAGTGTGGCCTGTATTTGAAGGTTTTCCTGTGACCAGACTTCGGCTGTTCCAGTGTCTTCCCACGTGCCATAGAATGTGGGTCAGTAGGCTATTTGGTCACAAGAATTTCCCTCTGGTGTGTGTATTATTATAGGATTATTGTAAATAGATACTTGATAGTTGGCAAGGACTTGAAGGGTCTCCTTCTGTGTTCTGTGAGTCTGACTTTTTTGAGGAGTCTCTTGAAAGCTCAGTGATATTATTCAGATGCTTAATCACACATGGTAAGAGATCTTTAATTGGGTTTTCCCATTTCCAGTTTACATATTGGGCAAAAATTTGCTCATATTGGACTTGAACATGCAAATATGTGGAAGCTGGGCATTGACTTGGTTGTGACCATGTAGTCTGCTGCATAAAAGTAACTGTTATTTGAGTGCACTATCATAGTGTTAGTGAGTAGAGGTGGTGGTGTGCTAATTTAGTTTATTTGATAAGTAGTGGAGGAATTTTCAAGAAATCTCTTTTTCTCTTCTGCAGAGAATTGGAGATGGCAGTACATGAACATTACAAAAATCATAAAATTTATAAAGCACAGAAATGGGCACTTCTGGTCTACTCCTTCGTCCATGCCAATTGTAATGCCTGTCTATGTTGATACCATTTGCCTTCATTAGTCCCATAGATCCCTCCCCCTCCCTTTATCTGCCTGTCCAAATGCTTCTTGCATGTTGTAATTGTATTTGCCTCTACCACCACCTCTGGCAGCTTCTTCCAGATAACCACCACCCTCTGTGTGGGGAAAGCTTACCCCTCATATCTCCTCTAAATTTCTCTCCTCTCACCTTAAACCTGTTCCTTGTAGTTCTGTGTCCTGGAAAAAATTACTCTTATCCAAACTCTCATCTTATGATCCTCAATAGTGTCACCACTTTCAATGAGCTATGGACTTGCACCCTTAGGCCCCTTTTGTATGTTAATGCTCCTCAGGTCCCTGCCATTTAGTCTAC
The DNA here is from genome assembly GCA_034780895.1 of Rhynchobatus australiae. Taxonomy (NCBI): domain Eukaryota; kingdom Metazoa; phylum Chordata; class Chondrichthyes; order Rhinopristiformes; family Rhynchobatidae; genus Rhynchobatus; species Rhynchobatus australiae. Next base: position 5,433,746 of record JAUZTB010000062.1, read on the forward strand.
AAGTCCAATCAGAATTTGACTTCCCAAAGTGCATTACCTCACAATTGTCTGGATTAAATTTCTTGTGCCACCACTCTATCTAACTTTCCAGCTGATCTATGTCCCGTTGTATCTTGGGCAATCTTCTTCACTATCGCTACCTGAAGGAAAAAAATTACCAGGGAGAAAATGTGAACATTAGGTATTTCTATCAAAATTGATAATGTCCATCAAAACAAATGAGTTCTTCAGGAAAAATCTTGAAATTCCTCTACCAACGCAATTGAATAAACTAAGGGAATGCCATCGTAATTTCGTTGTGTTGTTGTCCTGCAACAGTACAATGACAAATAAAGAAATCTTGAATCTAAAGTTCCCCAAAGTTGCCATCACCTCTACCCACTAGCACATTTTTTGTAGCTCACTCAATGCCTTGTCTGATGAAGGCAAGCATACCATACATCTCCTTCAGCATTCTATCTACTGTGTTGCTGCTTTCAGGGAATTGTACTTATTGTCACAGCCAAGTCGAAACCCAGCTTCCACATATTTGTATTTTTAAGTTCAGTTGCATTGAATGACTTCATGTGCTGTACATTACTACAAAGTTGTCCATTAGATAAGATTAGGTTTGAGTTCAATACCTGGCCTTTTCTACTGTTGGGCCAAGCTCTCTCCTTTTTACAAAAGTTATAAGTGGGTGACTTTGCATGTAGTCTACATCTGTTGTGTACGCAAACTTAAATGGATTGCATAATTAGAATAATGGTGCAGCAAGCATCTGTTGGCATAAGTAAAAACAAAATTCTGGAAATACTCAGCTGGTAGGCAACATCTGTGGAGAGAGAAGTAAGTTAACATTTCATGTTGATAACTTTTCCCTGTTCTGATAAAATGTCTTCAGGTCGAGTGAACAAAGTAAATGTCTGAGAGAAAGTGGAGACCTATAGAATTTGGATTGCACAAATAGCAAATAGCTGTTGATGGAGGTATGATGCTTTATTAATCATAGCTGGTCTGTCTGGAGGATTTATAAGTAGTGGGAGGTAAGTGAGGATGGATAAAGCATAATGCTGGACCTGTGAAATGTAGAACAGAGCAGTTGCTGGAAATTTGAAATAAAAGACAATGATTCCCTTTTGTTTTCCCCTCCTCCCTTCTGGTAACTTAAAACAGTTTTTTCTTGCTTGTCAGGTTTGATGAAAGATGACCTGTTTCTTTCACCACATATGCTACTTGAACTGTTGAGTATTTCCAGTGTTTTCTGTTTTTGGTTAACATTTCCAGCATGGACTTGTTAGATCCACGTTGTGAAGTTTTGTATCTGATTTCTGAGCAGTTCACAAACTTGCATTAACCTAAAATTTGCTTTAGTTACATTTATTTTCGGATTTTTAATTTCTGTTAATTGATTATGGTAAGGAGCATAGTTTTTCTTTGCATTTCTGCAATATGTATAAACTTGCTGATGCAGTGGTCAGAAATATAAATGGGTTTAGAAGCTATTTACTTGTAAGTTTATTCAGTAATTATCTAACAGTCTGAGTAGAAATTGCCAGATCAGGTTCCAAAATATAATGTGAAGCATTATATTCTAACAAAAGTTGTGTTTCTAGCAACATTATTTTGAAGAATGTGGGTTGAGTAGAGGTACACACAATATTTGTAAATATTGAGCATCCCTTCTGAGTAATGACATCTCTCAAACTGTCTTTTGTAGTAATGACATCTCTCAAACTGACTTGCTCTGACTCATTCAGAAGAATGTGTTATGAATATTTCTTGATTTGCATTGCTTTGAACTCTGTTGTGCAGCAGAGTATTTCATGATGAATGACTTCAGCAATTTTTAGCTATTTTCATTCTTATTCATAATGCAAAACTTAGCTATTCCTTTTATTCATTGTTTTTTCAGCAAATCATCGTAGCATTAGTCTGTTCATGTGAATACTGCATTTGTGGATGCGGTTGTAAAGCTGCTTCCAAGTTCAGCCTGATGATAGAAAGGGTTAATTGAAGTCAATCACTTAAAATTACAATCATTCCATGACATTTGGATGTCCTGATAAATATTTATTTACTACATGGGCAAGGACAGGGTGGTTGGTTGTCTACGGGAACTTTTAGCAAGGCTTTTAACAAGGTCCTCCATGGTAGATTGGTCCAGAGTGTGAGGTCAGGTGGGATCTGGGGTGAGCTAGCCAATCAGATAAAAAGAATTGGCTTGGTGGAAGGAGTAAGGAATCAAAGGGTGGTAGTTTTTCAGATTGGAGGCGCAGATGTTAATACATGTATTAAAAGCAAAAAGACAAAATTTGAATAAAGTTTCATAATAAAGGAGTAAATTCAAAACAATGAGCACTTACAGAGTCAAGATAATTGTTGAAAGTTCGTTACTGATTTGTGGATTTAAAAAAAAGACCTTCAACTAATAAGGCACCAATTGCATTCATTCAGAGTACCATATAAATTTGGTCTTTGGTATAAAAATTTTACAAGGGAGATGCATACTAAAATGCCTGGCACTTAAAATACTAATGGAAAAAGATTAGAAAGTCCATATTTTCTAGTCAGGCACCAAGGAAGCAATTGTATTTATTAGTTAAGTCCCTTATCAATTAAAATTCTGAAATATTTAACTTCATTGCCTTTTGAATAATAGATTTGCAAGGGTTAAAAATGCTGATCTAACTGACTCGAGGGCAATAAATGTTCATTTGTATAATACTCTGCTTGCAATCTTTAGTGTCTTTTTTTTCCTTTTTTGATTGTTTTAACTGCAGCCAACTCTTTTAGGTGGTTCATCAGGTTCAGGGATGACTTGCTTTCACTTCAGTTCTGTTAGCCCTGAGGCAACTGATGAGGCCAGCATGCTCTGCTAGAGGTGGATAGTTTAGGGGATGGTCTGCTCCCACAAGCGCTTGTGCTGGGTTTCTGTTTTCTCCTTATGAATGAACTCAAGGTACTCAGTGCTATCCTGAATGGCCATGGACCAGGAATTCAAGAGGGTTAGTGGAGATTTTTCTAGGAGGTTTTGAGAACATCCTTGAATCTTTTACCAGGATACTGCCTGGATTAGCGGGTAGTTGCTATAAGGAGAGAGTGGACAAACTTGGGTTGTTTTTTTTTTCAGGAGTGGTGGGGGCTATGGGAAGACCTGATGGAAGTTTATAAAATTATGGGAGGCATAGGTAGCTGGTATCTGTTCCCCAGGGTTGAAATGTCTAATACTAGAGGGCATGCATTTAAGGTGAGAAGGGAAAAGATCAAAGGAGATGTGCGGGGCAAGCTTTTTTTCCCCCACACAGAGTGGTGGTTGCCTGGAATACACTATCAGGAGTGGTGGTGGAGGAGGCAGATATGATTGGAAGCATTCAAGAGACTCTTAGGTAGGCACATGAATATGCAGAGAATGGAGGGATAAGGACCATGTGCAGGCGGAAGGGATTAGTATATTAGGCATCATTAGCTTAAATAGAACAACATTGTGGGCCAACAGGCCTATTCCTGTACTGTACTATTCTGTTTTCATCTGTCTACATGGTAATCTCCAACAGTACTGTCTGCTTTGGGAGTCTTATTTCAGGCATGTAGATGAAGTGACTGAATGTAATAAGGGCCTTGATGTAAAGGATATTGGCCTTGCATAGAATGCCAACATTGGTGTGCTTATCCTAATAATGTATTTGGAAGATCTTGTGGAGATGGCATTAGTAGTATTTTGCTAGTGCTTTGAGATGCCTGTTGGTAGTCCACATCTTAGATACTTGCAGGCTGGCAAGGAATGCTGCTGCCCAGTATACTGTGAATGTTGTGCTGGGTTTGTAATTTTGATTTCCAAACATGCTTTTCTTCAAGGCAACACAATGCTGTGCTGCTTCACAGCAAAATTCACCATTGTCTGCCTTCTCTGAGAAATTGCACTGGTGGTGATAGGAAAGGGTCCACTCTTTCCTTGGTCTTATGGATTTTTTATCAACGGATGGTGTGGTACAGCAGGGGCAGATGGGGAAAGCCTTCTGATTTGCAGATATTTTCCACAAGACTTGTTTCCTTGTACGCTTCAGTGGATGAGTCAGCGATGACTTCAGCTTTTGAATATGCACGTATGCAAGTGTTGTCTCTATACTGCAACCCAATGACTGAGATTAAGTTCATTCCATAAGACCATAAAACATAGGAGCAGAATTAGGCCATTTGGCCTAGCAAGTCTGTTCTGCCATTTGATCATGGCTAATTTATTTTTCTCCCTCAATCCCATTCTCCTGCCTTCTCCCTATAATCCCTGATGCCCTTACTAATCAAGAAACTGTCAATCTCTGCTTTAAATATAACCAATGATTTGGCCTCCACAGCCGTCTGTGGCAATGAATTCCACAGATTCACCACCCTCTAGCTAAAGAAATTCCTCCTCATCTCAATTCTAAAGGGATGTCTTTTTATTTTGAGGGTGTGCCCTCTGGTCCTAGACTCTCCCACTACTGGAAACATCTCTCCATGTCCACTCTATTCAGGCCTTTCCATATTTGGCAGGTTTCAATGAGACCTCCCGCATCCCCCTCTTCCCCCATTCTTCTCAATTCCAGTGAGTACAGGCCCAGAGCCATCAAACGCTCCTCACGTGTTAACACTTTCATCCTTGGGATCATTCTCGTAAACCTTCTCCAATCCTTAGATATCCATCCTTGGATATCTTAGATATTGGGCTCAAAACTGGTTACGATATGCCAAAATGCAGTGTGACCAATGCCTTGTAAAGGCTCAGCATTACATCCTTGCTTTTATATTCTAGTCCTCTCGAAATGCATGCTAACATTGCATTTGTCTTCCTTACTACTGACTCAATCTGCAAGTTAACCTTTAGGGAATCTTGCACTAGGATTTCCAAGTCTTTTTGTACCGTTTTTGAATTCTGTCCACATATAGAAAATAGTCCATGCCTTTTATTCCTTCTACCAAAGTGCATGACCATACACTTCCCTACACAGTATTTCATTTGCCACTTCTTTGCCCAATCTCCCAACCTGTCCAAGTCCTTCTGCAGACTCCCTGCTTCCTCAACCCTACCTACCCCTTCACCTGTCTTTGTATCATCCGCAAAGTTGGCCACAAAGCCATCAATTTCATCATCCAGGTTATTAACATATACTGTGCAAAATAGCAGAACCAAAACCAACCCCTAAGGTACCACTAGTCACCAGCATCCAACCAGAAAAGGCCTCTCTATTTCCACTCTTTGCCTTTTGCCCGTCAGCCAATTTTCTATCCATGCTGGTACCTTTCCTGTAATACCATGGGTTCCCATCTTGTTTAGCAGCCTCATGTATGGCACTTTGTCAAAGGCCTTCTGAAAATCCATGTAAACATCATCCACTGACTGTCCTTTGTCTATCCTGCCTGTCAGTTCCTCAAAGAATTCCAACAGATTTGTCGGGCAAGGTCTCCTCTTAAGGAAACCATTGCCGACTTCAGCCTATTATCATGTGCTTCCAAGTGCCCCGAAACCGAAACCTCATCCTTAATGATGGACTCTAAAATCTTATCAACCACTGAAGTTGGGCTAACCGGCTTATGTTTCACTGGGGAGTTTATTAGCGATGAAGAGTAGTATTGTGGCAAGAATGCGGTGATGATACCAGTATGCACGGTGACTATGGCTGTTTGGACTCCTTGATTAAGACCATAAATTATGTGCTATCTTGAAATACATAAGATGGAAATGAATTTCTGCAGGCAGTCACATTTGAAAAGGATGATCCATAGTCTCCTCGATGTATGGAATCAAAAACGTGTGTAAAATGCTTCCCTTTATTTGTCTTGGAGTTGTCATTGTGAAGATTATATCCAATATGCTTCCAGGTGATTGGAATTCACACTTCTCATATGGGAGCAGCTTCTTGGTCACTGGAAAGTGGTGGTCAAGGAGGGCCCCTAGCAATGACATGTTAAGGGGTAGACTTCCAGTTATTCAGTTAGATTTGTATCCTGTTTTGAAGATGAGTATGATTACTGTGTCTTTAGAGGTTCCCTACCCAGACAAATCAAACACAGGGAGATGAGGTTCTTTATTTGATTTGGCTAAAGTTCCTTTCTGCCTAGTCTCTTAACATCTGCAGAGATCCTGCCTTTGTTGTTTCTCAAATTTGTTTCTGAAATTGGCACGTGGCCCTTTTGACTTCTGGTTATTGATGGCAGCAAAACTGGACTGGATTTTTTGCGTAGAGTGGGGTCAAGGTCACTCACATCAAGGATGGAGTCACTGTTCAGGAAGCTTTTTTTTAAGTGTTTCTTCCAGCAGGCACTGATAACCTTACTGTTCCTTGTAATTTAGTCTCTGTCTTGGCTCTCAGTTTGTAGCCCTTGGAAGTTTGGGCTATCAATGGCCTTGACTGTTCTGGAGAATCTCCGAACATCATGGATGTCAGTGAGTTGTTGGACCTCCTGTGTTCTTTCCACCCAACTCTTCTTTAGCTCATGGGGTTTTCTTTTGACCATCTGTGTTCAGCCAATGGGATAATACTTTACAATATGCCATACTCCTCCATCACAATCCTCTGGTGGAAAAGACCCACTACTCCAGGTGGCATTAGGCTTGCATGTGGGAGAAAGTACCCCTAGGGGCCCTTTAATTTGCCTCCATGAATTCTCAAATATGGGCAAGGAAACCTCTCCTAAATAACAGCACTATCCTCCTTCAGAGGAAGAAGCATGATAAAAGAATATATTCTGATGGGGAGCTTCAATGATTCATGAATACATCAATGTATGGTAGCATTGGTTTAACTGATTCTCCAGAAGGATAACATGGCATACAGACCAGTCTTCACACCAAGGACATTGACCATCGGATTGTGAACCATCTGTAGCAGAAATGTACATCACCACAATCTGTAAGCTCCAGGCTATTCCATATCCTTTGTGTTAGCATTACTATTGAATTGGGGAACCAATCCCTGTTCAATGAAGAGTGCAGAAAGGTATTTGAGAACTGACAAGCATATGTAAATATGCAGTGCCAACCTGGTGTAACTGCAACACAGGGCAACATGCACATTAAATAACTTTTTAAATTAAAAAAAACATGCATTAGACAGAGCCAGTGAATCAGATAAAAGCCCTGCAGTCCTGCCGCATCTAATTGTGAATGATGGTGGATAATTAAACAGCTAACAAGAAGAGGAAGCTGCAAGAACAACTCCAACCTTGATGCTGGTGTGGCACAACCTATGTGTAATAGGACAGGACTTGATGCATTCACGGCCATATTCAGCCAGAAGCGCTGAGTGGATGATCTGTCTTGGCTTCCTCATAAGATCTACATTAAAGAAGCCTGTCTTCAGCCAATTCATTCCAAGTGATGTGAAGAAATGGCTTGGAGCAAAGCCTGTGGGACTAGACAGCTTCCCGGCTTAGTACTGAAGACATGCAGTGCAAAACTAACCATACTGTACTTTAGCCTAACTATTCAAATGTCATAACGTTGGTATGTACCCAATAAGGTGAAAAATCACTATTGTATGTCTGTTCACCAAAAGCAGGGCAAATACAACCTGATTAGTCATCACCAATGTCAGTCATTGGCAGTGATATAACTTATCACTGAGAGTACTATCAAGTGCACTTAATCACCAGCAACCTGTTCACTGAATGTCATTTTGGTTTTGCTTAGTTCACAGCTGTGATGAGAAGCTGAATTCTGGACATGCAATGAAAGTGCCTGTCCTTAATCAAGGCAATGTTTGACCAAGTGTGGTATAAAGGAACTTTGAAACTGTTCAATAGAAATCCAGGAGAAAACCATGAATTGTTGGCGTTAAATGGAGTATAAAATCAAATTTTTAATCTGTTATTCAGATCATTCTGACAATTGATTCTTTGGTGTTCAGAATTGGACTTAGTGTTTCTAACAATAATATCAATAGATGCAAACAAGATGAAAATATTTGAAATGTGAGCATATTAACCTTGACTGTGGGGACCTTGATATGTGGCTTGTTTTGTCTGACCTTGTACTTCAGTGGCATTTTTGCCCAATTTAATAGCTATTCTCAGGGTTAGCTTTCTTTAAAGTTAATCTTTAAATGAAATCAAAAGAAAATGTAAAAGAACCTATGTGATCTTTTAATTTGCTGTGATTTGAAGGGTGACTTGTATCCACATTACATTTTTATTAGATCTCACTTGATTAATTCTCCTCTTGTATTAGAATAGGTATATATACTCACTTTGAAATTTCAGTGGACTTGTGGGTTGCAATTAACAAGAAGTGAAAAGATATTTCTTAGTCCTCCTTGGGCTCAATGAATATGCTGATTTTGTGGAGTACACCAGTAGAAATTGTAGTATAATTTAATTTTAGTGAATTAAACTGCAAGATCAGGTATTGGATGGAACCTGGACCGTTCTTTGTTCCACAACAACTTGTATTTACTGAACACCTCAAATGCAATATGCTTCAAGGAAGTGTTAGTAACAAAATTTCACATTAAGCCTCTTCAGGGAGTAGATGACTAAAATCTTAAGGCACAGCTGCTGATGGTGGAGCAAATTAAAAGCAAAGATATACAAGAGCTGAAATTGGTGGAATGCAGATATGTCAGATGGTAATAGAGCTGCAGGAAGTTAGAAAGCCAGTGACAAATGTTGAAAATTTGGCCGTGATAAAGCAAGTGACAGTTGAACAAGATGGGAGTTAAGATACAAGCAAAAGAGATTTAGAGAAGTTAAGTTTATGGAGGATAGGAGAAGTAAATTTACTAACATGCTCTTTATAAGTACATGAGGCTTTCATTAGCAGATGAAGTGAGATCAAGGCAGAGTGATGTGTCATTACTGACGTGATGTTACGTGTGGGAATAAAGGGGGCCTTTTCTGTTTGGCTGCCAGTGACTAGGGTGTTCCTTGTGGGTCAGTGTTACGTTCGCTACTTTTCACATTATATGGTAATGACTGGATGATGGAATTGATAGCTTTGTCGCCAAGTTTGCAGATGATACAAAGATAGGTGGAGGGGCAGGAAGCAGGGATTCTGCAGAAGGATTTGGACAGATTGGGAGAACGGGCAAGGAAGTGGCAGATGGAATATAGTGTAGGGAAGTGTATGGTCATGCACTTTGATAGAAGGAATAAAGGCATAGACTATTTTCTTAACAGGGAGCAAATTCAGAAATCTGAGGTGCAAAGGGACTTGGTGGTCCCAGTGCAAGATTCCCTAAAGGTTAACTTGCAGGTTGAGTCTGTAGTAAGTAAGGAAGGCAAATGCAATGTTAGCATTCATTTCAAGAGGACTAGAATATAAAAACAAGGATGTAATGCATTGGTCAGACCACATTTTTTGGAGTATTGTGAGCAGTTTTGGGCCCCATATCTAAAGAAGGATGGCATTGGAGAGGGTCCAGAGGAGGTTTACGAGAATCATCCTGGGAATGAAATTGTTAACGTGTAAGGAGCATTTGATGGCTCTGGGCCTGTACTTGCTGGAAATTAGAAGGATGAGGGGGAAATCTCATTGAAACCTACTGAATATGGAAAGGCCTGGATAGTGGATGTGGAGAGGATGTTTCCGCTAGTGGGAGAATCTAGGACCAGAGAGCATAGCCTCTGAATAGAAGGACGTCCCTTTTAGAACAGAGATGAGGATGAATTTCTTTAGCCAGAGGGTGGTGAATCTGTTGAATTCATTGCCACAGACATCTATGGAGGCTAAGTCATTGGGTATAATTAAAGCAGAGGTTAATAGGTTCTTGATTAGTAAGGGTGCCAAAGGTTACAGGTAGAAGGCAGCAAAATGGTGCTGAGAGGGAAAAATTAAATCAGCCATGATCGAATGGTGGAGCAGACTCAATGGCCGCCTTCTGCTCCTATGTCTTATGGTCTTGTGTTCCAGGTGAAGGGTGTAGTGGCTGCCCTGAAAATTAATTGCTGTGGCCTTCCCAATGTTTATTTGGAAGCTTTTGCTTGTCTAGTACAGGCAAGTAGCTGTATAATTTCAAGCAATAGACATTTTTTTTCCCCCAAGTATTAGTGAGAAAGAGTTTGAGCATTGGTGGACAACATATTTTCAAGTGGTCGTTCTGAGAAGCAAAATGTCCATGAAAAATACAAAGACACTAAGGTGGGAGTTTTGGTCCAGTTTTGGTGGTGGTGCCTGGCTGGCTTGATCAACTCTCCACTATCTTGAAATTGTCATGTTTCTTTATGTACCAGATAAGCAAAAATTATACTTTTCCAGTTTGGATGCAGCATTTTCAACCTGAAGTGTAACCTCTTCTCATTCTACAGATGCTTCCTGCCCTGCTAAGTGCTTCCAGATTTTTTTTGTTTTATATCAGATCTCTAGCATTTTTAGATTTTTGATTTCTTTTTCATTTGCTGTTCTTCTTGGGCTACTCACTTCTCCCTCAAACTCTAGAGGTAAACAGTTTAAGAGGATTTTTATTGCAAGCAATTCTCTGTTTAATCAAAGATGCTTATTACCTTTTATCACAGTGATGTAGAAGGTAAGAATATAACAAATGGAAGAGGCAGTAAGTCATTTGGTTCTTTACACCTGCTTCTCCATTCAATAAGAACAAGGTTGATCTTTCATCTCAGCATCACTTTATTGCACTAGCTCCATATTCCTCGATTTCCTAAATATCCAAAAACTATCAGTTTCTGTCTTTGAATATACTTGGTCACTGAGCCTCTAGTGAAGAGAATTCCAGACATAGACATTTTGCAGATGAAGAATTTTCCACTCATCTCAGTCCTGAGTGGCTGATTCTTTATTTTGAGACTCTCTCTCTTGGTTTTAGGCACTCCAGCTGAGGAAACCTCATGCTTGCATCTAACCACTCAAGTCCCATAAGAATTTTGTAAATTTCATTGAGATCACCTCTCATTCTTGTGTATATCCTTAGATAGGGAGCCCAGACCTGTACAGAGCATTGAAGGCACAGTCTCACTAGAGGCTTTATAATCAGTAAAGCAAGAGGATTTTGAGTACAGGAGTAAAGGCCAAAGTACTGTTTGCCTTCCCAATTGCTTACTTTACCTCCACGTCAGCTTCCAGTGATTTGTGTACATGGATGTTCAGGTTCCTTGGAACTCTTGTGTTTTCAAATCTGTTACCATATGGAAAAAAATACTCTGCATTTCTATTTTTACTATCTAATTGGATGATCTAACATTTATATTGCATTCCATCAACCATATGCTTGTACATTCACTTAGCCTATCTATTCTCTTAATGCTTCTCTGCATCTCTTAGAACTTGCACTGCTATCCAGCTTTAGATTATCAGCCAAATCATTGATGTAGATTAACCGGTTTGTTCTGTTAACCAATCCTCAATCCATACTTGTATGTTGCCCTCAATCCTACGTGCTCTAATTTTTTTGATAAATTCTTGTAGTACCTCATTAATGGGCCTCTGATTGTCTAAATACAACAAATTCATTGGCTTTCCCTTTCTGTTTACATTTTGACAGATTTCTTAAATTCACATTGACTCTGCCTAATCTTGTTGTTGTTTTCCATGTACCCTGTTACTCCTTTAATAATCAGGTTCTAGCATTTTCATTACCTCTGATATCGGGTGGACTGCTCTGTAGTTCTATACTTTCTCTCCTGCTTTTTTAAATAGTGGGGTTACACTTGTTACTCTGGAAATCTAAGGAATTTTACTGGGTTGCACAAGTTATCATCTTCCACCTCTTTCAAAACCTTGTGATGCAGGTTATCGAGTCCTAGGGATTTATTGGCTTTCAGTCCCATTAATTTCTTCAATAATTTCACTAATGCTAATTTCTTTCAGCTTCTCATTTCCTCTATACCATTTATTCTCCACTTTATTCTGGGTTTTCTTGTTTCTCTGTCATTTCCTTTTTCTCCTGAGTGTTAGTAAGGGACCACACTAACTTTTTAATATTTTCCTTTTTGTTTTTATTTGGAATGTGATAGGATGTGATTCGAGACTCTGAGTCATCAGTATTAGGACTGAGGTGGAACCTGATTTGGAAGGATTCAAGCAAGGGGTTCAGAGAAATATAAATGTGAACTTTGGAGACCATTGCATTTTCAAGAATCCAGGGGAGGGATGGGAAGTCATTAATGAGTCAGGAGTTTACAGGAGTATTTTGTAACTGTAATATTAATACATGCTTTCAGTAAACATTGGACAGTTGATAAATAAGACTGTAAAAGAGAAAAGGATGCAAGAATTTCAGCTTTTAAGTGTTTGTCATAGTCTTTTTTGCAGACTGCATCTTAATGTATTAAGGTCCTGTCATAAGTGAGAGACTTTAAAACAAAGCCAAGCTTATCAAGTCTGTTTGGGCATATAGTAACTGAGCAACACTACTTTTAATACTGTTGCCCACCATGAACCATGTAGTCTTCTGGGGTAGGCAAAATAATAGGTACAACTAAGATCCTATTTCAATTCAGGAAAAGAGAATCTGGGAACTTCCTCTCCCTATTATTGAAAGCAAACAAAATGAATTCCAGAAGAAGATAGTGATCAAGCAGTACATAAGCAGCAGTTTTATACTCCTTCAGGAACTCGTCTTACTCTTATTTGAAAATATGCAGTGAAACCACAATCATTGCATGGTCACCAACTTATTCCAAAGATCTGCAATTTGGGGAAAAAAACTCCAATTAATCTAGTACTGTGCTTCTGTAGCATAAACATGTTCCATCATTCTTCCATGTGCTTAATTTAGACATTTTATCATTATTAAATCAATAGCCCCTGGGTTTATACTTCACTAACAATTTTTTTAAAAAGTTTTAGGATTTACTTGGTCAAGTGACTTTAATGCTGACTGTAGGTGCTAGCATCAGCTGCATTCACGTGCATAACAGGTCGTTCATCTACGTTAAATGTTTTCTTCCAGATGAAGATCCATTCCCACCATCAGAATTAGATTCAATGTTGTTTCTCCCTAAGGGTCCAGACAGCAGCAGGAATATTTGTTATTTGCCAACTGCTAACATTACCCCAACATATTATAGTACATTGGCTCAATTTTTAAAGTCCATGCCCAACTCTAGTTTGGCAGGAACCATGAGAGAAGGATTACTGCAAGTTTATAAGGTATATACATGAAGGAAATCGGCAGAAAGAAGTTTGTTTGTGCAATTGGTATTTATATATGCAAGTTGCATACATCTGTGTATGTAAAGTCACTGATGATCAGATTCTGCAGGCAATCTTAGTGTGCAGATTTTGCTGTCTGCTTTTTAATTTTGATATTACAGTTGTAGCTGAGTCATAGGACATTTCAGTAACTAAATGTCACCTGATGTATGTGGACTTTACTTCCACTTGCAGGTTACAAACCCACTATCTTCGCACCCTACACCTCACTGCCCACCTCTGCCCGAACCCAGCTGCTCAGTGCAACATCACTGAATTCCAACTTGTGAAAAACACTTTAAAAAGATGCAATAGACAAGGGGATGGAGGAAGAGTGATGTAAAGGATGCTGTTTTATATTTATTTTGGATTGCTGCATAGTATGAACAGGTGCTGTTTCAGCACATGCAACATTTCAGAAACTTAATAACAATAAATTCATTTGCAGGATTTCCTTGCATCCTGAGATGTATGCTGATGGAGATCTGGTGGTATTGTGATGTTAAGAACTCTTTGCTCTGTTAGACTACCACGTATGTTTCTTAGAGACCACTTTTGTTTTATGGTATTTGGTATACATGCATGCCTGAAGAAAGGAAAACAAATCAATCTATTTTGCACTGAGCCAAAACCAGCAGTAAGGAGAGACCATTTCCAAAAATGGTTGAAGACCTTCATAGCCAGCTTTGAATATTTCACATACCTCCTATTATATGTTGTACTTCTGCGCATATTTAACCCCTGAATATTTGTATCTATTATTTAAAAATATTTCTTTGTTCTGCTTTCTTTTGTAGAGTAATTTTTCTGTTCAGATAAAACTAATATTTTTGAAAGATTAATTATTTTACTATTACTGGTGTACTTTTAACCTTAAAGCCTTTCATATTTTTGGTTCACACTTGTAAAAATATTAAGATTTTTAAGAGTGTGGACATTACACAACTGATTTACAATGTCTATGTGGGAATATTTAATTAAGTTTGGCTGTAGAACCATTTATGTACATTTTTTTGGTATGGTATTTAGTTGTTTCATCAGATATGTGAATATTATGGTTTTCTTTGCCTTGCACCAATCCATGTATCAATATGCTATTGCAGTAATTAAATCAACAGTCAGACTGCTGTATCTGGCTAGGTTGTAAAATCTCAGCTTCATTTTTATATGAAATGTCTTTGTAAAAGCTTTGTCAAATTGATGAAAGAAACAGTCAAAGTAAAACTGATTTAAAATCATTGGAATATGTGAAATCATTCTTTGACTGCCATTCATGGTAAGCTTGCTAAAGTTATTATCAGGCATCCAAACATATACACTTGCATTATGGGATCAGTTGATAGCGATAAGCTATATCTGTTCTTAGTTAGTAGTTGGCCTTGGTCTGCAGGATATTCTTTACCCCTCTCCTTAGTCCATGGGGATGTATATTAATTGTTGGCTCTCAATTTTGCCCTGGACTGTGTTCTGTGCAGGACCTGTTTCTGCTGGCAGGAGGATCAATAACCAGAGGGGACAGATTTTAAGATAATTGGCAAAGGACCTGGAGGACACGAGATCTGTTTTCAAATGCACAGTTTGAAAAGGATGAAAACCAGATTCAGTAAAAATTTGAAAAGGAAATTTGGGAAGATACTTATAGATTTGCAGGGCTGCGTGAAAAGAACAGATAAGTGGGGCTAACTTAATTGCTTATTTGGAGAACCCACATGGATATGATGGGTGATTGCTGCCCTCTTGTGTGGCAAAATTTTGTTTGACTCTTTATATTTCTATGATAGGAACAAATAGCAGGAGTAGGCCATTCAGCCTGTTGAGCCTGCTCTGCTAGTCAATGGCTGATTCTCTCAGTACCATATTCCTGCTTCTTCCCCATACTGTTTGATGCCTTTTGTGTCTAGAAATCTACTTACCATATCCTTTAAATATTTAGCGCCTTGGCCTCAACTTCCTTCTGTGGGAAAATTCTACAGGTTCACCACCCTCTGAGTGAGAACATTTCTTCTCATTTTGGTTCTAAATGTATTACGCTGTATCCTGAGACTGTGGTCCCTCATTTTAAATGCCCAACCAGGGGAAACACCCTCCCTGCATGCAAGCACGGTAGTGTAGTGGTTAGCATAACACTATTACAGTGCCAGCGACCTGGGTTCAATTCCAGCCGCTGTCTGTATAAGAGTTTGTATGTTCTCCCTATGTCTGCATAGGTTTCCTCTGGGTGCTCCAGTTTCCTCCCACATTCCAAAGACATACAGGTTATGAGTTGTGCATGCGCTGGAAGCATGGTGACACTTGCGGGCTGCCCTCAGAACGCTCTACGCAAAGATGCATTTCACTGTGTGTTTCGATGTACACGTGATTAATAAAGAAATCTAATCTACATGCAGTTGGTTTAGCCCTGTCATAATTTTATACATTTCAATGAGATACTCTCTCATTCTTCCAAACACTAGCAAATAATAAAGCCTAGTTGACCTAATCTCTCCTCATACAGCAGACTTGGCATCCCAGCACTCTGGTTGATGAACCTTTTGTTGTGCTTCCTGGGAAGTGGTAGAGATAAATATGACAGCAACATTTAAGAGGCATTTAGATAGGCACATGCACAGGCAGGGAATAGAGTGATATGGACTGTGTACAGACAAATGTGATTAGTGTAGGTTGGCATGATGATAGGCTCAGACTAGGAGCTGAAGGACTTGTTCCTATAATTGGTTTATTATTGTCACTTTTCTTTTAAGAAAAGATGTCTTTGTTAGTCATATGTACATCAAAACACACAGTGAAATGCATCTTTTGTGTAGTGTGTTCTGGGGGCAGCTCACAAATGTCGCCACACTTCCGGTGCCAACATAGCATGCCCACAGCTTCCTAGCCTGTACATCTTTGGAATGCGGGAGGAAACTGGAGCACCTGGAGAAAACCCACGCAGACGTGGAGAGAATGTACAAACTCCTCACAGGCAGCGGCCAGAATTGAACCTGAATCGCTGGCGCTGTAACAGAGTTATGCTAACCACTACAAGATGCAGTGAAAAGCTTTGTTTTGCATGCCATCCATACAAATCATTCCAAACCTAAGTACAGCATGGTAGTACAAAGGGAAAATCATTAACAGAATGCAGAATATAGTGTTACAGAGAGACAGAGTGCATTGCAGGTAGACAGATAAGATGCAAGGGCAATGACAAGGTGGATTGAGAGATCAAGAGTTTGTCTTTATCATCCAAGAAGTCTATTCAAGGGTTTTATAACAGCAGGGTAGAAGCTGTCCTTGAGCTTGGTGTGCGTTTTCAAACTTCTGTATCTTCTGCCTGATGGAAGGGGGTTGAGGGTTGAAGAAGAGAGAATAACTGGGGCAGGAGGGGACTTTGATTACGTTGGCTGCTTTCCTGAGGCAGTGGGAAGTGCGGAAAAGTCAATGGAATGGAGCCTGTGCTGTTCAATCTTCTATTTGCAACATTTACCCTTCAGTCTGTAAGAATCATTCCATAATCTACGGAATTTTAGAAGATGATAATCAATGTGTTCACTGTTTACATGTGGGATGCAGTTTATCAAACCCTGCAGATATATTGGCATTCAGTTTCACTGATTTTTCCAGCACTTTTTTAACTGATTCTAATTACCTATAATTTCTCTACATCAGACAGTCGGTTCCCTAATATTTCTGGGAAATTGTTTTCATATTCTGTAAAGGTAGAACCAAAGTATTTGTTTAATTGCCCTGCCATTTCTTGTTTCCCATCACGTATTCTCCCATTTCTGACTAAGGGACCAACATCTGTCCTCGTTAGTCTTTTTATATGAAGAAGCTTTTACAGTCCACTATAATATTCCTTGCAAGATTACTCCCCTATTATATTTTCCTCTCTCAATCAAACTTTTGGTCCTTTTTGTGCTGAATTCTAAACTGCTCCCAAGCCTCAGGTCTATTACTACTTGTAACCTTGTATGTCTCCTCTTTGAATCTAATACTATTCTCTTTTTTAGAAGCCCATGGTTAGGTTGCCTTTCCTTTAGTGTTTTTATTGCAAAAAGAATGTTGCAGTTCTTGCATTTATTCCTAAACTGTTAGCTACTGCCTATCCACAGTCATGCTTTTATAAGACCATAAGATGTAGGAACAGAATTAGGCCATTTGGCTTATCGAGTCTGCTCTGCCATTCAAACATGGCAAATAATAAAGTTCCCCAATCTATCCTAGCCAGCTCACTCCTCATATCTCTGTAGGTTCTTTTTGTTAATATTTAGGAGCTTAGTTTTGGATAGGATTCTTCATTATGATGGACGCCATTCAACCATGTTATGGTTATTCTACTCCAAAGGGCCCAACCTAGCAAGATTATTAACTAATGCCTACTGTGGAATACCCCCATCCAGGGTAGCCTGTTCCCTTTTTCGGCCCCTAAATGTATCGATCAAAAAAAAACTTTCTTATGCATTCTCCAGGAATTTGTTGTCCACATTATTATTGTTAACTCATATCGGGCAGTCTGTGTAGAAAGCCCCTATTATTATGTAATATCGTTGTTGCGTGCATCTTTGATTTCCTGTTTTAGGGTGTCCTGTATCTCACTACTACTGTTGGAGGTAACTCCCACCAATATTTTGTCATTTGGTGGTACATAGTTCTGTCCAGACAGATTCCACATCTTGATTTTTCTGAACCAATTTTTTTTCTTACTATTGCTCTGTTTTTATCCATTACTGACAACGACATTTCATCTCCTTTTCCTTTTTGGCTTGGTCATTCAGGTCCCTGCTACACTGTAACTATTAACTTTGTGATGGCAGTTATGTTGTATCTGTTTATGTTTGTTTGTACTGTTAATTCGTCTACCTTATTAAAAAAATACATGAAGTGTACATTAAATTTGCCTTTTGTACATGATTATAAATTTGAAACATGGCCATCTTTTACTTACCTGAACCCTAATTGTTGTTGCACTCTTGTTTGCTTGTGCTCTCCCTTTCCAACACAGTTTAGCTGTCCTTGGCCCAGTCACTTTACTCAACTGTTTCCTCATTTTTATTTCTCTTTCCCTGAAATTTCTCTCCGCAGGGAAATTCCTGCCCCATTATTTAGTTTTAAGTGCCCATCTACTTCCCCAGTTACTCAATTCACAAGAATACTGGTCCCAGCATGGCACAGATATAAGCAATATCAAAAATACTGCACATGCCGGAAATCTCAAAAACAAAAGTGGTAGTCAGCTGAAAGCTCAAGGTTGGCCTTTAGCTTCTGGTTGCCTATCATTTTAATTCTCCAATCAACTCCCACTCTGGCTTCCTGCATTATAATGAGGGCTCATGCAAGCTTGAGGAACACCACCACAACTTTTGTCTAATCATGTTGCAGCTTTTCAATGACTGCTCATTGAATTCTCCAACTTCAGTAAACTGTCTTTCTTTAAATAGATATCTTTATTAGTCACATGCACATTGAAACATACAGTGAAATGTATCTTTTGCATAGAGTGTTCTGGGGGCAGCCCGCAACTTTTTCAACTTGCCAAAGCTTCCTTAAAAGTCTTTCACATTGTGCTTGTTTGTATCACTTCATTTTATGTTGATTCTCCTATCACAACAAAGTAGGCAAAACATAACATGGCCCTGTTCCTGTGCTGTACTGTTCTATGTTCTGTTCTTTTTGCCTGTATCTGAATTGGCTATGACTCCCAGTCAATCCTCTGTGATTTGGATTGTTTTCTTCTACCCACTAGCCCAACAGGTTAGACTGTACATGTCCTGCTGTTAGCACCACATAATGGAGACAATGAAGCATAATCTGCCTGTAACTGCCACATTAATTCGATCTGGTCTCTCCCTATCACAGATATTCTCTTTGTTTCATCATTTTCTTCCCCACTACTCATCTTCTGCAACTTAATTACCTTAGCTTTCCTTTCTGTTTCTAACAAAGTCTCAGACCTGAAAAGTTAACTGTTTTTCTTTTCCACAGACACTGCCTGACCTCCTCAGTATTTCCAGCATTTTCTTTTATGATTCGGAAGTAATGCGTGCCAGTGCAACAGCTTTATCCTTAGTAATGATGCCCAGTGCCCCAAGATCAAAATCCACTTCTCTGATACCAATTTTAGAGCCATGCATTAATCTCTCTGATCCTACCCTGTGCCAATTTGCTCATGGCTTGGGCATTAATCCTTTTCTGGTTCTGTTTTTAAATTTAGACCATGAGCAGAATCATCTTCTTAGCCCTGCCTAAATTGTAGGTACTTGGGTGAACCATGACAACTGGATCCCCCTTCCTCCTGCTCCAAATTCATTTCCAGCCCAGAGGAGATATCCTTCACTCTGCTTATTCTGGCACCAGGCAGGCAACATGGCCTTTGGCTCTTATACTTTGGGTTGCAGAGATGGTGTGACTGTGAGTGAGGCAGGTATGGAGAACTGGGAGGTTCTAGCTCCTTAAATATATTAACTCCTGCTACTGCAACTGGCATTTTAAAAAAAAGTCTTCTCTCTTCTTCTCTCCTCCCCCCGCCCCAGTTTGCAATGGCAATCAGAAGGTCAGGACTAGGACTAGAAAAGATAATGGAGGTGGTATGCTGGGGTAACATGATTGTTCTACACTCTAGCCCATTAAATAATTTTCTTACAAGCATTTACCCAATTCCCTTTT
Organism: Rhynchobatus australiae; assembly: GCA_034780895.1. Lineage (NCBI taxonomy): Eukaryota > Metazoa > Chordata > Chondrichthyes > Rhinopristiformes > Rhynchobatidae > Rhynchobatus > Rhynchobatus australiae. Next base: position 5,453,493 of record JAUZTB010000062.1, read on the forward strand.
TTTTAATTTTGAAAACCCTGATTAACTCTTAACCACTATCATATCTAAAGAGTGCAAGATGATGATTAATCAAGATGTGACATGTGAACTTCCAAATTAGGAGTGGGCTACTCAGCCCTTTGAGCCTGTTTTGTCATTTAACAAGATTGTGGCTGATCTGATTTTAACCATAACTCTGTGTTCTTGTCTACCTGCAGTAACAATTCATCTGTTGCTTAAAGAGATGCCTTAAAGAAAGGCAACTTTCTGCCTTTGCCTTAAAGGTTAAATAGAATAAAACTGTTCCATTGGTGAATGGTTCAAAGACCAAGGGGAACTAATTTTAGAAGTTCAAAGTGATGGGCACTGTTAAAGCAATGAGTGCCTAGTCGTAACTACTCTCTGCAATTTTTAAATAAAAATGTTTATTCACTTACCCCTTCCTCCACCCCACCCTGGGTTTTTGCCCATGTTTTGAATTAAAAAAAAATTAATGCCCCTTGGTTCTTGGGCTATTCAACAATGGGAACAGTTTCTCCTTATTTAACCTTTTGGGGCAAAGGTTGATAGATTCTTGACGAGCAAGAGGTTGAACTGTTAGTGCAGATAGAAGAGAATGCAGAGTTGAGCCATGATCTTATTAAGTGCTGGAGCAAGCTCAGCACCAAGTGGCCTCGCCTTCTAATTTATAAGTTCATATGCTTGTCCTGATCAGTCATTAACTTCCAAGGTCTGGTAGCATATGGTTAAGTTAATGTGACTAGTATCCAGAGGTCTGCTGAGCTAATGACCCATGGCAGATAATAGTAACCCGAAACTACCAGATTATTTCGTAAGTATGTATTTGATTTATTTATCTCCGTAAGGGATGAAAGTAGACCATTCTTACCTAGACCAGACTATAGGCAACTCCCAATTCATTAATGTGGCTTTCTCTTAAGTACCACTTCAGAAGCAAAAGAATTGGCCAGAAGCTGCCCTTACCAATGATATTCATATTCCATAAATGAATGAATAAACATTAAATCCTATGTTAACATTTTTGTCCTAAGGGAAACTATCTTGATTCTCCAGCTAACCTTGTAGCTGAATATCTCATTCCCAGGATCATCCTAGTAAATTTCTTCCGCAATTTTGTGTGGCCCTTCATATTACCCATTAGACTGCTGTCGAATTTTGAATAGAACTGCCTTGTTTTCAGTTTTTTAGACTGTTTGGATCGTTGCAGACTGTTTGGTTTTGTCTGTCTGAACTACCATTCCACCACATATCTGTGTACATTGTAAACCAGAATGTTGATGGGGCAATATTATCTTGCAATGAAGTTCTGCAAGATCCTATTAGAAATGTTTGCAAATGTTACATCATTTATTGGCAATTGAGTTCTCTCTTAATTTTAAACACATTTGTAATACAAGCCAAATCTGGCAAAATAAGATGTTGTGAAGTTATTTGAGAGAAGATTAAGCTGCAAAAATTCAACCCCCTTTCCTGCCTCACCAATTATGGCAGTTTTTCAAAATCAACATTTGTGGTGGTTTTCTGGTTTATACATTTTCAGCAACTGATTTGTGTCTGTAAACCTTAAATGACAACACTTGCCCTTTTTTTTTAAAGGAATTAATGACAAACTCATGTAGATTTTATTGACTTTTTGAATATTTGTCCTTAGAATAGTTTGGTAATCAGTCTCCATTTTCTCATGAACTTGGGCCAAAAAGACAAACGAAATCAAATTGCTAATTTCCAATTTTCAAGCATTGGGTTTAGATAGCAGTATTTATTTTTACTGGATGACAGCATCTGATTAAAGTGTACCTCTGCTGTGGTCTGGTACTTTATTCAGCTGTAAGTCGGCAAAGTACTTTACCTTTTTTTTTGTTTCCACTTTCCAACTTCTAAAGATCTAACACTATCTATTTGCAATGGTTCACTGTTAATGTATTACTTTCTGTATACTCTTGTCATCTCTAGACACTAAAGGCTTTTGCTTGTACATTTTGCTTCAGGCACTTTCTTATGGAGTATAACGATGAAAAAAAGACATTTAATAATTCTTTGGTAGTTTGAATATCTTTTTAAACATGTCACTGCATCATTTTGTCAATTTATATTGTTAGTAGATGAGAAAAATAAAATGCCAGTACACTGACTTGTTCTATTCAAGTCCCTGGAGTTAAAAGCACCCACTTAAATGTCAGCAGTGGTACAATTGTGCAATATTTAGTAAAAAGATGCTACTTAGGAGTACTTTGCTTGCTACAGTGTGCAACAAGCAAGGTGGCTGGTTGGCTGACCACAGAAGTTCAGTGCTCTTGTGTGCAAATCCTAGTTTACCATCTTTTTTGATGTGAATTCATACAGTTGTGGTTTAAGTGTATTGCTGATGCTAGCAGAATGTAACATTTGTTAAAGCTTCAGTTTCTAGTAAAACTTGTATGTTCATAAAAGTACTAATGTGCAATATCCTTGTTTTGTTGGGTGTATTAGTTGAGAAGCAGGTGTAGGAGATTTTGGAAAACCAATGAGATTCATCAGAATTAAAATGAATCTTGTTGTCAAAGGCTTGTAGTTTTAGATTATAGACAAAGTTTTGCCTACTTTGTTGTGAGAGGAGAATCAACATGAAATGAACTGATACAAACAAGCACAATGTGAAAGACTTTTAAGGGAGCTTTGACAAGTTGAAAAAGTTGCAGGCTGCCTCCAGAACACTATGCAAAAGATGCATTTCATTGTGTGTTCGATGTACATGTGACTAAAAGATATCTTATCTTTATCTTAAGTTGTCAAAAGCATATAGAAACCCAAACTTTATAAGTAGAGGCGCAGAGTACAAGAGCAAGGACGTCAAAGTTTAGTCACTGTGGAGTATTGTGTCCAATCCCAGACACAGCACTTCAGGAAAGATGTAAAGGATTTTGAAACGGTGCAGAAGAGATTTTATTAGAATGACTGAAGTATCTCATCCCTGGAATTATGTGGATAGATTGGTGAAGCTTGGATTAATCTAGTTGGAACTGAGGAATTTATAAAGGAAGCTAATAGAAATCTTTTAATCATGAAAATCCAGTTACTGTCAGTTAATCTTCATTAGTTCAAAGGTGCAAAGAATGAAGTTATTTGCAAAAGAACAAAATCTAACAAGAGGAAATTTTTTGTTTCTGCAGTGAATGGCTGAGGTCTGGGTTGTACCGCTAAGGGTTGTAGCATTCAAATATCTGTATGGAAAGAGTTTGCAGAACAGGGCTGGGGGAAGAGGAGAAGGCAATAGAGTGGGACTAGCTTGATTGTTTTTGCATAAAGCCAGAATGGTTACAAAGGACCAAATGGCCTCAATTTTGTCAACTTATATTGTTAGTAGATATTCTTAACTTTAAACATTTTAAACATAATCTATATCTTTATTTATTTATCTTCCTCTTGCCTTGAGTTACTCTCATCTGTGTATTAATACCTGCTCAAGACAACTTTTAGTCAATCAGTAAATTTAAAGCAAAACACAGATGCTGG
>JAUZTB010000062.1:6695689-6710780 GCA_034780895.1 Rhynchobatus australiae
AACACCTTTTACGGTGAAACATCACCATTGCAGATAATCAGTTTCAGCTTGTGAGGGTTATAACTTCCAGCCAGGGTGTACAGCAGTGCCCAGTTAGTAAAACAAAAGAACATTTATATGCTAACAACGGTATCAGCGGTTTACTGTTTACTTGAATAATAAAATCAAAAGTGGTTTCAACAGTGCTAGGAACAATAAAACATCCAATTCACTTTCAACTGCTCAACACCACATACTCAAACCCATGGGACTGCAACTGCAAGACTTTGACATGAAATGACAGCCAATGAAATCTGCAGACTTTGACTTTACCTGCTGCAGATACAATCTATAAGCTGTACATTTTACAAAACATTTTTGGAGAATGCAAAGAAACAGGATTTGATGGCTTGGTCCCCACTGACACATCTAGTAACTAATAATTTTGTAACGTACATCTCCATACGTTACCACATGAACAAGTGCCACTTCATCAGTTGCTGAGTCATTCATTTTGACACAAAGAACAATTCCTCTTAATTCAATAACACTTTAGGTATTTGAGCAGGCCACTTTGTCTTTTATTAACTTTTAAGAGTAGTACCTATGAGAAATGTCCCCTACCCTTTAAATATTCAATTTCCATAAGATTGTTCACTTACTGTGTCAACTTTTAAACTATCAGCCTCCCTGCACAATACACAGCTCCTTGCTCTGATTAGAAGGCATTATATGGTTTTCAAAAATAGGTATGTGATTTTCAATTTACTTTTTTCCTTCGATAGGCAGTGAAAGTGAATGAGAGAGTGTGTGGGTAATTATTGTCCAATGTGAATATGAAAAGAGTGCACGTGAAAGGAAAAGAATGTTTCAAAGAAAATTGTGACCAGGTGCATATTAAATCACTCTTGCCGGTCTCTGGTGTAACTCTTAGTCCATCTATTCTATAGAATAATTCATCAACAAACTAGGGTGTGATTTGCATCAAAAGCACATGATATGATGCAAAGGTCACTGAACAATCCAAAGCTGTGAGATTTTAATTATAGAAATCTGCTTCCACAAATGATCCTTCAATTACCTGAGAGGTAGGAAAAGACTATACCCAAATTTTACTGCACTGAAGGTACGAACCTGTTTACAGTGAGGTCTGCCTGGGAAACAGAGGAGGGCAACTTCACAAACTCTTCACATAAGTAGCAATCTAAGTGGGGGAGAAATAGAGAGAACATTACATATACTTCAGAAGACCAGCTTGTGATCAGAAATGGATGCAACCCATGAAAAGAGAGATTTAATCTAGTTATTTGTGTTTTCTTTCATAAAATTGTAGAAAATTTACAAGGAGGCAGTGTACAGCAAGTCATGCTCATGCTACTGAAAAAAAAGAGCTACACAAAGTAATCCCATTATCCAGCACAAAGTTATGGCCCTATAGGCCCAGCTCTTCAAGTGCACATATAAGCACTTTCTAAATGTGATGATGCCTCCACAATCCTCACGGGTAGTGAGATCCAGGCCCCTACCAATCTATGAATGATGTGTAGGCAATTGCTACACTCAATCTGCAAACAGCAAATTCCCATAAACACCAATGAGTTAGTGGCTTGGTCAAGAGATAAGCATTGCAAATGACACATTGAAAACTCTCTGTTCCTTGAATAATATAACTGGAGAGACAGAATCAGAATCAGGTTCATTATCATTGATTTACAAGACGTGAAATTTGTGTTTTGCGGCAGCAGTACAGTGCAAAGACATAAAAATGACCAGAAATCACACAAATAAATAAACAAACAGTGCGGGGGCAAAAAAAAAGAATAACGAGGTAGTGTTCATGGGTTCATGAAATCTGATGGTGGAGGGGAAGAAGCTGTTCCTGAATTGTTGAGTGTGGGTCTCCAGGCTCCTGTACCTCCTCCCCGATGGTAGTAACGAGAAGAGGGCATGTCCCAGATGGTGAGGATCCTGCCTTCTTGAGGCACCGCCTCTTGAAGATGTCCTCGATGGTGGGGAGGGTTGTGCCCGTGATGGAGCTGGCTGAGNNNNGCATTGGAGCCTCCACACCAGGCGGTGATGCAACCAGTCAGAATGCTCTCCACCGTACATCTGTAGAAATTTGTAAGTCTTTGGTGACGTACCAAATCTCCTCAAACTCCTAACGAAGTAGAGCCACTGGCATGCCTTCTTCATGATTGCATCAATGTGTTGGGCCCAGGATGGATCCTCTGAGATGTTGGCACCCAGGAACTTGAAGCTGCTCACCCTTTCTACCACTGACCCCTCAATGAGGACTGGTGTGTGTTCTGATTTCCCCTTCCTGAAGTCCATGATCAATTCCTTGGTCTTGCTGCCGTTGAATGCGAAGTTGATGTTGCGACACCACTCAACCAGGCAATCTATCTCACTCCTGTACACCTCCTCGTCGCCATCTGAGATTCTACCAACAACAGTGGTGTCATCAGCAAATTTATAGATGGCGTTTGAGCTGTGCTTAGGTCTACAGTCATGAGTGTTGAGACAGTACAGCAGTGGGCTAAACACTCATCCTTGAGGTGGGCCTGTGTTGATTGTCAGTGAGGAGATGCTATTACTGATCCATTGGTTTAATTTGTTGCTTCATTCATTTTATGGCATCTCCAGAAGTCAATGCTCCTTGAGTACAGCACTGAAATGTCAGTTTACGTCATATGTGAGTACCTAGACTAGGGCTTAAACCAACAACCTTGTCATTAAGAAACAAGATGATCAGTCACCAAGGGTATCACCTGCTTTATATTGACAGTTCCCAGACAAACAGAAGGATTTATACTGTATAAAGTAGGAAATACATTTTATTTCTATTGTGAAAATAGAAAATGCTGGAAATACTGTGGAAGAGAAACAGGGTCAATGTCTTGGGTCGAAGACCTTTTGTCAGAACCAAATATATTTTTTTATTTCTATGGCATATTTCACAATCATGAAAGATGCGGAACTTGTCCTCTTCCATGCTGGAGTACATCTTGCTAGACTCATGGACCTTATGTGTGTTTTTTGTTTGTCTACACTGTAGCTTCTAGCATGATACAAAGATACAAGAATAATGTCTGTGGGCTGGCAAGATGCTTTAGCAGACATAAAAATGACAAGAATTTGACACAGCGGGGTGTGCCATGCCAGCTTGTTTCACTTTTGGGTTTCTTTTCCACCAGCTCAGAATTAAAAACACACCAGACTAAATACCATTTTCTCCATTCTGTTCCCAGCTACTCTATCTTCTTTTAGTTATTATTTTTTTTAGGGTGAGGGCAAAAGCCAGCATTTATTGTCCACCCCTAATTACCCTGAATAAAGTCACTTCCTAGGGCAGTGCAGGGGACATTTAAGAGCCACACTGCTGTAGGTCTGCAGTCACAAATAGGCCAGATCAGGTATGGTTGGCAGATTCCCTCCCCTGATGGACGTCAGTGATCCAGGTGGGTTTCTACAAAAATCTGATAGTTTTGTGGTCATTGTTACTAATGACCAGCTGTTCTTTATTAAATTCCAGATTAAGAACTGAATTTATATTTAACAGGTGGGACTCGAACTCTGATCTCTGGATTGTTAGTCCAGGCCTCTGGGTTAGTCATCGGTAATTCAATGCTAAAGGTGTTCCATAGACAGCAATCAGGAGAGGGAATCCTGACTGATTACTGGGCATCCAGATGCCAAACTGAAAGGTAACCCCTCATGTCTTACTTTTGGCAAAGATCAGCCAACTCAGATTAGGGGCTGAAAGTGTAGCGTCTGGTTTGTTTAATACACTTTGGGCCACAGAATCAGCAGAACAAATTAACCGCTAAAATCCAGCCTTTTTTTTTGTAGAATGGGGTAGAAAGTTTGCACCAGGTACAAGGTGCCATACCCTTGGAGATGTACTGACAATCTAGTACCAAGGACATTTTATGCTCACAAAGACAGAAGGTATCTAGAAATAAAGGAAAGTGCCCCCACCATAAATTTTATGAAAGTTTATTTTTGTTAAACACATTTACATGCACTAAACACAGTAACCAACATATCGTTCAACTGCTGGGTCTTTGCTTTCCTATTGATGGTACATTTCACACACCTATCTTGTCATTCACTTGCAAGCAGGTCAAGTGCCAATACAATTCCCAAGCACTATTTTCACCTGTCTATTCTTGAAATTTTTTTTCTTTCTTTACATCTCTTACTCCCTTCTCTCCTTTTATCTCTAGCTATATCCTGATTCATCCTATATCCTTCCATCATTTGGTCGATACTTTCTCTGAGTGAAGAGATAAGCCTTTAAGCACAGTGGTCATGAGGTTCAAGGTGCAATATTGACACTGTTGCATTATTACCTTGCCAGTAATTTGAGATCCAAGTGCCCAGTGGTGAGCCCGTGCTTACCACTACACTCACCACTGCAGCAAATTGCAGCCCTTTGTGAGTGACAGTAATCACTTATGTTCATTACAAAACTTTTCCATTATGTGCTGCATTCCTTGGCTTAACCAAGTGGCAGGCAATGGCAGCTGAAAATGATAGTTTGACAGTAATTTTTTGCAACTTAGCTTGACTGTACGTAGCAGCTGAAGTCAACTTTTGTTAGATTGGTAGTCCTGTGATAACCATCGCCTTCATTCTGCTGGTTTCAAGGAAATTGCCAATAAATTGATGCTTGTCACTTTATTCAGTAAGGCACAGAACATCCACCGCTCAATTTTGTTGCTTTTTGACAACATCATGTGCTGGCACGTTTTATAGCCATGTTAGTTGCCAGAAAAGCAAGGATGTAACTACATTGGAATGAAAGCCATTCTGGGTGTGCCACATTCTTGAACCATGAACTACAGAACAGCCAGCCCCTCCACAGGGTGAATTGGGGGGGTCAAGTTAACAGAAAGCAGAAAGGACAAAAAAAATAAGCAAAAGGAAAGAAAAAAATCACCAACTGTTTCTGAGAGTTGTTGCATTGGTCATCGAGAAGCTAATGAATAAATAACTAAATATTTCAGACTCATGAATCTTTGAACCAGCTATCCCATCCATTAAATTGAACCATAATTTAGATTAATTATGTATGTAAAAATGTCTAGAGGTAAATAATAAAGCTGTAACAAACTCTGGTTTAGAGGCTTATTACACTTTACAATGAAGAAGGGACATAATGACAAAATGCAGGCAGAAGCAAACATGTTACATCAGGGTTCATACTTGCCACAACCCACACCATCATGTACAGTGTATCAGAGGTTGCTCTAACATATGTGATACCAGGCCCTACACTACCTCCTCCAGCAAAGCCACTTACATCCTGAAAATAAATGTGCTTGACATAGCTCAGTGTAGCAGCTGGAAAGCTGGTTATTTTTAGAGTGAATTTTCTTGATTGCTGCCCTTAACGAATCTGTCAAGTTTAGGAGTGAGTCGTCACTGGCTGAGCAGTGTTGGCAATTCTTGCAATGGTCTCGGATGCATTAAAAGCAGTGCAAGATGCAACTCCCTTAGATTGCCACCAAAGTACATTGAAAGCATGATAGACTAATCATAGCTTAACTTAACTGTGCGTGAACATTTGAATTCAACTATGCAAGTCAATCAACTGTTCTTTAAGGCAATGGATCTTATTTCCTATGTAGCTGTTAATTCAAGTTGAACATCAATTAGTTAAGATTGTGGGCGGGAGGAACAGAAATAGGAAATGGATTATTTTATATGTGGACCCATTACAAACACCAAAAAGGTAACAGGTGGAAGAATAATTAAGCCAAGTCCAGAAGAAATTATACAACATATCCAGGGGCAGGAAGACTTATAGAACAAAATCACTGAAACATTGACTCGAGGAAATCAAAATAAGTAAGGTTGTGTTACTCACCCATTCTAACTTCAGAGCCAAAGTGGACAAGAGCTGCAGGAAATAAGTTTGCCTGAAGCAAAAAGAACAAAGAATAGTGATGTATCTCTACAGATGGCTGTCATTATGTCTTCACTCTTAAGTTAACTGAAACCCAACAACCCAAAGCACCAGTCATGAAGCAGCAGAAATGGATACTAAACAGATTTTCTCTCTTTACCAAAACCTGCCAGAACATTTGCAGAGCAGTGCTAATGCTGTCCACAGATGCTGAGCTACCATCTACTAAATTAAGCCAGATTTGAACATGGAAAAATATACAGTGCAAAGAAAAAAAAATCATTCGTATCTTGTCAAATTTGGGAAAAGTAACTTGCCCTTAAAGAGAGTTGTTAGAACATTCTAAAATACTTTGCAACCAAGTACAAACATGGCAACCATTGTTCCTGCAAATCATTGTTCTCATAGCGACTGAGCGAAAATTGTTACATCTTTTGTAACACTGGTTGAACTGTGGTAGAAATCTCTGCTCTTTTATCAAATGCTTTCTATCTAGCTGAGAAGGCAAATATTTTTTTTATAAAAGTTAATACTTTCGACATGACAGCCAGGATTACATGTGAGATAGTTCTTAGGCAGTCCCTCAGGATCAACGACAACTTATTTCCACTCTGGCTTGGTGGATTCTGAAGCAGTCGATGACGCCAGTGTGGGAAAGGCAGACCCTTTCACAGTGGGGGGCAGGTGGCGTCTGACAGGGCGGACAAACCACTGGCATGGGCAAAAGTATAAATCATGGGTAAAAGAGCAAAGCACTCTATATGTCCTTAAGATGGTGGTGCCATTAAAGCATAAAGTCACATTAACAAGCAATTTCATGAAAAGATGATCAACTGCTCATTCATTATAAGTTGTCTGAGACAGGTTACTGCTGCAAAGTTGTTGGCAAGGTGTGCTGTTCAGTATCTGCAGTTCAAATCACTCAGGCACTTTAATGTGATATAAATGGAAGTATTATTTATTCAGGACCCCCTGCCCCACCCTCACTTTGCAGGCATGTCTAAGGCTTCTTTTCCAGGTCTGCCTTGGGCTGAGATCTAGAATTCAGGAAGAGCAATTCCAACCTCTATCTACATTACTTTATGGATGATATAACCCAGAGACACTGAGCAGAAACAATCAAAGACTGTGTTGGCTGCTCACATCTGGTCCACTGACCTTATCCCTCGCATCCATGCACATGGATATGTTGCACTGGTTTGCATTTATTTGCTGTGAAACTGAATGCAAGATCCCACTAGAACATCTAGTCACAAGTTACTCTGTTCAAAGTACTACTGATTGATTTGTGTGAACAAAGGAGGGCCTAAGAATAAATTGTGCGCCAAATTATCTTGGTGAAAGGCGGTGGGGGTGGGAATTACAACATGAACCTTCCGGATGATCCAAAAATCAGTTGGGCTCCTGTTAGCTGTAACTAAAAGTGACATGCAGGGGTCGCTCTATGCTTTTCAACTCCAAGCTTCACATTCTTTTGGTTAAAAAAAAGTTCTGAATCTTTCATGTGATAGGTAATATCAGGCTGATGATAATCTTATGGGGAACATTCCACAGCATCCTTGCCTTTGAATCACATACAAATTAATCAACAGTGTCAGCTTAGTGTCACCAACTTCCCCTTTCTTCAGTACAACAAATCATTTAACTTCCTCATGGACTGCATGTTTAGGTTATTATATGTCCGTTATTTTCACCATGTGAATCTTTGGAATGCTGGAATTAATGACTGGATGGAGTGGGGGGGAGTGGGGGATGATAGTGGTGATTGGCAGGAGAAAAAGGCTGCATTTCTCTTTCTCCATGAGCCAAGTTGTGATTAATAATAAATTAAACTCTATCTTAATATTGCGTTTTTAATAAACATTTATCTTATGTAGTCTAATTCTACGTCTGGCAGCCCTCCAACTCCTCTATTCTACAACTTAAATTATAGCAATTAAACTTGATATGAAATCAGATGACTTTGGCAATGTCTGAATTATTTTTGAATAGTAAATGTCCTTAGATAAGTGCAACAACAAACCAACAGGTAGCAATCAAGATCTCTATTGCTTACCCCCTCATTAAAGGGCATTTCCTGTCAATTAGTTCCCACGCATTTGTTTTCTGCCCATTTGGCAGAGTAAAGCAGTGCAGCATGAGGCACTAAAAACACCATAATTTTGGCACATCAGCTCCCGTCATAAGCAAAAACACTGCATTGTTTGGAGTCAGCCGCCAGACGCAACTTGGCACTGCTCCTGTCACACTAAATCTTGTGATTCTCAAAGATATGAATTTAGTTTTACTCCAACCTGGTTCTTGTAACATTTGGTTTTAAAATAATGCAACTCACAAACCCCCTCTGTGGTGCTGTCAGTGAGAGATCTAGCTTGTGCACAACAAAAGAAAACTCTACATTTGTAAGACAACTGCATCTTTGTTAGAAATTTAAACCAGGGAGAAATGTTTAGTGAAGTGATGATGGTACTCCGGACAGGGTTGTCAGGCATAAAGAGCACAAGGACAAAAGAGTAAAGTAACTTACCCATTTTACAACTAATACACAAGATCATCCATAATCACTTCCGTTCCCAGAGAGCCACAAATGAGATTTTAACCTACAATGTACAATTGAAATCTCACCAGTGAGTGGAAGACTGGAAGACCGGAAGCCGAGAGAAGTGCTTTGAAGTGTCCAGAACAGTCAAGGAAGCAAGTGCCTTCCTGAGTGACATCCATTGCAACATCTCCCACTTGCAGCCCCAGGACCCTACAATTTCTTACCTCACTTATTATTACAAATATGGCTCCACTGTAGAATTAAAAAGGCACCTGTATTTATATAAGATTTTTGTATCTGTGTTAGAGCATCCCAAAGAACTTCACAGTTTAACAAAGTACTTTCCAAGTATATTCACTGCTGTAACAGAGAAAATCTCGTAGCCAGTTTGTGCACAGCAAGCTCTCACATACAGCAATCACGGATAATGGATTTTGATAACATTGATTTGGAGTAAAATACTGCTGAGCACGCTTAGGATAAATACCCTTCTCATGAAAATAGTGCCATGGGAAGGCTTCTTTACACTTTAAAGGTAGGTGGGGCTATGGTTTACAATCACATTCAAATGGTGGCACCTCCAGTAAAGCAGTACCCCCTCAATAATGCAGTGGGAGCTTAATCATCAACTTTCTGACTTAAAGGGCAAGGGTACTCATCACTGTCTCATTGCGAATGATGTGGCATATCCACTGCTGTAAAGGCAGTGCAAATTTTTACCAGAATCTTAAACTACCTTCCAGCAACCTGGTCCAGAAGCCCCCACCTGCAATTGAAATCGAAAATCACCTCCCAATACTGCCAGCCTGTTAAATTTTAACCCCTCGAGAGGCAGCTTTATGCAAATCTCAACCCAAAATGTGTCCCTCAGCATCACTAACACATCAATAAATCTGTGCTAATTCCTACTCTAAGAGACATTAAGTTGCAAAGCCTCAAACAAAAGATATTTTTAGGGGTTTCTCTTGAGTCACAGTGAAAGATGAATACAACATTTTTATGGAATCCTACTTGGCTAGTCTGAATATCCATTTTTTTCCCCCACATACAGTATACAATGTAAAATGAAACCAAACAGTTTTCCAATTCCTTGGTGTTTTGTTTTCTATTGAACTGAGATCAGGAGCTTGAGGTTCTGGATAGTGATCTGGAAGTGTTATATAAGGGTTCCAGATGAACTCAACAGTTGAAAGAAACTGGGAGCTCAGGCCCTGGTAATACTGGTTAAGAGGGGAGGCAGAAACACAATTATATCAATAAGTAGTTTTTAATTCAATATTAATAATTAAAATGGAGAATGGGAGATGCAGGATGAAAAATCACTTTGAAGTCGGCTGCAGTAAAGACATTTGAGCACCCTAATTCACAGTATTCTTTTGGGGGGGGCGGGGAGGAGGCAGGAGAGAAGAGCATGGTGTGGGAAGAATTTAAGGGAATCTTTCATTAATGTGCATAAACATTCTTAAAGCTCTAAAAAAGGTAAAGTGGGAATATATTGCATTAAAAATTCAAATGATCAAACACATCCAGATGGTCACCTCTACAATTCTGGGCAGATTGGAACCTTTCATAAATTATACCAGGAACAAAGCAGAAGAGTGAGCATATTATAGTAAACTCTTTCATCCAAACTCATTGTTGCAGTTTGACAGTGTCACACAGCAGGTCACTTTCTGTTGCTTAGCAAATAATGAGATAATTTGTCTTACAAGACAGATATGGTTACAGGATTATGAAAATATAAATCACATTTCCACATGTATGAATTTATAATTATTCAGCTGTAGAATGTGGCTATTTCTGTTGTTTTTTAGGATGGGACCTATTGCTATACAGTGGGAGACTGCCTCCATGTGTTGCCATGGTCAGAGTGACACCCTTATCACAGGACCACTGTCCCATCTTCAGTCATTTCAATTAGATTCACAGCTTTCTTGAGAACAAAATCATATCCAGGAGGTGTTGGTTTCTAGATCAATCCATATAATAAACTTTGCCTTTCCTTCAAGAAAACAACAACTTTTCTGTAATTATTTTATAAACTGATATCACATTGATTACCTGCTTATATAAATCCTGTGGAAAAAAAATGATACTAAATATATCTAAAGAAATTACTTTGCTTAGTAATCAACTCAGCTTGGTCTGATTGCCACAATGAAGTACCATCTACTCTTTATTAGATGCTATGTACATCAGACTAAAGTCAAGCAGGAACCTTTCCTTCCCTTTGAACATGTTTAGTTTGACTAGTAGATAATATAATGACTTTCTTAACATAAACTGACATGAAATCAAGAGGGAGACTTATTCTTCATTCTTGGTGATGCTCAGAGCTGGGAGAGAGTGGATGACAGGCAGACTACAGATTGGACATACCTTATAAACAGAAAATGCTGGAAAAAAACTGGTCCCGATGAACAGGTCTTCGACCTGAAACGTTAACTCTGTTTTCCTTTCCAGATATGCAGCCTGACTCGCTGAGTATTTCCAGCATTTCTGTTTTTATTTTAGATTTCCAGCATCTGCAGTTACTTTGATTTTCATTTTTGACTGTATATACCTTATTAGATTTCTCAGCTATCTTTAAGAGTGCTCCACTGACAGTAAAAGTACATACTTTGTACTGATGAGGATATACAAATACTTGTAGTGCTGGTGGTTGTGGTACAACTAATGCCAAAACACCAGGGGAATCTCCTCTTCGGAAAAAAAGTCATATGATTTCAAAACCCTACAATAAGCAGACAAGGCATTAATTTAACTATCTGTCTAAAGGGCAGCACATGAAGCTGGGATTTCCCATGTGGACAGGTTACTAAAATCCCACACACCCAAAAGACCAATTTACAGAGATTGGGTATCAGCCAGTAACTGGGCAGCCCAGGGGCTTTTGATGTTGACAGGAAGTAACCGTACAAATTGAGAACAGTTTCAAACAGTAAATACATGTCATCGTAAGATGAGAGCAGACGCTCCAATCCAATGCAGTTCTTAAAAAATTCAACTGAGATCATGATTTTCAGAAAGGTTCTGACCTAAAGGACAACGGATGCCTAAAAGTATGTTATTAAGTAATTTGCTGAATTTGGATAAGATTTGCATCTTAAATAAAGATAAGTGGAAAAGCAAAATATGCTGCTGGTTTATATCTGGAAACACAGGAGGAATACCAGGTGGAGATGTAACGCTGTACAATGCCACATTCTTTCTGCACAGTCCCGGAAGACATTTCTATCTTTTCCAATGAAATGTTATCTCAAGGCCCCATATGTTCTCAGGTAAACATATTATTCCCCACCTTCTGGCCAATATTGAAACTGGAAAGTGATGACATTGCTCAACATGAGCTAAGTGACCAGCAACTATTACGAGATGAATTGTACCTAATACAACGTTTTGCACAAGAAAAATCTTCAAAGTCATTATGAAAATTAATTTTTCTACAAATTATAACATCCACTTTGTCAGCCTCGATCTTATGGCCTGTCAAAAGATCTCTATCTGCTTGAAAACAAAGGAAGCTAAATACTTTATAAAAATAATTATGACAGAACTGAAAGCCACATTACCTTTCTATAAGGTAACCCTTAGAACTTCCAACTGTGTCTCCCTGTAATTTCTTCCCAATTTACCTTATCCTGTGTTTGAAAGCTGCTAATAGAATCCAAAACCACAAAATTTTGCCAGTCTTTAACGAGAGTAACTGAGTAGAATTAAAAGGAAACAGAAAATGATACTGCTAAAGGAATGTTGTAATCTCATTTTACTTTGGTTCAATATTGTTAATGTGCTTCTGAAAAGGTTAAGCCCACGCATTAAAAATGCTACTGTCCAGTGTTAGTGTAATTTATTTAATCAATCCAGTTCCCAAATATCTAGTAAATCCTCCTGAGTAGGTAGTGCTCCAAATGTGGTGAAAGCTTTCTTTCTTTCTTCTCCATGTGATGCTTCTAGATTTGGGCTGGTTGTAATTAAAACCACTTGCCTGTGCTATCTTTGCTCTTTGCATGGCTCAAAGATCAAACAAAGCAGCAATCGCTAGACACTAGGTTTAAAAAAACATGTAATGGTAAAGAATATTTCCAGCATGAATAAGACCCATTGATTGTATTTTAAATTAGTACAACAAATATAATGGCACCCTCCACTGTGCATCCTTCCGTAGCAAATAATTTAGTGAGGATCGCAAGTTTTGTTTTAATATATAAATAACTGCAGGGCAAAGTCAAACCCTTGATGTTCTCACCCACACCTAAAGTATGTGCATTTCATTGACACGGTAAGCAGTGGACATCTTTCGCAGTTCTCAAACCACGCATATGTTTTCCATCAAACAACATCTGCAAAGGAATGCTTTAGCAACATTTCTGAAGTTAAGTAGAGAAGACACTGTATTCTAGTCTTCTGATTAGAAACCCTGCTTATAATTGTACAAAATAATCAAGCAGCATTTGGTGCTTAATTTGCCAGTCAGAAAAGCAAGAGCAAGGAGCAGAAAATTTGAATCTGCCTTCCGTATTATATGTCTTATTATCTTTATCCTTTATCAACCAGTACCCATCTCAGTTTCTAGCTCAGATTAGATGAACTTCAAATAATGTAACCTTGCAGTCAGGATATGGGCAGCATCTTCTCTGCTTTCCTGAACACAGGGCTCCTGTCAGCAGTTTATTAACCTGTACTCCAAAATGAAACAGGAACCTGAGGCCTGACCACCTATGAAACACTGTAACTCCAAGACTTGAGAGTACTGAGTATAATTTAAAAATCTGCAGATAACACACAACTCAAGAATATTGTAAACAATGGGAGGATAAGTAACACACTTAAACAGATGAAATGGGTAGACACATGGCAGCTGAAGTTAAATGTAGTGAACTAGAGGTTGGTAGGAAAATAGAGGAGATGTAATATGAACTAAACAGAGTGCTTTTAAGGAGGTGTAGGGAGAGAGTGATCTCTCAGGATATATGTATGCAGATCTTTGAAGATAGCAAACTAAGGAAGTAGCACTAAATTTTCATAAAACACTGGCCAGGTCTCAGAGGAACCTGTTCAATTCTAAGCACCATACACAAGGACAGACATCAAAGTCTTAGAGAAGATAAAAAAGAAATGTACTACAATGACAGGGATGAGGAACTTTACTTACACAGAGAGGTCAGAAAAGCTGGGATTGTTTTCACATCAGAAGAGTAGAGGTGTCTGATATGTCTTGATAAAATAAGTTGTTCTTAATAGTAGGAAGGTCACAGATTTAAAGCAAAAGAACCAGGAGAAAAGTCAGAAAATGTTTTCTTACTTGACTCTATATATAGTAAAAGCATAGTGAGAGCAGATATTACTGTTACTTTCAAGAAGGGAAGTGGATATGAAAAAAAATGCAGAGCAATGGGGAGAGGGCAGGGAAGTGGAATTAATTGGATGTTTCTAACAAAGTGTTGGTACAGGCAAGAATGGTCTCCTCTACCTACTGCCACTCTGGAAATGTGTTTCTATTGTGCTGTAACAGCACAGTCCTCATCCCAAACAGCAAAGGACAGCATAATACAACCACAGGCATCATTTTTCTGGTTTCAGTGAATTCATTTAAAAAGGAACTGTATAATATGCCAGAATTTTTAAGAACAGGGAGAAATCATTAAACCTAACATAGCTTTTATCTGACTAAGCGGTCAAGAATAGGAGTGATTATAAGAATGAACATCATCATAGATGCCTGCAGCGCCAGATTTCTGGTACCACAAGCATTTAAAATTATATTCAAAGCTCGGTAATGCGAAATATTGGAGTTTTACTAAATCATCCAGAGCAGCCAGGGAGCTTTTCACAATACCCTCTCTTTTTAAAAGCTCAACCTATAAAATGAAAAGCCATACAAGAGATTTAGTGTGTCTTGAAATCATATAATCTACTCTATCTGATAGCTCAATGTTTTTTTTGACTATACATTCAATCTAATAGTAAATGAAATTTATAAGGCTGAATAATATCATCTCACAAAACAGTCCTACTTAAAACATTCTCAGTCTGCAACAGTACAAGGGGAAAAGAAGACAACATAATTTCCAAGATTTCACAGATTACCAAGTAGACAAATATGGTGATTCAACAGCAAATGTTTAAATTGAGGTGGAGTTTAGAGAGCCAGCAGGGCACCTGAAACCTCCAGAATTTGTACTTGTTAAAAGTACTAACATAGCTGCGAGCATGCTCAGACTATTTGTTAATGACAACAACTGAGAGATAAACGATTGAGAGATAAACAATCAGGAGTTTAACATATCCAGATAACAGCACCTCCGACAGCAGTATTTCAGTATGGCATGGAAATGTTAGCGTGGAATGGACAATGAATCCAGGACTTAATAGTCATGAGGAAGAGTCCTACCACTTAACTAAACAAGTTAACAGACGAAACAAACCACAGGCATTTTCCTTACAAAATATTGCGTGCATTTTTAAAATTTATTCAGTTAAAACAATGAAAAACATCACTACATTAGTTTCAAGTCTCACCATAAAAAAAACTGTTTACATGGTTTAACAGCATCCATTTTGCTTTTGATGGTCCAAATTTAGTATCCAATTTAGTTGCCTCCCTTGTTTACCAGGAGTTTAAATTTAAATCTGAGTTAAAGTTAAATATGTCCATC
>JAUZTB010000062.1:7076053-7086234 GCA_034780895.1 Rhynchobatus australiae
CAAATTTGAGTCGTCACTCTGTAAAGCAGTCAGCTACATACCCTCTTCTGACATTTTGGAAGCAATAAGAAACTAAAAATGAAATAAATATGATTTTGTTACAAATGATTTAAAGTTGTTTTTAAAAAAATCAACAAAAATATTTTTAAAATATAACAAATTAAAAATAAGACAAATACAAAATGTTACTTTCCTTTTGTCTCTCCTTTTTTCTGGGCTCCCCTGTAATCCCAACTCAAATGAATGATTTTCAAATCCTGGGCAATATCAGCAAGATTTTGCATTGCTGTAGACTCCGTGGTGAATCCAGCAGTGGTATACTGCTGGAGAATGATCAGGGGAAGCTTGTCAGTAAATTCAGGAATTCCATATTTTTCTTGGGAGTGCCAAAATTTAAGCACATTTACACCAAGCAGTTCCCAGCAAAAGGCAGTTGGCTCTGCCATTTAGAGCTGAAGTTCCTCTGACTTTTTGCTGTTTCATCGCATCTCCTTCCTTTAAGGAGGAGGCTATTTGGCTCCTTGTATCTGCTTTGACAGTTAGCGAGATCATGACTGATGTACCTCAGCCCATTTTCCAACCCCCATCCCATCTGCCTCAATTGGAATAATATCCAAAAACCTACTGATCTCAGTTTCAAATGAAGTTGTTGATTGAGCTTCCACAGCTCTCTTGTATAAAGAATTCCAAAAAAATCACACCTTTTTGAGTGAGTGTATAAAATCTTGTTTTATGCGTTCAAATAATAAAGCACTTTTTATTTCCTTAACATCTAGTTCGTTTTAACTAATGACCTTATCTGCTGTGAATAATTTAATAAGTTATTTTATGTTTTTCCATGAGTTTGTTTTAAATCAACGTTTTAACTTAATGAATGAGAAAAGGAAAGTAATACTCATCTATCTTCTGCCTTGTGACATCATTTCTCAACTACTTGCTATTTTGGGCAGCTCTTTCCATCCTGTACTCACAGCTCTTGTTGCCAACTGGTCTTGCATCTCACTGCCTCTTGTCTTGCCTCAGCCTGCCTTGCGTCCTCTGCTTTTGCTCTTTTATGTTCTTCCTTGGACCCTTCTATCCCACTCTGTACGTTAATGTTCCTTCATATTTTATTTTTTATATCTGTGTTGATAATAATTATAGATTTGATTCTTTTGACCTTTTCTTCAAAAAAAGCTTTCATTATTTATTTCTCTGGCATCATTTACTCATGTGAATGTGTCAAGGAATGCTCTGGTGGATTAGTGAACTTGTACTTGTATATTGTCCTTTAATGCAGCAAAGATGCTTCAAACTGGCTATTTGTTTTTGATTACGTCTCTAAAACGCAAGAGGGAGCTGTTTTGGAAAACCTTAACTGGGGAGGGGAGGAGGATAGGAAGAGGAAAGATTTGAGAAGGAAATCTAGTACACAGAATGGATGAGGGCAGTGCATTTGATGTTGGCTTGGATATCTATAATATTGATTGAAATAGATACAGATTGCTTTACTTTAATCAACATCTGAAGGGCAGTGCTCTTGACAATGTAGCTCTTCCTCGGCCTGGTTTATGGTTAATTTGTGTGGATGAAATGCTTACTCCAAGAATACTACCACATGAGCCAAGCTTGTCTCTAAGCTAATTTGTTCATGGCAAGAAGGTCTAAGAATTAATACATATTGTTAATTGACTTCAGCTGGTGAAGTTAATATGTTAACCCTACTGTTAATGGTTTTCTTTTTTTACATGCTGTAACCAGGTCCTCAGTCAGGACATTATCAGATGCATTGATTGAGTGTCTAATCTGATAAAACATTTATTGACTGATAGTGGGACGAACTGTATTTTGAAAGAGGTGACAGAGATTAGTTGGGATGAATGCCAGCTTTTGTGCTGTACTATTTTATCTTGAAAAACTGTCAGAGAGCTTGCGAGTGCAAATGTTAACTTGTTCATTATGAAACCCACAGAAAGGTTTAATTATTTTAGAACGTTAAGCTACTGTATTCAGAAAGTGTTTATATATTGTTTTCTTATTTCGTTCCAGGTTGCTTTCTCATGTACGTTCATCATGAATACTTCACGAAGCAGTTCTTCATTCCTCGGTGACGGATTTGATCTTAGTCTGACTGGATCTCAATTATCTATATCCAAACGCCCCAGCAGTGCTTCGCCTGCCAAACAGCTAGCACGGTCCACCTCCGTCAGCTCTGAAAACAAGTCCAAAACAAACTCTTTGGTAAATGCATATGGAACTTGCAATGTGACAAATCATTTCTCAGTACCAAATAAGGTTTAAATACTGAGGCATGAATCTGATGGTTTGCACTGAGGTAACCCATTCACACCAGCAAGCAGCTTTCTGGAATCTCACACATGTATTCACATCCCCATTCCCCTCACCTGTCCATCATGTATATTTTTCAGTGTGGATTCTGCATAGCTATTAGAAGCATAAACCCTGGAGGATTGTTCCCAGCCTTTTGATTTTCGCACTCATTCAGGGAGTGCCATTTTGTTTTGGTCATTCTAACCTGAGGACATTTTTAGCCCTTTTATCTCAATGTATTAGCTGGCCTATTTACCAGACAACCCTTGGGAATAGCCACAGTTTAATGGGAGATAAAACACGTGAATCGATCATTTGTGACTAGATTCATCATTGTGAGCGATGCCTGATCTGTTCATTAAATTATTTGGCAAACTGCGCATATAGTTATTTGTTTATATTATGGTTATTTATACTTCCCCTGTCAGGTTGATTTTGGTGATAGTCATTGCCTTCAGTTCTGGAAGAGTTCTTTCTTGGCTTCTTACATTAAACCATCAATATTATTAAAAATGGGGAGGTGCAGACTTTTAAAGTGCTTTTGCATTTTAGAAGCGTTTGCACAAATATCCTTGGGTATGACTGGAAAGTAGGATTGAGTGCATGTAAATGTGTACATGTGAGAGTATATATCTGAAGTGTCACAGGCAGAAGTCATATTGAGGCTGTTTACCTCCTTCCAGGGTGATGCTGGTCTTGGAAACCTCTCTGGCAGTAATTCTCGAGCCATTAACAATTTACGAAGATCGAATAGTACCACACAAGTCAATCAGAAAGCCAGTGCTGCATCAAGGTAATGTAGTTAATTTATATGGAAGAAAGCTGAACCAGATCAGTGTTTAAGTGCAATTTAATCTGTAAGAAGAGAGAGAGCTTGCAAATGGGTTCATTAATAACCGTGCCATTATACTGCATCAAATGTCCCCATATGATTCCCCTGTAATTTTGGAGTTTGAAATATGAGGCAGGTATGCAACCCATTTAATTATTCTCCCTCTGCTATTGATAGTGGAAGGATTGAAAGTGAAGGCAGCAGGTGCAATGATATTCCCAGCCCCTCTCTCCATGGCTCGCCTCATGCCAGCCCCACAATGGTTTTACTTGTGCATACTGGAACTTCTCCAGTGATGCAAGATATTTCGGTAATGATAATATCCATTTTGTCTGTTGGTAAGCATGCTCTTATTAAAAAAAGGTGGACCAAGAAGTCCCAATGAGTTGAAAAATAGAGCTTTTATTATTCCAGCATTGACAGGAAAAAGTGGAATTTGTGATGACAACCACAGAATATATGTAAAGGGAGGAATCAATAATGGAAAATTAAGACTTAAAAGAATACAATCTCAGTAATTTGAAAGTTTTATAGATTGTGTTTTTGAGGTAATGCTGCTTTAAAGAAAGTCAAACTGAGATTTTGTGATTGCCTGCAAGAGTTCCTTTACCAAGAAATAGTTTGCAAAAAAAAAGACTTGCAAACTCTTTTCCTTGCTTTTTATAAAACCTTCCTCTCACTTCTTTCTTCCTCCTTGGGCACTATAGAAATAATTACATTTCAGAATGGATTAAATTTATTATGAGAGATTATCAAAAGTTATGGTTATTGTTATTATTTTATTTACAGCTGTTGAAACAACAGTCAACTCCTAATCTTGTCTCTTTGCTTATCCTTCTCCCAACATCAATTCCACTCTCCTCCCTCTCAACATTGCTAAACTTGCATGGTCTGACAAAACTGATAGTCATTGTCATTGGAGTTCTCTGAATGCATGGTAAGCAAAGGACATCATGATGCCATTTTACTATAAAAGTAAGCTAGTTGTAAGAAATCTTAATTACTCAAAGTCCCATGTTGTTAATTATCTGTCTGAATTTTCATAGGGACTAGGAGAACATTTGGAATTATGGCTTTCAGAATTGTTTTAAGAGTTTATATGTAAATAATAATATATCCACAAAGTTTTTGAAGCATATGTTAGAAGATTAGCAGACTTAATAATCATTGGCATTTTACACATGGTCACAATATTATGGTAACCTCCAAGTTTGAAATTGATGGTGTGCCAAGCTTAGTTTTAAAGTAATCCTAATTTAATATGAATTACGGAAGTGTTCCTTCTTAATGACTGAAATAGAACATAAAGTAGCAACCTTTTTCTGCAGCATCTGAAAGATAAAATTATTATGAACAGCTGAGGCCAAATCACTGATATGTACAGTTCTCCACTAGTTACTGCTTCCTACCCTGATATAGATTCCTGCTGTTTCCTGTAGTTGGCTACTTTTCAATCTATGCCAACACATAACCCCAAATTTCACGCACTTTATATTTTTTATATACTTGTCTTTTCTTTGGGCCTTTATCAAAGGCTTTCTGAAAGTCCACCTGCACCATACCCACTGGTTTCCCCAAATCCCTTTTACCAGTTACATCCTCAAAAAAAAATCCAGTAGCTTTGTCAAACATGATTTCACTTTCATAAATCCATGTTGACTTTGCCTAATCCTGCTGATGTTTTCCGAGTGTCCTATTAGCTCTTCCTTTGTACTAGCCTCCAGTATTTTCCCCACTACTGATATTAGGCCAACTGATCTATAACTTCCTATCTTCTCACTCTCTCCCTTTTAAATAGCAGAGTTAAATACACCACACTCCAATTTGTGGGAACTATTCCATTATCTATAGAACTTGGAAAATGTTAACTAGTGCATCCTGGCTTCCAAGGCTATCTCTTTATTATTTTGAGATGCAAATTATCAGACTCTGGGGATATATTGACTTCCAGTGCCATTAATTTTTCCATCACTATATTCCTATTAATACTAATTTCCCTTAGTTCCACACCGTCAATAGATTCTTGCTTCCGAAACATTTCTGGAAAGGTGCTTCGCCTTCCATCATCATCATCACTTTGTACTGTGCAGAAATTGGGAGTGGATAGCTAAGATCTTTAGCATATACAACTCCAGGAGAAAATTGAAATACCATTTCCTCCATTGATCTGAATTTTGGTTTTGGACTTTAAGGAATTAAAGGTTTTGGAGATTGGGCAGTAAAGTAGGGTTGAGGCAGGAGATTAGCTTGATCATAGGTATTGAATGACAGAGTAGGCTGATGGGACATGTGATAGAATCATGCTCTCAATTCTTGTATCATCTTCAGTGGAACTATGTACAGATCGAAGCTAAAGTCAGGTTAGGAACAGGGAAGAGTTTAAATAGTTTGTCTAAGGAAGACCAGAATCTATCTTTGTGACAAAATTAAAGGCTTCAGATAAGAGCTAATCTACAGTTTATCCTATTCATTGTGGGTGTGGTGGTCGAGAGGAAACAGGAAACTAATTTAGATATTTTGATCTGTAAGTTTTTGATTTGAGTTAAATAGAATGCCAGGGAACTGAGGGAGATGAGGATTTAGACAAGGCAAGATGAGATATCTTGATTAGTCACATGTGTATCAAAACACACAGTGAAATGCATCTTTTGCATAGTGTGTTCTGGGGGCAGCCCACAAGTGTCACCACTCTTCTGGCGCCAACGTAACATGCCCACAACTTCCTAACCCATATGTCTTTGGAATGTGGGAGGAAACCAGAGCATCTGGAGGAAACCCACACAGTCATGGGGAGAACGTACTAACTCCTTACAGACGGTGGCTGGAATTGAACCCGGACTGCTGGCGCTGTAATGCGTTACACTAACTGCTACAGTACAGTGTCTGGCCTTAGGAATAGTAAAGGGAAAAAATAACTGGTGGGAGTTGTCTATAGGCCACCAAATAATAACATTACAGTGGCACTGGCAATAAACCAAAAAATAGATGTCGCAGAGGATGCGGAGAGTCTACAGAGAGATGTAGATAAGTTAAGTGAGTGGGCAAGAGTCTGGCAGATGGAGTACAATGTTGGTAAATACGAGGTCATCCACTTTGGAAGGAAAAACAGACTATCAGATTATTATTTAAATAGTGGAAAATTGCAGCATGCTGTTGTGCAGAGGGACTTGGGAGTGCTTGTGCATCAATCACAAAAGGTTGGTTTGCTGCAACTGTACAGGGAGGGTACTGGTGAGGTTGCAGCTACTTGCTGCATTCTTGCTGTGATTGTAAGGATAAATGAGTGAGGGCAGAAGGGAAGGAAAAGGTAAAGTTTTATAATGTAGATGGTGTACTGGCACATACAGATGCTGGTGCAGTGGAGGATGACATCAAGAAAGAATGATCTGGGTTAAGATCAAACTACTGGGAAATGAGGTGGATGTGATCAAGGGTCCTGTTGATTACTGTAGAAGGAGAACCACAGAGACGGGTGGGGAGAGGTAAATTGGTTTATTATTGTCACGTGTACTGAGGTACAGTGAAACACTTTGTTTTGCATGCCATCCATACAGATTGTTTCATCACAATCAGTGTATTGAGGTAGTAACAATAACAGAATAAAGTGTTACAGTTACAGAGTGCACAACTCTTGCTTCTTAGACAGAAGTTTTGATTGGAGATTTGAGCACAAATCATACCAGCTAACATTCAAGTGTGATTTTATTTAAATATTACAATGCCAGAGATGTTAGGGCAGATCATATTTGGTCTGGGCCGCCATCCAGATTCACTGTCTGACCCATTCACACTTTTTTCCTATGGCCATGTTTATTTTCGCAATCTCACTGGACTGGTCTAGCTGTGGACTTGGCTGCTGTGTCCATCTCTCAAACTGCCTGCTAGGTCTCGGCTGATGAATCCTGAGGTTCTGCCACTGGATTGGACTGCTGGTCTTTTACTGACTTAGAACTGTCAGATGCCTTTGAACGTATTTTAAATGTTGCTAATCAAAGATATTGTAAAAATTGCTCAAATGAACTAACTGATTATGGATAAATTTACCCAAATGCTTTAAAGTCATAATCTTAATTTTTAAAAATTAACAGTTAAATAAAATAAATACAAAGTGCATCTGATCCCTCAACTCAGGGCTCTATCCTTGGACTTACCACTGACACCTGACCTCCAGATATTTTGCACCTTCTATGTTTCAGTGTGTAGGCATGAAAGTCAGAGACAAGATGACACACACAGTGTATAAAGTAAGTACAATTCAGAAGAGCCATTCAACTGAGTCTTTTGTTGTAGGTGTGTGTTTAAAATCCTACTTGGAGCTCACCCTGCAGTCCTGGCCAATATTTATCCATCAGTCAGCAACACTAAATCAGATTATTTAGTTGTATCAGATTGCTATCTGTGAGAGCTTACTGTGTGCATTTTGGCTGCTGCATGTTCTACATTACAGCAGTTACAACACTTCAAGAGTTTGTAAGTCTCTTGGGGGCTTCTGAAAAGATTGCAAAAGTCATTTTGTGGTAAACGCTGTTAAATAAACACTAAATATGATTTTTTTTCAAGGTGCCACAATGTTTGAGGGAAATAAATCCATTAATTTTGTTCATTGCACTGTCTCTCCCTAGTGAAGAAAGAGCAGATGATTTCCTGGCTCTGTTTGATAGCTCTGCAGATGGAAGAAAAAAGCTGTCCAGTTTGAGCAAGACCTCCCCAGAGAAGAGAACCACTTGGAATGTTCTGGTAATTATAAACTAACTAAACCCTTCAGACATAAACTTTTGGGATTAAGTTCAATAACCCCTGCAAATAGGAGTACTGAATGTGATGCACGTTTTAATCTACGTTCATTGCAAGAATGTTGGCAGCACACAGAGGTCACGCTGTTTGATCTTTTTCCCTGTAAGGATGACCAAAAATTAAAACCAAACTGGTTAATATCCCTGAAGGGGAAAAATAGTTCTGCTTGCCAAAATAAACAGCCGGTGTAATGTTTAAGAGACAAAAGAAAATTTAAACTATGCAATTATTAGCTTATGAACTGGCTCATGGGAGCGATAAAGAGAACAACAAAAGGTGATGCTGTGAATGGAAAGGAAGATTTTTAAAGAAATTCTGTCCTTGAGTCTTGGTTTCTATAACTTCTGGAAAGGAATGGAATCTTTTTCTTATTCCTTTTGGTCTGTCACAGAATTTAAAATAACACACATTTATCACTTTCGTACAACTTGGAAATGGTAATTTACTTAATGGGTTAGGAACTCAAGAGTTGCCATTAGTTCAAAGAACATTTTGAGTTGATGACGTACTCTCACATTTAAAATTACTTCAAAACCAAAGTGTGACTCCAGACCCTGAAGTACTACTCTGAATGCTTCCAAAAGACACCTAAATAATACTTACAAACAGGGACTGCTGAAACAAACATCCAGATGTACTTTCACACAAAGTGATTCTAGAAACCCCACCTCCTGAGTATTTTTTCATTTATCAACTGTTCAATCTCCTAGAAATGACCAAGATTGCAGTCAATGTTTTCTGACCATGATAATCATGTGAGTTTATGTTCTTTTGATTTTCAGGGCTCCCAACTTCTTGTCTGCATCAACACAACTTTCTGAACAAATCACGTGCTGGCAATCAGACTTTGTAAAACTAACATCCTCCATTATTTTTCCATCTGTGACTGCTACTTCTGATGCTAAGTTTATAAGTCTGTAAATTTTAAGGTCATAGGGGAATATTAAATTTTATACAAGAAGCCACATAGATTTCTCAGCTCCCAAATCCATTCACCAGGATGAGTTTTGGTTTATTGAGTGGTGACACTGATGGGGAGATTACCTGACACACAGCTGACAGCAATGAACTACCTGTAGTAGCTTTGTATAATAGCTAGCCTTTTGTGTCTTTTCTCTCTTGCTCTTGCTCCTGCTCTACCATTCCTAATACTTTTGAAAATCCAATACTTGACCTTTCCATTTTAAACTACTTAGAACTAGAGAACGTAGAACATAAACAGTACAGCGCAGGACCAGGCCCTTCGGCCCCTGATGTTGTGCCGAACCAATCAAGCTTGGCAGACTCTTTTGAATTTATATAGTAAAGCTCTTAGCTTGGGAAAGTCCACATACCTGGGTGGGTACCATTCCATAAACAATTGAGTAGCTCAAAATCATCCTGTGTAAGCCAGTATACTCACTATTATCTTACAAATTAACCACCTTGACCTCTGAAAACTACGTGAATCATGTACAAGATGTGCTGCCTAACTTGACAAATCTTCAACATCACTTTGCCAATCAGCAACCTATATTGCTTAAAATGAAAAGCCTATTAGGCTCACTACCAGCACGTTCCTCTCCACGTCCCATATCTGCCTTATTTGGAAACTTGTTGCCAATCTTCCTCTGTTGCCTGGTCAACATTGTGGAATTGCCTACCACACAGCCCTGTGGGAGAACCTGCAGCACAGACTTGCTTTTTGAGTAGTCTAATCCAGATGAAGGGTCTTGACCCAAAAGGTCAACTGTACATTTCCCTCAGTAGATGCTGCCTAGCACACATGGAGTTTCTCCAGCATTTTGTGTCTTGTTCTAGATTATAGCATCTGCAGTCTCTTGTGTCTCCATTCTGCTTTTTGAGCAGGCCTGAAGTATAATATGTAAAGTTTATGATTTAATTCATATAAGCTGGTGTGCAAAGTGTGGTTGCTTCATTATTCTTAAAATTATTCATCTGTGGGATGTAGACATGGTTGACAATGCCAATATTTATTAACCACCTGTAATTGCCCT
Organism: Rhynchobatus australiae; assembly: GCA_034780895.1. Classification (NCBI taxonomy): domain Eukaryota; kingdom Metazoa; phylum Chordata; class Chondrichthyes; order Rhinopristiformes; family Rhynchobatidae; genus Rhynchobatus; species Rhynchobatus australiae. Next base: position 7,085,987 of record JAUZTB010000062.1, read on the forward strand.
GAATAGAAGTCAGTTAAAAGTCGATCACATTTGGCAGGTCTGGAGTTTCACATACTAGATTGAGTGAAGATGGCATGTTTCCTTCCTCAAAAATTGTTAGTGAACTAGATGAGTTTTCACAACAATCTGATAGTTTCATGAATTTTTAATTCCAGCACTATTTAATTACTTGAATTTAAGTTCTCTAGATTCCATGATTGTATTCAAATTCATGTCTTTTGATTAATGACCCAGAACTCTGGCTGCTT
>JAUZTB010000062.1:7687019-7709103 GCA_034780895.1 Rhynchobatus australiae
AATGTTAATAATCATCATCCTTGGAAGAAATAACACAGAATACTTCAATGAGTGCAGTTCAGATGCCTACTTTTGAAAAATCACTGGGGTCATACAGAATGATTTTTAAATTCAACATTGTTCTAAGTGGTTTATTGTGAAGATACAGATACATAACAAAACAACAATGTGGTTATACAGGGATGGTTTCCGGTCAGCAAACAAAAAGCAGCAAGTAATAAAGTTTAGTCAGTAAATAAAAGTGATAAAGAAGCTTCTTAGTCCAGAAGAATGCAGCGAGTCATGCTCCACATCATAGTACACACAAATAAAACCAAAGTGCAGAGATAATCTCGATTTGGAAACAGAGGGTTAAAAGAAGATCAAATCTTGCTGATAACATGAGGTTGCATATTCCTACAAAGACTATGAAAGTCATGAGAAGGACATTGTCAGATAGCAGAAAGGGTTTCACAGGCAGAAGATGGAATTAATCTGGGCAAATAGGCAAGTCTAATGAGGAACAGAATTATGAAATAAAACAATTTGAATGCAAGTACCTGAAGAGAAATTGCACATTAAGTAGCATTTTTAAAATGGTCAGTCAAGCTTGTGTACAGACACACAGGTTTTTAAATGCTATGGAGATTATATAATTTACAGTATAGAAAGTATACTACAGTATAAAAAGAATCTTTGTTTTTATAATAATCACTAGGTGAAGCAAAATATTACTTTCAACCCAATAGTAAAATTGAAAGTGATCTGGAAAATGAATTTCAGTGACTGATTTAATTTGAAGAACATATTTCAGTCAATTCATGGGTTCATTCATTTTTTAATCTGATTTATTTATCACATAAGCTTTTCCAAAAATCATTTAGGACAACTGTAAAGGAAGAATAATAGCAATATGCAATAAGAACTGATTTTGTTCAAATTGTCAAGATTTGACAGACTAAAACCTTCCATTACAAGGGAATCCTAAAAAATTATTCTGAAAAAATTGTGCTTGTAGTCATTTCCAATGTCCTTGGAACCAGCACACCTACGCTGAGCATTTAATAGATTTAAAATGTTATGACAGCCCTCTAAAATCTTTGATGATACACAGTTCAGTTGGTAGCAGTGTATGACTCACATTGCAGTTGGTGGTTTTACAATACAAGGAACAAGTGAGGTGGGGGGTGGGGGGGGAGAAAGAGGGAAGGTGAAATTACCTCTCACATTAGTCATTTCAAAAAGTTACATTAGAAAAGTTTTTAAATACATTGATTAATTTAAGAGTATAATTCTGGAGAAATGGACAGGACTGCAATCATGGGTAGTGACCAGTGGGAAACTGGGAACATGCCACTTGTTTTAGTAGCCACCTATATGGTCCTATAACTCTCAGTATTACCAATATTATTCTGAATTAATTTTACACTCAGGAGACACAAGAGAGACTGAAGATACTGGAAATCTGGAGCAACACACAAGATGCTGGAAGAACTCAGCAGGTCAGGCAGCAACTATGGAGGGAAATGGACAGTTGACATTTCGGGGTCGAGACCCTTCATCAGGGCTGGAAAGTGGGGAGCTAACCAGTGTAAACAGATGGGGGTTAAAAAAAAAGAGGGTGGCACAAGAGCTGGTGGGCAATAGGTAGATCCAGGTGAGGCAGAGGTGAGTGATGGTAAGAGTGGGAATGATGCAAGAAGCTGGGAGGTGATAGGTGTAAATGACAAAGGGCTGAAGAGGATGGAATCTGATAGGAGAAAACAGTGGACCATGGAAGAATGGGAAGGAGATAAGATGGGGAACCAAAGAAAGGAATGTGTGGGTGATGGGCAGATTGAGAGGATGGGGGAAGGTAAAGAGATGGGGTGGTGGGATAAAGGGAAATAAAGGGGGGGGGGGACAGAGGGGAGTGGTTACTGGAAGTTCGAGAAATTGATGTTCATGCCATCAGGTTAGAGACTACCAAGGTGGAAATAGACACTCAATTTGTTTAGCATCTTCTGTACACATGCCAAACTCTTAACAACAAAAACCTCTTACAGCAAACCTCTTGCTGCCTGAATACCTTCACAAATTTGTGACATGCTTAATTTTTTCAGATTTCAATTTCACCTATTAAGTTAATTTACCAATTTCCTCGTTTGAGTAAAGTGGGTTATTTCTAATAATTTTTCAAATCTGGATTAAAGCGCCTCCAGTGTGAACTCAGATGATTTTATTCACTTTCTAGAAATCTTTAACTTAAATAAACTGGCACACCAACTGAAGGCACAATGTTTATCGGACTGAAAGAGTAGGGGTGACATATTGTACCTTGGATCATTTGCATGTGCTCTTGACCAAGGTGTAGTCAAAATCAATTCAGAAAGGGAAGTGATTATTTTCAGGTGTTCCTCAAAATTAGCAGTTGCAAAAAAAAACTCATCTTTCTTAATTTCATGTACAAATGTACATCAGTGTCCATTCAAATACTAAACACAACCTTATTGTTCAGTATTTTAACTCTGCAGTCTGAGTGACAGATCGTAGAGTTAAAATGCCAATCTATCGTACTAGTCAAACATTTTGTTTTCCCATCACTCTGGAACCCACAAGTGCTGATGTGGCTGTGGATATGACGGCTGAGTACTAACTTCTTTTTCAGGTTTTCCTCAACATTCAGTAAGCAAAAGGTGAATTGATTGCAACTGAAAATGTTTTCTTAAGGCCACCAACCATCACCAAATGTGGGATTTGTCAGTCTCTGTCAATCATATTTCTGGCATGCACTTTGCTTTATTAAATTTAGCTTTATGTGGCCTTATATTGGACAACAGTATTAAATTTAATACAAAAGTCAGTGGTTTCCCCTTGCAAGTTTCTCCATGTATTATTGGTTTAGAGTTGCAGCTAGTTCAAAGACAGAATGAAGTCACAGGATGAGATGATGCACAAGGAAGGGCCAAGTTTAGGCCTGTGTTTTTCTTAACTGCTTGGATACCACAGATTCCACAAAGAGAAGCTAAGGAATTAACTAGTACATTGGTCAGATTATGGAGTAAAATGAAAAGTATGCTATTTTAAGAAAAAAGTGAATGAAGTCACCAGCTGTTAAAATCCCAGATGAAACAAATTAATGTGGAAAAATATTTAAAAATGAATAGATCAGCTGTCAAAATTATAATCTGTACATACAATTTAAATTTCCTGAGTGGCTTACAATTATTAACAGTTTTTTTTTGGTTGGGGAAGGGTGGAGGATGGAAGAGGGTACTTGCATAAAAATAAGACATTGAGACAAGCTATTGTTCTTGAGAGGAAGGAACTAGTGCCCTACGAATCCAAGAACAGTGCAGAATCAGCACACGTTGTTCCTGCATGCGAAACACACAAGTGCGAATGCTTCAGCACTATAAATTTTAATAAGCCCATCTGTACGTAGCTGAAGCGGCCCTGCCAGTGGTGCGATAACACATCATAGAGCCATAGGATTCTCAGCAACACGTCATAGCAACAGCACCTTCTGCCAGAATGCCTAATATGGTTGTGTCTCCATGGTATCAGATACACAAAATAAATTTTAATCAGCAAGCGCAGGGACACACACATTACTACAGTTCAGTATTCTTCCAATTGCTTATTTGCTAGGCTTTCTAATCCCAGTTTGTCCACTGGCCAACTTAAGTTAAAAAGAAAAGATGTGTGCAACTCCTTTCATTGAATGGGATACAAAATGGCCTAAGCACTAGAATTTTTAACCAACTGCAAGCTGTTTTAAATGTGTCTTTCTGATTGCAAAAGCAGGATAAAGGAAGAGCACAAAACAACTTCTAAATACATGGATACTGCAGTACCACTTTAATAAAAAAAAGCAAAACATGACTGGTTTTCTAAGTATAGTTTGCACAATAAATACCAGTGAAGAATAAATAAATCAGGGTAACCAGTAAAAGTTCATCTGTGCTCATCTCTGGACTTAACTATTCCAAAGACCCTCCTCTCAACTTCCTCTAACAATCCTGCCATCCTCTCCAAAATTTTTACCAAAATGTTCTAACATATAACTTAAGTTCTAAAAGTGGTATTCACCATCATCCATGCTTGCTGACCTGCTGTGGTTTCCTGTCAGAATGCTTTTATTTTAAAATCCTCATCCTGGTTTACAGATTCTCTTCGTGGTAATGTGCCTCCCTGTATATGGAAAAAGTCTTCCCATTCTACACCACCTGATGCCTCTGCAATTCACCAGTTCTGCCTCCTATGCGCCCTGAGTCTTAACCATTCCACCATGAAAGCTGTACTTTAGGTGTGCCTTTATCTCTGGAACACCCTCCCTCAACCTCCCCAGTTGTTCCTCTTCTTGAATGCCATAAGAGCTACAAGAGTGACCATACATTTGGTTAACTGCCCTTGTAGCTCAATGACAAAACAATTTTGATTACACTTCTACAAGGCACCTTGTAACATTGAGTGCTAAAATATTTATAAAAATTGCATGCTGTTGTTTAATGCATCTTCCTGAAGTCTAAAATGGTTTAAATTTGTGAACACTAAATGTTAAAATGGGATTCACACACAAGTTCAAGGATTCCACCGAAAGGTTAATTCTAAAAAAAGCAATTACTCTTATTATACTGCAAGTCTTTATTTCAGCCAAGTGTAGAAAAAAGAAAAGCATCTTGCTACTCCTATTAAGTCACCTTTAGTGCTATACAATGAAACTGTATACTTGGCATGACAACAGAATGTTTAAGCCTTGAGGAAGTATGTAGTCAAGGCATTCAATAAAATTTCATGTTTTATATGATTCATATTGTCTGCCTCTATTGTGATCCATAAGAAATTTTCATTGACACTCAGCAAGAAATTATGTAAAGAAGGAAAGGTTCTCGTGTCTCCTGCCTTAATACAAGGCCAGGCAAGAAACAAGCTTTGTGTCTCTCCAGTGATTCATGAGGAGAATTAATCAGTGCTTTACTACTAGCTGCACAGGCCAGGGAGATGCCAGCTTCAATACCCAAGCATCAATCTGGTTGATTGCTATACAGAGGTCTTCCCTGGATCATGTTATTGATTTGAGAAGGTCCAGATGAAAGAGGTGCTATCATCTATCACTTTAGAAAATATAGTCAAGGTGCAAATAATGGTTTAATATCACAGGTGGATTGAGAGCTGCTTCCCCAAATTTTAAACCCCACTTGAGCTTGGGTGTCAAGGTTTTCCAGCTCCTGGGATCAATGTGTGTGAGGAAATTCATAGTCATACAACACGGAAACAGGCCATTCAGTCCATTGGAGACCCACCTTTGTTAATTCCCATCTTACAGCACTCAGTCCATAACCTTCTATGCCGAGACGATTGAAGTACTCTTCTAGACGCTTCTTAAATGCGATCAGAGACTCTGCTTCCACCACTTTCTCAGGCAGTGTATTCCAGGTAGTCTCCACCAGAAAGTGGTCCCCCTCAGATCCCCTCTAAACCTCTTGCCCTTTAGCCTAAATATATGTCCTCTTGTTTATCTCTGATACAGGGAATAGTTTCCTGCAATCTATCATAATTATACACCAATCATATCCCTTCGTGAGCTCCTCCACTCCAGGGGAAGCAGACCAAACCTCTGGAATGATTTTCAACATGCAGTTTTTGATTTCAGCAACTTTAACAACTTAAGCTATTTCAAGAAGTCACTGATTTCAAATGTTTTGGGGAAAAAAGTAAACTGAGCAAATGTATGCAGAGGGCATGGAGGAAGATCCACCTTGGTCCGAGCACATACCTGCATCTCCTTTTCTCCGTACTTCTGAGGATTTCTGCTCCCCTGACTCTTTCTTCTAAGTTTCTTCAGCTCTGCCTGGCATTTTTCCAGAGATTCCAATTTGGCTTTATGTTCAGCCTGGTACTTCTTCAATGTGGCCTAAGGGAAAAACATAAATAAAATTACATTACCAAAGCTGACCACCATGGCAATATTACCTCAGCAACAAGTAGGCCTGCAATTGTTGGCTTTAATAAAGTAGTAGGAACATGGATTAAAAAGCAAAATGGGTTAAAAAAATAAACAATGTAAAGTAATTGTAGGTTTGGTATCAACCTACATCCTAATGTTATTAGATACAGTGATCTTCAAGCTACATATTAAGAGGTTAATCAGTTCACACCCACTAGTAAAAGAAAGGTTCTGGCTTTCCAAAACAATCAAAATACAATAAGGCCTGATTAGGGGAGAGAGCTAGAGACATCTTAACCATTTTATGTGAGGGGTTTGTATACTATAGATAAAGATAGAAGACTTGAAAGAAGAATGTTAAAGGACTTCTGTAGAGCATCTTGGGAATCATGTTTGGGTGCAAAACAAGTACGACCCATTGTTGATAGAAGATGCACTCTCAGCAGTTGTCAATGTCTCCAGAAAAAGATTACTGGGACTTAGTCAGTGCATGTGTTATGTAATCTACATTTAAGTTTCTGAGTGGTACATTGGCATCATAAGGCAGCCTTGGGCTGGAGCAAGCAAGCCAGCCAGCCTGTCTAAAAGTCTTACTACATTTATTGAAATGGAAATGTCACTGTAATATGAGAGTCTCAACAGAGTCCATCATTACACCCAGTTGTTTGCATTCATCCACAGATTAGTGTTGAATCTAGAATTTCAAGAGCAGGTTTATTTAACCTTCAGAAACTCAAACAGTTCAACAAAAATTCTTGTGGCAAATGGAAGTAGTTTACACCAACAAAAATCAAACTTAAGGAATTTATTGTCAAGAAGATGGATGTCCAAACTGACTTGCGAGTGAACAACTTTGCATAGGAGCCAAATTAACTTAAACATTTAAGAACATAAGAATTCAAGAATAAGTAGGAATAGACTGTTCAGTCCCTTACACCTGCTCTGCTAAGATCATGGCTGATCTTCTACCTTTGTCTCTGTTTCCTGTACTAATCCCAAATCTCTTGAATCCATTAATATCAAAAAATATAGACACCTCCCTTGAATATATTCAGTGACTGAACCTCCTTAGACCCTGAGTAGAAAATTCCAAGATTCACTGCACTCCAGGTGAAGAAATCTCTTCTGTCCTGAATGACTGACTCTTTATTTGAATTAAGAATGCAAATCAAACGTTAGCTCAGCAGCTGAATAAAGAACCCTGCAATGACTGAACTGGACAAAATAATAGTGTCCCATCCATCACTGCAGAAAGACATTGCCATAATTCAGAATGCAGCAGCTAACTGCATTTCTGGAGGATCAACACCAAAATATTCAGCAGAAAATATTCCAGGAACCAAGTCAGCTTGATAAATCAGTTCTTTTAAACCACCACTTTCCTTCTAAACTTACTGTGGATGGCAGTAATTTCAGAGCTGTAACTCAATCCTCGTGGTCTTAAAAGTTGCATTCTAAACCCCCACTACGTTACAATCTTGTAATCAGTTTATACAATGTTTATAATGTATTTGAAAACATGCCAATTTTGCTATAATATTGCATGATTAAAAAGTGCATGGGTAGATTAATAAATGGTTATTAATGAAATGGTGTGACAGCAGAGAACCAAGCCTGAAACTTACACTTAAATACTTGGCATCCAACTCAACCTTCTGCTCCAGTTGCATCAGCAGCTCATTGTGAAACACTTTCAACTGTAACAGCAAGAAAATGTCAACTGTATAACTTAAAACATTCAATTTCAATAATGTCAAGGAAACAAGAATCCCCCTGAACACCCACACGTATACACCCACACTGCAGAAACAGCGCTTGTACCTTGGATCCTCAGATTAGTCATGTGCAAGTGACGTTTCCCTCCTCCAGATTCAGCTCCTTAAAAGCTATAATTTTACCACACACACATGCTGTCGTTCAACACCAATTAACATGGATTTTACTCTGTTAGCAGAGAGGCATACTACAGTTCTATTTCACACCTTTTCTTCAAATCAAGATTGTATTTTATATAAGGACTTAATATCTCAGAGAACAATAGATGACAATTTTGATTTGTACTAATAAAATAAAGCTATATAGTAGACATGTTAAATTTCTGACTTGAATATCAAACATCTTTCTCTTAAGAGAGAAGCAATATTTGAACACATGAGAATATTTAATCTGGAAAAGGGATACATTTTGTTTTAATTATTTCGGCTTAAAATTCAAATTCTGTTAAAATGATTGTGATTACACATCCCATGAAAATCATTGATTGTAACATGGTGGGCAAGTCACTAGCCAACATCCAGGGGCTTAGACAAATGAGGCAAGAGTTTGAATCCCACCATGGCAACTGTAAAATGCAATTTCAAATTGAAGGTACATCAGTAATGTAACTGTGAAGCTACCAGATTGCTGTAAAATTCCATCTAGTTCAGGGAAGTGATGGGAATTTCCTTTCCTTACTCAGTCAGGCCCATATATGACTCAAGACCCATTTTTAGGATGATTCCAGACCCCGAAAGTAGCTGACTTAAATGGCCTCTGAAATGGCCTAAGAAACCACCGAGTCCATGAGGCAAGTATGAATAGAGCAAGAAAAGAAAAGCCAACCATGCAGTGACGTGCATCTCTTGTGAACCAATAGGACGAAACAGTAATTCAGCTATTTGAGCTACTGGCTCAGAGGTCCCATGACTCAGGTTCAATCCTGGGCCCCTGTGCCATCTGTGTTAAGTTTGTAAGCTTGTATTGTTCCATGTTCTATCCAGTGCTCTCATGGGTTCCCACTGTCTGCTCTGGCTTCCCCCCCACACCTCAAAAGGTTGGTAGGTTAATCGGCCACTATAAATTGCCCATAGTATGAAGGCAAGTAGTTGATATGAACACGGGAAGAATAAAATGGGATTTGTGTAAATGGGTGCTTGATGATTGGTGCAGACTTGGTCGGTAGAAGGGCTGATTTATGACTTCATGGCTTTATGAAATAAGAAAACAACTTGCCAGAAACCTTTGCACATCAGGTACAAGTGCCAATGAGTTCAACCATGCCCTATATTAAACAAGCACTCACACTACCTCAAAAAGAGGAATACTCACCATTTCTTCGAGCTGTATCTGAATTTGCCTGTGGACCTCTGCCATCTGGAACAAAACATCCCCTGCAAAATAAGAAATTTAAGTTAAAATAACTTTTCCCTACCATTTTGGAACAGACAAACTGAGCATTTGCACAATGAGTATCGCAATTAAGTTAGCTATCGTACAAAAATTATGTCAAACTGCTCGGTAAAATTCGAATAACATTTGAACAACATTCTCAGATCCTTTTTTTCTCCAAAATATTTCCCCACCTATCTGCCCCTTCAAAGTTAAAATGGCAGTTATCTTGGGTCAAAAAGTTACTGGCATGCAGCTGGCAGACATTGTCAAATTAGCATTAATAGCACACTAATTTGGGCTCACTGAAGAAGCCAGGAATTTTGGATCAGGAAATCCAAAATGTGAAGCATGCTCAAAATTAATTCTGAACCATTTCAGTCCTTCACTTTTCAAAAGCTGTTTTACTACTCAGAACATTTCTCTAATCTGAAGCTTTGATCTCACTCCAATCAAGATATGACAAAACATCTCTTAGAGGGTAGGGGAACAACCACGTGAAATCCTGGTTCAGTACATCACTGAAAATGCAAACCAGAGGCTTGTCTTTTGTTTAGTCATTTACAGGATGTGGCAAGGACAGTATATTTTTACCCATCCTCAATTACCCTCGCAAAGGAAGTGCTCATTCAACTTCTTGAGCACTCAATGTAATAGAAGTAGTCACACGGTTTCATTAGAATAGGAATTCCAAGATTTTGACTCAGCAACACTGAAGGAAAAGAAATCATTTCCATTTAGGACTTGAAGATAGCCATCTTCCCCAAGCAACAGCTGCTTATGTCCTGTAAGAGGCTCTATCAAGGAAGCCATGAAGAGTAGCTGCAATGCATCCTGTCTGAAGTGAGGCCCAAGCAACCCAACAGTTCTTACTGCATGAAACATTTCATTAGGTCAAGAGTTATGAGCTAGTACTCATCAACAAATACAAAATTCCACTCTGATATGAAGGGAAAGTCACCGATGAAGCAGCTAAGGAAGGCTGGATTTGACTGTACAACCACAACAATCTTCCTTTGTGCTGAATGAGATTCCATGCTGTTGACAGCATTAGCTGCTCCCCCCTCCCCCCAGTTCCCACCAATTTCAATTGGACCAAGACTATAACGAGATCAGGATAAGTGTTAACCCAAAATGATGAGCAGGCCATGTGAAAGTTAAGAGTTATGGGGAACAGGCAGGAAACAGAAGCTGAACATCGTGCTGCAACACATATTCTGAATAGATGCCTGGAGTCCCTCTAAAGCTGATGTCAATGTTAACCACTGGACGGTACAATCGGTTTCTACACAAAGGAGACAAGAGACTGCAGATGCTGGAATCTGGAGCAACAATCTGCTGGAGGACCTGATGCAGGGTTGCGACCCAAAATGTCGCCAATTTCTTTCCTCCCACAGTAGCTGCTCGACCAGCTGAGTTCCTCCAGTAGATTGTTTGTTTCTCCACACGAAAGGAACACACACACCAGTGAGACTGGGAAAGAAATGGAGCATCTAATGAAATTTAAATCTGAGGACTTTCTGGAACACACCCAGATCTCCCCACTAACACTGTACCCAAAAAAATAAAATCAGACCAACGTGGAAAACACTCGTTAGAATCAAGGATTCTCTAATATTCAATAGCACTATAATCTCCCTGTAATTTAAATATCCTGAAAAACAATTTTGGCTTTATACAATTCCCTTTAAATCTCAGGTGATCCCACTGAAGAGATTTCCTAAAGGCCATGGCTCTTTACAAACGTTTAATGATTACAAGAACCTTGAGGAGTTTTACTGTAAATACAACCTTTAAACTAACTATATGTCACAAATTGTATATTTTGATTTTAAATTCAGAGAACGGAAAGGAAAGTATCTGCATTACGGACAACACCACATACATCACGGTATTGCTCTGAGAACAGAATTTCAATAGATTTATGGATTAACACATTTGTGTCCAGAGTCTAAAAAGCCCAAATAAAGATCAATGGCTCTTTAAATACGGAAGCAGGAGTGCAGTGCAGCAGCTTGTTTTGCCTTCCTCTTTCAGGACTTCTGCTTCATTGGGCTGTATGGTAAAATGGTTTGAAAACAAATTCACACAAGTTCAGCCTTGCAGTCGCCACACAAACAGGTTGCACAGACTTGAGAATTGGAGAGACTACAGTCGCAATCCTGGCTAGCCTCCCATTTTTCACCATCTACAAACATGAGCTCATCCAAACCTCTGTCGTGCATATAGTAACTTGCACCAAATTCTATTCCCCATCACGTTTATGGTCCCTGATTTACATTGGCTCCTGGCCCAACAACATTAATATTAAAATTATCATCCTCATTTTCAAAACCTTACATGGCCCCAGCTCTGGAACTCACTCTAGCTCTAAAACACTTGGAGATCTGTGCTCTTCCCATCATCCTTTGATGCATCTCCAGTTTCAACACAACCCAATTTTAGCTGCAGTGCCTGAAACTGCTCAACTCCTGCAGCTCTTTCATCCTTTAAAACAACGTGTAGAGAGGTGCCGAAAATCTTGGTTAAAGAGATCTGATATTGGGCACCTCCCTTAATATGTTACTATGTGGCGCAGCGTCAAATTTTGCATGCCTTGGTTATTTACATAATACAAGAGATCCTACGTAAATAGAGGTTGTACTTTGAGAGAATGGAGTAGACTGGTAGAAATAACATGGGGCTCATCTCATTGTTTAAAATAAAGCATATATGATGTAAAAAGTTCATATTGCATTGACAAGCCACCGTAGCTGAATTGGTTACAAAACTGAGCATCATTTCTGCACTCATGCCAAACAATCTAGAATAGCAGCTAATTCTGGTTAGACCAGTCTTGGGTGGTTGAAATGATCACATCAGGCATAACACAAAAACACCTGAAAAATGTATCAATATCTTTCCTGTAGAGTTTTTGAAATTTACCCATAGCTGGAAATGTAATCTTGTTAATTTAAATCTGTTAACAAGTTTACATGAATATTGAATAATCCATTTTTTGGGCAAAAAACAGATTATATTTCAAGATGACAGTGTAGAGTCTGATACCCCTGTTAAATCCCATTTTTCTTGATTTGAGATTTTGATCGATGCAGATCCAGTTGATTAACAGGTTGCCTGCTGAAACTTTTGATTGAAAGATTTTTATCTTGGCTATTCTATGCCTAAAAACACTGTACTAAAATAGATTATAGAGGATTACGTTGTATAGATCCCTTCAAAAGACAGTAATGATACCCTATGATTTACTTTCCACTCCCCACCCCCAACATTCCCCAATTATTCCATATGTAATGGCAGCACTCAGCCATCTGGTGGTTGTGTCAGCAGGATTTACAAAAAAGTATCACAATTTGGCTGAATTCTCAACATGGAACACCTTTGTTGTTGGTTAATGAAGCAGGTATAAATAGAAAATCTGTTTAATATCATTGTCAAGATTCACCTTGGTTTCTAAGCAAAGTTAGCCACTCCCAAAATATACTTGCAAAAAACAAAGTTGTTATTCATTTGGTTTCCTCAAACATTATACATCTATATTTAGCACTGGCTGCTCATAGCAAAAACTTAATTTCAGGGAGCATGCTGAAATAAACTGCTTACTAGGATTCATCACAGCAGATTTTCAAACTACAGAAATTACACCAAGCTACATAGTCCTACAGTCCAATTCTTAGCTGCCAATTGCACTTTGAGACCTGAGCCACTGCTGTTTCTAAGCAGTGGCATCAGTGATTAAAAGGGAAAGGACAAAGGATTGTGGAGGAGTTGGCAATGGGAGCAGAGAAAATTTACATTTCCCCTAGGGTCAACTACAGTTAGAATTAGGATTCGATTGGCTCCTTAGGATGGAAATTAGGGTTTGATTAATGGGCTGAAGTATTTTTTTGAACCTGCATAGATAGATGGACACGACACATTTTATCTCAAGTTACCTAGTAATGATAAAGATGCCTTTTGTTCATCTTGGCTCTTCCCTTATCATCCACTGTGCAGTCACTGAGAAGACAGCTGGGTAATTTGCTGATATTGCTGCAGGATTTTGTTTAATATGCTCTCTATGGGCCTGTGTTATGTATTGCTCTAAAGATAGCCAGCTGGCCAACTTCCATACCAACACTAGAAACTAAATTTGGAGATTCAATCCAAAGTCTCATGAGCTGAATTAGAGCACATTTCTCAAACTTGGACTGAAAAAAAGCTAGAAACTCAAATCTGGATCTTATTTCATTCAATACAAATTACATTACATTAAATTGGGAATGACAGTCTTTGTAAAATAAAAGATAAATTTTGATCTTAAGTGGGTGATTAAGCATACTGCAGCTGCAAAGCAAGCTGAACCCAAAAGGCATGTGTGTTTTTTTTCCCCATTAACTCCTTTGTGAATGCAAATCAGTGCCATTTGGAAATTTTAATCATTAAAATTAAATTGTCCTATTTTGCCATTCAAAAGTATACAGCTGGACCCCCAGACTCAATTTAAAAAAGGAATTCTAAATGAATTCCATTGAATTTATTGTTTGTATTTTCTTATTTGAAACTCCAAGAGCAGCATCACATAATATTACCAAAGAGCACTAATATCACAGAGAATGACAGGTATAAAAATCATCTCACAGAAAAGCACAAAATACTTAGGGGTTTGACAGAGTAAATGCATGGATGTTTTCCCTGGAGGGATTCATAGAACCAAGTGGCAGTCTCTCAATCCTGAATAGCTGATCCCTTACTTTATGAGAAATTTCTTCAAACAATAATAAATCACTGGAATTCTCCACCCAAAAGGTGCATGGAGGCTTAGTCACCGAGTACATTCAAGACAGACAGTGACAAATCTTTGGGTCTAAATAGAACCAAGGCATATGGAGTTAGTACAGGAAAGTGTGCTTACCCATGATCTTACTGAATGGTGAAACAGGTACATGGGACCAAATGGCCTACCCCTACTTATATTTAGGTTCTTCTGAGTGAAGTTATTAACACAAGGGATACCTTCCAATAAATATGCAAAACACATTCTGTGGTGAAGCAAGAGATTGAAGGAATTCAGATTCTGAACCCAATTGACAGAATCAGAGCTGTGCTTTGGCTTCACAAAACATGCTTTGAATAAAGTACAAAGATCACAGCTTGAAGAACTGAAGACATAGCATCATAGATTGTGGCTGTAAATATTTACAAAACTCAAAAAGAAATTTGCCTTTTGCCCATCCACATGTACTTACTTTAACGCTTGGTGAAATGTTGCAAGCCACTGGCTTACAACATCAGTTTAATTGAACTTCAGTGTTATGCTGCTAATGGGGGAAGATGAATTATTCCATTTCTACACCAGCCTATACTTGGTCATATAAATTGCTTTCAGCAACTTCTCAGATCACATTTGAAGTTCCTGAAGACAGAAATAAGAAGTTGATTTCAAAAATAAGCGTGCCACAAAATCACCTTTGCAAGGGTTAAGATTACCCTTTTGGCTGTTGAAGACAATTAACCAAGTTTCTCCTTCAAGAAAGATTTTCCTTTTGAAACAGAAAGTCTTTATTTTTTGAAACTATGGAGACACCTTTGGTTTCACACTAGTAAACAAAGTATGGAAGGAGCTGTTTGACTTTCAGTCACGTGCTCTAATTAGTTTTCAACAGATATTAATACGAGGGTAAAAGAAAACAGAATTCACACATTTAGAAATGTTGTATCTGACCAATTCTCCCATAACAGCTGTAGAGAATAGCAAAAGTGCTAGCTTTTTGCACTTGATCCAGTACAATGTCCTTGTTGTAATCCTGGAGCAGTGCACCGTGAACCTGGAAAAGCACAAGTTTCTTTGCTGAGGGAGACAAATTATGCATCTAATTTCCACTAGAATTAAGTGATAATCAATTCTTTGAGCTACGTGTTCATAAATTCAAATCAGTTAGGAACATTCTAAATCAGTAAGCAACATTCTAATTTGGGCAAAAAAAAATCAAAAAGCTGCAGGTGCTGGAAATCTGAAATAAAACAGAGACTGCTGGAGACATTCATCAGGTCAGGCAGCATTGGTGGAAGGAGAAAGAGTTAACATTTCAGGTTCTGCATAAAGGAATCTAACCATTTCTGCAGATGCTGCCTGACCTGCTGAATGTTTTCAGCATTTTCTGCTTTTAATTTCTAACTTGGGACACTGCACATTACACTCGGGAGTACTGTGTCATTGTTTACAGTGTAAAGAAAGGCAGGCTTAATAATCTCCATCTCTGACATCTCATTTCATTACTTCAGCAGACTATTTTTGCAATACAATGTGCTACTACTCCAACACCACATGACTTGAATCAATGCCGATTCTTTGAAGAATGGATTCAGCAGCAATAATTATATTATTCAGTTTATTCTCAAACCTGCAACCTCAATTTGACTTCCTAAAAGGATGTTAAAAAAATGGAAACATTAAAATAATGGAGAATTCTAGCAGCTTGCAGTAACAATGCAAACAAGATTCCCCTAAATACAACACTGCTGTCATTTTCTTGCCCATTTTGATGAATGACGTTAGAAACTCTTCACTAAGCTTGTTTTGACAGTTCTTGTAGAGGTTTCAGCTAGCTGGAATCCCCAATGAAAATCAGCATAGTATTCTGCTGATATCACGTTACCTCTACCTGGCAAATTGCAAAGCTCCACGTTTCAGTCATGTCAGTAATCAAAATCATATAAAGGCAGATTATTGACAGTTATAGTTTCTCAACCTAATATGGTGTGTAGTCTACATTGATACTTAAATGGTCAGATCACATTCCTCAAAAAGTGATCTGGGATATCCTTCCTTGGTTGGGAGTGTTCTAACATGCTCTGTTGAAATTGAAAAATATATATTATGAACATGATGTCAGGAGAATCAATAATTAATTTTTCAAATAACAGCTCAAAAGTTTGGAAATGAGTGCAAATTGTATAGTCTTTCCATCACTGCAATGCACTTCATGAAGTGCTATACTTGCGAGCCATGGAGCATTAATTTACTAATGATCCCAGAGTTTCAAAAGTGATATTATAATGTTTCCACATATGTGGGCATCCAGATAGTGCTGGAAACACTTTGGATACGTGCTTTGTTTGGATATTTTACCTGCCCAAAGGAGTGATTTCAGTTGTAACACCAAAAACAAAATGACCATCTCGACTTTGAGGATTCAAGAGGCATGGAACAAGTAGAAGCAGCATAGTGACAAAAATTCTCTGCTCCTGACTTAGAGTCTCACCCAGCAAGAGCACAGATCAGAAACGCAAGAATAAACATTTCCTTCCAAATAGCTTTTGGAAAATCACAAGTAACCTAAAAAAGTCCAAGTTGATCCCAAGGTGAATTGTTTTAATCTGAATTCTCATCAAGTGAACCAATGAAAAGGAAGCAGAGGTTCCAAAAAAACGTATTCAATAAAGTAGTAGCAAATGAAATCCAGAAGTTCAAAACCCAGCATTTAAAACATCTTAAGGCTATATGCATTACATCCACTAACAATGCTTTATGCTGCCCATGTTTGAATTCTGCATCTAATTAAGAATGTATGCTTGCATTTTGATAGCATCTGTCACAATCCAATGACTTTAGCTATGGGGAGAGGTTGGATAGGTGGGCTTGTTCTCCCTGGAGTGAAGACGACCATGGGGGTTACCTGACAGAAGTAATATATAACAGAAGTGTAGGGTAGGTAGCTAAAATCTTTTTCCCATGGCCAGGGTATCAAGGTGAGAAGGATCTCAGGGGCAAGATTTTTCTTTAGAAACACAGACTGGTTGATAACTGGAACCTGCTGCCAAAGGAGGAGGAATCAGATACAATTACTACATTTAAAAGGCATTTTAGTCAGACACTTAAATAGACAAGGCATAGAAGGATACTGTCCTAATGTGGATAAATGGATTTAGTATAGATGGGCAAGAAGGTCGGCATGGATGCGGTGTATTTCTGTGCTGTACGACTTTGACTCCATGACCTCCTAATGATCCCAAGTGCTTCACAGTCAATGAAGTATCTTTGAACTATAGGTACTAAGAAAATCCAATCGGAAGAATCTCCAAATTGTAAATAGATAACAGCCAAATCATCTGGTTTAGTGATGTTGGTCAAGCAATTAATATTGGCCAACTCTAAATGGGAATAAGTACAAGAAATGTGACGAATCTTGTGGTTCTATCTTCACTGCTTCCACTGACTGAATGTTTAAGTGAATGGACTGAATGCAGCAATTCAGGTGCAGCCTGATGAAACCCACGCACATCTGCAGTACGAGAGCCTCAGTCTGGAACTCCACTGAGTTAGCAATGTAACACAGCACTTTTGTTTGTTCTGCTGATGCTGCTCTGTTGTGTCTGTAAAGAAATCAAATTGGCCACCCCTTTAAAATCTAAACTCACATTACAGCCTGTTTGAATAAAACCTTATGCACTTTATTAAGATGAACCGAAAAGAAAACTTGTACTAACGGATTCTAATTATAAGTCATTGACCCAAAATGGTAACTCTCGTTTCTCTTTCAGACCTTTTAAGTACTGTATTTTGCAACATGTCAGTTTTCATTTCAATTTCTAATTTTTATTTTGTTTTTACTATATTATGGTTAGTCCCATTTCTCATGTGTTTTACCTACCATTTTGGCAATGGGGGCAGAGCTAATTCACATTGCAAACTGCAAAGCTAATTGGCAAATCCTTCAGGCTTTAAAGGCAATCTGAATTAGTTATTGGTACAGACAGCTGCCAAAAGAAAAACCTCATCTAAACAGCTCACCAACACTATAAGAGCCGAGTTTTTAAAAAAATGCATGAAATGTAGTTTCATTTGCTATCTAGCCAGCTCAAAGATTGCAAAAAAGATTTAAGGGGTTCCAATGATGACAAAATCTAAACTTTTCAAAACTGTATATCAACATGTACACACCCACATTTGGGAACAATAGCAGGGTGAAGTTACTAGACTGGATTCTAGAGGATTAGACCACCAATCCAGAGGCATTTTGAATCCTATAATGATAGCGGGTGAATTTAAATGATTAAATGAATCTTGAATGATAAATTGGCATAGAGTACAAGAGTTGGGATATTGTGTTACAACAGTTGGTGAGACTGCACCTGGAGTATTGTGTGTTGTTCTGGACATCATACTGCAAGGAAGGATGCGGTTAAGCTAGAGAGGGTGCAGAGAACATTCACAAGCTGGAGGGCTCAAATTACAAGGAGATACCAGATAGGCTGAGGCTGTTTTCCCTGGAGCGAGGGAAGCCGAGGAGTAACTTACTGAGGTTTATAATACCATGAGGGGCATAGATAAGGTGAGCCAATGGTCTTTTTCCCAGGGCAAGAGAATCAAGAACTAGAGTGCATTGGTTTAAGGTGAAAGGGGAAAGATTTAAAGGGGGACCCGAAGGGCAAAATTTGTCATAGAGGATGGTGGATATATGGAAGAGCTGCAAGAGGAAGTGGTAGAGGAAGGTACAGTTACAACATTTAAAAAGACATTTGGACAGGTAAACGGATAGGAAAGGTTTAGAGGGAGAGGGGCCAAACACAGGCAAATGGGACTAGCTAAGGAAGGCACAGGTTGGACTGAAGGGCCCATTTCTGTGCTGTGACTCCAACAGTAAACTTTAAACGACTAGTACCTCATGCAGTCTTGATGTTCATTATAAAATGAAAACAGTTTTGTGATATTAGACACAGTATACATGCATACTTGAAGCCCATTTGCAGACAAGTCCAAAATCCAGTTTAACTGTAATGCTGTGACCAGAACCATGCTGTATTACAATCCTGAAATCACTTATCAAACAGCATAATGGAAATAACTGCACCACATGTACTAAAGAGTTCAAGTCATTTTAAAGGGCAAAACTTACAAAAATCTGATGATTGATGATGAACTCTCAAAAGCATGTTTTTCAACAGTGCATGCTACAAGAACCAACTAGGGTTTGGCAATGGTAGCCAATGGTACCAATAACCTTGCCATCAGCAATAAGTTATTTTATTTCTCTTTTCTAACTTACAATTTCTCTGCATCGACTCAAAGATCAATGCCATTTGATAGACCAAATGGAATGACCAGAGTACCGCTGCATAAAAATGTGGTTAACCTTATCAGCAGTCTAGCTGCTGATGCTAATAAAATGTAAGAGGTGCTGCAAAAGCATGCTCTTTGAGACTCATGCAAGCTCCACTTCAGATGTGCTTCACTAAATTATGGAACAACAATGATGGTATCAAATGGCAGGTGAAAAATTAGGCTGACAATTCCAAAAGCATTGTAATCTATTTAGATGGCAATAAGCTCAATGCGTACTGTGATGAAGTACACATTTGTTTTTGTGTACATGGAAGAATACTTCCTCTAAATGAAAGTGTTTCACTTAAATGTTAGAATTCATCCAGTGGATGATAACCTTATTTTACAAGTATGCAGATTGTGTAAGTGTTTGCTAAACGTTTTAAGCTCTCCAGATAGAACAATGGTAAAAGTATAGTAACCACATTTCTCACCTCACTTTCCATCTGCTTCCTCCACCTTCATAACCATTGTCTCAAGCAAAATTGCATAATTTTGCACTGTTGAAAAATTTGTTTAAAGTTCAACATTTTTCTATTTTTGAGGGATTTTTGTAACCTTTGCTCTTGATAGTTGAGTAAAACATTTTCAATTATAATCTATTCCATGGTAATTACAGATATTGACAACCAAACAGAGATTTGGTTCTCAGCACATTAGCCAATGGTTTCACTAATTGGTAATGTAAATCAACATTTCCTCATTTAAGCTGCCTGAAACACCATTCAGTCATATCAATAATATCATTTAGTGGATGATTTTTCAATTCTGTGCCTGTTAATATATAGCTGTGAAGAAAAAAGGGATTTATTTTTGTTTAAACTGAGGTGAGGGGATGGGGAAAGAGATCCTATATTAAGAACTTTCAAGTTGCAAGGGATTATTGTGGCCTTTGCCACAAATTAAAAGTCTTAATTTTTTTATTACCTTAGATTGCATCAGAAATTGGATTTAAAAGTCACAAGTCCTATCAATGTTCCCTTCCCCCTTCTGCTTTTACCTGGAATTATGAAGTGGCTTGGAGTACACTTTCTCTATAATTCTACACTGAATGAAGGTCAAGTTTTGCTTCAGAATTATCCCACTGACTGGAATGGTAAAGACAGCTGACAAAATGCCTTTAAGATATGACCTTTTAATAATAAACAAGTAACTTTTTATGAAGAAAAGGGAAGTCAGTGGAATTTGAATGATACAAAGCAAAAAGGTAATTAATAGTGAAAGAAACTATTAATGGAAAATAGGTGGTGAAGAATTGGAGATAAACTAGAGAATAAAGAGGCAGTAATGTCAATCAAAAAAGGCCACATTAGTAAGAAAATTAGAGTGCATAAAGGACAGCAGGAGCAATATGTAGTATAGAAGTCAGGGTAAACTACACAAATAAACCAGAGGTCAATTTACTTTTAATTCCTATGAGCTATGGTGTTCAGTGAGCAGGATCTGTCAACGTTTATTGAAAATGCATGAGGGAAGACATGCTGTGCAAGATTGGAAACAAAACTAGCTTCTCGGCAAACATACTTTCTCAACAGGTTATTTGGTCAACTCTTGACAATTTATGACCTTACCTCCCCAACCCTTCCTCATATCATTCATAACATCTAGTCTAAACATCATCCTGGAGCCTTATCCTTCTCCCAGCTATTCACCACAAAGCCCACTCTATAACCAGATGTCAGTAAATATGTAAAAACATCTCAAAGTGACAAGATCTGAGTAAGGACACATTCCTCACCACTCCATTTCCTTCAGGAAGCATCATGCATTGAGATCAGTTCATATCATGAGAGCATATACCCTCAAGCTTTAAAAATATCTGTACGACAATTCTACAACATGTCTTTTCCTTACATTACCTCCTCTTTTTAAGCCCTTGCACAGCATTATAAGCCATTGTAAAGATCCTGTTAAATTAGATCAGATTACATAGTATACAAGGAAACCAGCAATCCACGTTCATCAATCAGAATTTAAATATTCATATCTTTCTGTTCACTACATGCAACTCAGAGACCTTAATCAAATGACTTGTACCCTGCACCCTCTGCTGCAATGGAACTAATCTGTACTTTCAGGAAGTGGTCAAACATTTGTTTTTAATCTTTTACAAAAACATTCTCAAGGTCAAGTTAATGAATGCATACAAAAAATGATCATTATTGACTTCCAATGCATCCTTCCACAATAAATATATACAGACCTTCTGTGAAATTAACAGTTTACAATTCAATGCAGCAATTTATATTTTATGGCTACAAAACTAAGGTCTATGGCTACAGGGATAGAGTAGCATATTTAAATTAATGACTAGTAACCTAAAGGCATGGATTAATGACACAGATACAGAAGCTTATATCTCACTGTGGCAAGTGGGAAATTTAAAGTCATTTAATTTAATAATATGGAATAAAAAGATATTATCAGTAATGGTAATCATGAAAATACCAAATTGTTGCAAAATCCCAGCGGGTTCACCATTACCCTTTAGGGAATTGAATCAGCTGTCTTTACCCAGGCTGGGCTACATGCAGCAATATGGCTAACTCTTAAATGTATCCCGAAATGATGGAGCAAGCAACAATTGTGTACCAGAGAACACAATGAGGAAATGTGCTAGTTCCCTACATTTATTAGATTGTAAGATGACCCAAAGTCTTCCATTTCCTCTTAAACTTTCCCCAAACCAAAGATTACAATAGGCAATGTTCTGATAAATACTTCAGCCAGGTTAAGTGCAGGAACTTGTTTCACACAAGATCCATAGGCCGATCTAAAACCAGTACCACACCTTGTATCAAAGGGAAAGTATGCACAAGTGGCTATACCCCATCTCTCAACATTCTTCATTATCACTTTAAATATTTCTTTTAATTTGTTCATTTTTGGGGATCAGAGAGTCATTAGCAAGGCCAAAATTTATTGCCCATCTCTAAATGCCCTTA
>JAUZTB010000062.1:9082966-9093137 GCA_034780895.1 Rhynchobatus australiae
AGCAGGAGGCAATTATCTTCAATAGTCAGGGAGAGAATATTAAGTTTTACCACAAAACCTCTTGAATGTAATATCAAACAGCCACTTTAATCATTGGTTTGCCCTTTAAAAAGGGACCTTTAACTACGTTGTATCTTTAATGCTAATATAACAGCCCATAAAGGATCACACACACTCGAGAATGAAAGGACCTCACTGGTATTGCTCTTGATCCTTAGAACACTACTGAAGCCTTCAGGGTATCTCATCATTTTTCACAGCCGATGAAGTACTTTGGAAGTTGAGCCATAGTTCAAATGTGCTTATCGCACAGGAGTTGTATTACATATCACACAGGAGGCCATTCAGCCTACCGAGTCCCTGCCAGCTCTCAATGCATTTCCATCAGTCCCCTTCCCCCATTTATTTCCCTGTTACCTATCTCTCACGTGCTCATCAACTCCCCCCAATACATCTAACACCCACTGGGGGCAACTTACAATAGCCAGTTAACTGAACAGCATGCCTTTGGGATGTGGGAGAAAACCAGAGCACTTGGGGGAAACCCAAGATCACAGGAAGAATGTGCAAACTCCACAGACAGAAATGATAGTTCCTGGGGGAGCTGTGAGACAGCAGCACTAACTGCTGCTCTCTATGACACCCCAGTGGATTCACTATTGGATTACAAGCAAACAGTAACCGGTTTCCATGAAGCAAGATTCCAGGCACCCCAACATGATGGGAGCCAGATCTCAGGCAGGAAACTTTATGCTATTCTTCAGATCCTTCCATGGAATTCCTTACGTGAGGTAACACCACATCTGAAAGACAGCTCTTCCAACAGGGCAGCACCCCTCAGTCCTGTAGATGAAGTCAGGGGTACAACTCCCCTGATTGGGGACATAAATCTACAGAATTGGGAGGGGGGGGGTGAGCAGGGCTGAGAGAGGGGTACTGAGAGGGGATTTTATCATTAGGGGGGCAGACGGACATTCTTGCAGTTGCAAAAGAGATTCCAGTTTGGTACGTTACCTCACTGGTATTTGGAGCAAGGATGTCTCAGAGCGGCTGCAGAATATTCTGAAAGGGGAGGGTGAACAACCAGACGTCATGGTACATGTAGGTACCAATGACATAGGTAGCAGAAAGGATGAGGTCCTGCAACTTGAGTTTAGGGACCTAAACAGACTGAAAAATGGCAGGTGAAGTTTAATCCAGACAAATATGAGGTGATGCATTTTGGGACCATGAATGAGGCTAGGACATTCACTAGGAATGGCAGAATTTTAGGGAGTATTGAGGGACCTGGGAGCACAAGACCATAGATCCTTGAAGTGGCAACACAGGTGGATAGACAGAAGGCATATTGGATAAAAGTTTTTATTAGTCGGGCATTGAACACAGAAGTGGTTACGCTCTAACTTTATAAAATCTTGGACCTCAGTTGGATTACTGAGTGCAGTTCTGGTCGCCAAGGAAGAGGAAGGATATGATAGTGCTGGAGAGGGGGTAGCAGAGATGTTGCCTGGGATGGAACATCTCAATTCTGAGGTGAGATTGGGAAAACTAGGTCTGTTCTCCCGGGAGCAGATGAGATTAAGAGGGGACAAGATTGAGGTATACAAAATTATGAGGGGTATAGATAGGATAGACTGCAGGAAACTTCTCCCCATGTCAGAGATAGATAAAGCAAGAGGACATAGATTTAGGGTAAGGGGAGAGAGATTTAGAGGGAATCTGAGGAGGACCTTCTTCACCCAGAGAGCGGTTAGTACCTGGAATGCACTGCCCGAGAGAGTGATTGAAGCTGGATCGCTGACAGAATTTAAGAAGTGTCTAGATGAGCACTTGGATCGCCTAGGCACAGAAGACTTTGGAACATGTGCTTGGAGGTGGGATTAATGTGGAAAGCTGTCCACTGGTTGATGTGGATGAGTTGGGCTGAAATGGCCTGTTTCCCTGTAGTATGATTTTATGACTTCAGATAAAAGATGGATAGTAAATAACTGCAACAGAATTATCCACAGAGGGCATTATTGTGTCAAGAGTTAATTCAAACAGGATTAGATTATAAAGAATTATTTGGGTTCTGATTGGGGAAGAGTTGTATGACGGTAGTTGTGTTAGTGTTTTGAGTGCACAGAGCACTGGGTCTAACCGGAGAATTTGGGGCTGTTGTCAGAAATTCTTTGCCAGATTATATGTCAGGCAGTAACTAACAGTGATTGGGAAGGCTTTGGGTGAACTGTACATTAATCAGTGCACTGCCCCTTCTTTGCTCCAATCCCAGGGCGGCTTCTGTTGCATTGTGCAGTGTTTGGATTAAGGATGAGCTTTCACGCACATCCCTACTGACCTGGATCAAGGCCAGTTCTGAGGGTCAAACTGTAGTTTGAGACTCCTCCTTGTCTGACGACAGACAAGGCTGTTCTATAAGACCTGAAGGAATCATTCCCTCTGCGACTCCCTGGTCCATCCTTTCACCACCATCAGTTGCTCTCCTTCTCATAGCACTCTCACATGCAGTTAAAGGAGACACAACATCTGCCCCTTTACCTCCATCCATACCTAAACTGTCCTTCCAGATGATGCAGAAATTCAATTGCAGTTTCTCCAATTTAGTGTATTGCATTTGGTGCTCATGTTGTGGTCTCCTCCTGCATGATCCTTCAGTGTCACTGGGCCTAGATCCTGGAACTCCTTACTCAATGGCACTGAAAGGATTGCACGAATTAAAGAAAGTGGCTCACCAGTACCTTTCAAAGGTAATTAGCGAAGTGCTTTACTGCCAATGAAGAGAGAATAAATTATTCTTTAGTAAGTCCATTAAGAGAGGCTGGGAGAATTCCTGTTGCACCATCCCCTGAAGAGTCTTAGTCATATGAATGTAAAAATGTCTTCAATGATTTTATTATTCGGTAGGAATTATGCTTTATGTGATTTTTTTTAAATGGTTGTTCTTACAGGCTATTAAGGCTGCTGGATTCAATGTATCTTTTCAAGATATATCAAATAGGGATCATTTTGATATTATAGAGAAACTGATGGAAGAGAACTACATTCTAACACAGGTAAAGATTTTTCAGAGGTTTTTATGTTTCTTTAGCCTTTGGCTTGCTGAACTAAATTGTAATCTCATTTGAGCTATTTTGGTGGAGGAAGGTCACTGCAGAAGAGATTTCTACCCACCTCATTAAATGTGGCTTGTCTCAGTTTTACAGCTTGCAGTCAATCAGTCTCCTGCACAGTCCTAGCTTTTCTATGGAATTGAAAAATGAGGACTTCCAGGCTAAAACCATCATTTATGACATAAGCAGATATTTCTAAAGAGCTACAATGAAGGCAAAAACTATTTCACACATGAGTGTGACAGAAAGACCACAAATGCTGAAGGCCTGTACTGTGCTGTGGTGTTATGTTCTAAAAGTCCTGTTGAAACTCAAACACACCTGTACTCCTGTGTATGGGTGACATTGATGTGCAACCATTAATTTAGATATATCTTATAAGATTCTTATTTCTATTATTCTGACTGTGTTGCTATTAAACCTCAAAAGGCCAGACTATTGTAAATAGAAGATACTTTCTGGGGAACAGCAGAGTGACAGGAAGCAATGAATGACCTCTATGGATTCTTGCCTCTACAAGGCAGGTCCCAACTACTTCCACATGTTAATATTAGTTTTCTAGGTTAGATTCTCTTGTGGTTGAACTGGCAACAACTATTGATCAATGTACCAAGATTCTGTGAAGTACAAGTAACTTCAAAAATAAATAATATTATGCAATGTTTAAGTAATATGAACTAGACTTGACCTCCAAAGCAACCTGACTAAAACTATTAGTCTTGGCAATGGCTATCAATGAAGACATGCACCTTTAGCCATTAGCGGAGTTCTACTTCCCTTTAAGGGCAAGCAACTCTTTCTGAAAACAACTAGCTTGCAACCTTTCAGCTTCCTGCATGATTCTTTTTCTGGAATTGAAATTGAAGACTACCAGGCTATGCCATAATTTATAAAATATCTCTAAAGAAATGTGATGAATAGAAAAAGCATTTAATAGATGAAGTTTCAATTTTATTTTAATTGAGAGACCTTTTGTGTAGTTCAGCTATATACAAGTAGCAATCTAATGTCATGTTTGTTTCTTTTAGGTTCTGTTGAAAATGGTATCCAGAAAATGAACAGTGAACTACGAAACCCATAGGAGGTGCCTCGTGGTTCCTAATCAAGTTCAATTAAGTTCTGACCTTATCAGCCACTGGTCTAGTCAAATCAGGATCACACACAATGACTCAGATAATTTGTTCTCAATAATACAAGTTATAAATATAAAGGTTATAATATTTGGCTATCTAAACTTGAGCTATCCCCACGCTAGTGATTAGCCATGTGACTTAGGCTTCCACGGATACAGGTGATCAGCGCTGTCCACAAACCCCTTGCAAGATGATACATTGTGCCTTAAACAAACAGGCTTTACAGCCCTAAAACTGACCCTGTTTGTTCATCCAATCATACGCTCTACATATCCATACACAGTATCACAACACTTCATTTTAGTATATCCATTAATGATTGTGGGCTGCAGTAAGTTTTCAAAATATCCTATTAATTGTGATGGTGTTCACAACCGTTGACCTGCCAAATGGTTCTTTTTTGATGGATTTTGAGTAACAACCTACTTAAACTGTGATAGGAAATAGCATATTACCCAGTATCAGGCCTCTAACACAATAGGGCCAGATTGTCCATTCCACCCTCACTATGCAAGTCCTTAGCCTCCACCTTAGCTGCTTCTGGGACTGTCTACCACTCTGTAGCAGACTCCAGATTCACCTGTTTCTGGAATAGATCCTGCAAACTAAACTAATCACACCACTAGTTAGGAGCAATGAATTTCAATTTGCCTGGGATGTATATTAAAAATTGGAAGTTGTCATAATAAAACATTCTGCAGAAATTATTTAGAAGTATGAGTTAATTGTTTTTAAAAAGCATATTAAGTTTCTCAGCTTAAGTTCCTACTCCCAGCTTAAAGTGGTCCATCTCTGACTCTTCCATTGCCATCTGGATCTCTCCATCCTCATCTCAGGGGATAGGCTAGCCAGGAACACCTAGAGCTACATTGATGATCCTTTCTACCACCTTGCCTCCTATAAGGACTCCTTTATGTTCTTCCAGTTCCTCCGACTCCATCTCATTTGGTCTGATGGTGAGACCTTCTGCACGGGTGCCTTTGAA
Source organism: Rhynchobatus australiae (assembly GCA_034780895.1). NCBI lineage: Eukaryota > Metazoa > Chordata > Chondrichthyes > Rhinopristiformes > Rhynchobatidae > Rhynchobatus > Rhynchobatus australiae. The sequence goes on from JAUZTB010000062.1 coordinate 9,088,195, forward strand.
ATGTCTTCCTTCTTCCTGAGCCATGGCTTCTCCTCTACCTTAGTGGAGAGAACCCTTGACTGCATTTTATCTATTTCCCACACCTTTGCTCTCATCCCCTGTCCTCTTTGACAGGGCAAGAAGAGAGTTCCCTTGGTCCCTACCTTCCACCCCATGGATTGTCCTTAGCAATTTCCGCCAACTCCAACTAGAGTTCCACCATCAGATTCACATTCCCCTCCCCTCTCAGTAATTCAAAGGGACTGAACACATTGCAACTCCCTCATCCATTGTCTCATCCCCATCTACCACTTCCCGTCTTAAAGCAGTTTCCCATGCAGCAGCAGGAAATGCTACACCTGTCCTTTCACCCCTTCCCATCCCACCATCCCAAGACCCATACAGTCCGTCCAATGTGAAGCAGCAATTCGCTTTCACCTGCCCATCTAGTATACTGCACTCTGTGTTCACAATATGACCTCCCCGACTTTGCAGAAACCAAACACAGACTGGGTGACACCTCTGTGGTGCACCTTCACTCAGTCCGCAGGAATGACCCTGAGCTTCTGGTTTCCTGCCCCTTGATTTCACCACCATATTCTGACCTTTGACTGTGGGTTCTGGCACTGTTATTAGAACACCTCATCTTCCACCTGGGCAGACAACAAAGCATAATCTGTTACTTAACTGCCACATTAAGTTACTTGGTCTCACCTTTTCAGACATATTCCCTTCATTCTCCCCATCCCTCTCCAATCCTTCTCTGCTACTGAAAACTACCTTGTTTTCCCTCCTCGGTTCTGATGAAGAGTCCCATTCCTAAAAGTTTAACCATTTCTCTCACCACAGATGGCCTGCTGAGCATCTTAAAACTATTTATAATGGAGTCATATGGAGAGAAAACTCTTTTTCACATTATTTGGCTGTTTCAAGGCAACATTTTAGTGCCTTTATGTGGTAGTAGTAGTATTGCTTCTTGACGGCTGAGAATTGAACAGCAATCTGGTATCTTCAAGAGGGTCCCATGGAAGAGGACAAGTCACTATTGGGAGTGTTTGATCCTGATACAAATCACTGGCACACATGGTCAGTTTTTGGATAGATAGCATGGCCCAATATTTATTCAGTGTCAATAATTATTTTAATACAGGTAGGTATTCACTTAGTGTGGACAAATGAAGCTAATTATTCTTAACTACACTGGTGTCAAGTTAAATTGTTGACCCTGGGGTAATTTTTGACTCCCTCTGTACAAGATCAAATCTTACACTATTATGGAGTAATTCCAATAGTATGTGAGAAAGCTATTTTTGTAAATGAGTTTTTGATCTGTCATGGGCACAAACCCTCTCCACCATCAAGGACATCTTCAAGAGGCAATGCCTCAAGAAGGAGGTATCCATCACGAAGGACTCTCACCATCCAGGATGTGACCTCTTCACATTACTACCACTGGGGAGGAAGCACAGTAGCCTGAAGACCCACACGCAACGATTTAGGAACAGCTTCTTCCCCTCCGCCATCAGATTCCAAAAAGGTCCAAGAACACTAGCTCATTACTTTTTTGTGCATCATTTATTTATTTTTGTAATTTATAGTAATTTTATGTCTTCGCACTCTACTGCTGCCACAAAACAACAAATTTCACGTCATGTAAGTCAGTGATAATAAATCTGATTCTGATACACAGGAAAATAATGCGCATTTTTTGATAAAATATCAGATGTTTAAAGCCCATGATTCTGTGGTATAAAGTGACCTAGCAGTTGATTGCAATTTTGCTTATACAAGTCAGATTTGCTCTTTCATGATGATTTTAAACAGCTGTGTTGTATATTGGTTTAAATTGGAATGACCAAAATACTCTGATAATTTGTTGAAATGCCAACAGCTCACTGGGGAGTTTAGATTGTGTTAATTGTCTAAGATTCATGACAATTTATATTCATGTTATTTTGTTTCAAAACATATTAATAAATATGTTTGCTAAAAAAAACATATGGAGGGCAGAAAAAATTTTGTATTACTATAGCTACCCATTAAAAAACTTCAATAAATGTGGCAAAAGTCCTGCAGTTGAATGATTACCAATATCCTTGGAGTGCAAACACAATTGCTCACAAGATGCATCTTAAAAACCATCCATTTGAAGACATTTTTGTTATCTGCCCTTATTGTCTACATGACCCTCTGGGTTCATTTGTTTTGTAAATGGTGGTACTATAATAGGTTCAAGTCCTATGTCCAGCAACTCAAACACAAAGATTTGTGCTGACTAATTAAGAAACAACAGTAAAATTAGGCCCGTCAATCAGCTCCTGACGGCTCATGCTAAATTGATCTCATCGTTTTACTGGTCTGTCCCCATATCCCTTTATGTTCTGCTAGTCCAAATGTCTACCAACATCTCACTTGTCTAATTGTGTTCATTCTTGTAAAAATTTATGTTTGATTTGTTTCTCTTGCGAATGCTGCTTATATGATGCTATGTGCCTGTGATGCTGCTGCAAGTAAGTTTTCCATTGCACCGGTACATATATGTATTTGTGCATATGCCAATAAACTTGACTTTGACTTTGAAAATATTCAGTGACTCAACATCCACAGCTTTTTGGGTTGGAGAATTCCAAAGCGACATGACCCTCTGAGAGAAAAAAAAATTCTCCTCATATCTGCTTTAAATTGGTGGGCCCTTTTCCTGCAACCATACCCCTGAGCTGGGGCTCTGGCTAGTCGCTGAGGTGAACATAAAAGATCATTAAAATTCAAAAAGTGGTATTTCAAAGAAAAACAGGCGAGTTCTCCCATTGTCTTGGCTAATAGTGATCCTTTACACAACATTACAAAAATTATTTTGTCATTATCACTTTGCTATTTGTGGGAGCTTACTGCATGCAAATTAGTTGCTGCATTTTCCACATTCCCTGATGACATAGAAGAAAGTCTTTTGGGCCATTAATTCTGCGCTGGCTCTAAGAGCAATCCCTTCAGTCCCATTCTCCCACTTATCTCCTGATAAAGGATCTTGACCTGAAACATTGACTGTTTATTTCCCTCCATGGATGCTGCCTGACCTGCATCTTATGTATGTTGCTCCAGATCCCAGAACTCTTGTGGCCCCAACTTATTTCCCTCACACATCCATTAACACCCCTTCCTCTCCTCCCTGATTCTCCAAGGGATAATTTTACCTAGTCCGCTAATCCTCCAACCGGTGCGTATTTGAGACGTGGCAAGAATCTGGAACAGCCAGGCAAAGTAGGGTAAAGGTGCAAGCTTTACTCAGAGAGCACCAAGGGTCACGATTGAATTCCAGGTCCTGGAAATGTGAAACAGCAATATTACCTGCTGCACCACTGTCCTTCCCAGACATCACAACATTGCAATATTGAATAAATGTCAAAAGCACTTCATGTTGAAAGGTCCACAGGGACTGCAATATTTCTATGAAAATACACTATTTTTCTTTTCATGACTTCCTTTACACACATGCTTTGGGAGCTAGATGGTAATAGCACACTTGGAGAACTGCCTTGTGCTGCTACTCAGGCAGGTCACCGCAGCCATCAATGGATTAGGGCAATAGGTCAGATGGACTGCCCATCTCTCCCCCAGAGCTGAGTCTGCTTGGCTCAAGTCAAGCCGAGTTTATTCTCACGTGCATAAGTACGGTGAGGTACAGGTAGAATGAAAAAATGCTTGCAGCAGCATCACAGGCATGTAGGTACAGACAATGCACAGAGTATAAATTATACAAGACAGTGAAGAGAGAGAAAAACAAAACACTGTTCAAAAACAAGACCTTAGTGCAAAAAAAAAGACACCCTCAGAGACAAGTTCATGGTTGTGCAAGAGGTGGTCCATAGTGTTCCATTGCTGAGGTAGGGTTAGGGTTGTGTAGGTCAGTTCAAGAACCAGATGATTGTAGGACCCTGGTGGTGTGGGACTTCAGGCTTCTGTACCTCCTGCCTGAAGGTAGCAGTGAGAAGAGGGCATGACCGAGATGGTGGGGATCCTTGATGATAGATGCTGCCTTCTTGAGGCAGCACCTCCTGTAGATGCTGTCAATGGTGGGTAGGGCTGTGCCCATGATGGAACGGGCTGTGCACACTATTCTCTTATGTTCCTGTGTGCTGGAATTGCAATACCAGATCATTATGCAACCTGTATGATGTAATTGCCACACCAGGTCATGATGCAACCAGTCAGGATACTTTCAACTGTGCATCTGTAGAAATTTGTTAGAATAGTTGGTGACATGCCAAACCTTTTGAAGTTGCCAAAGAAGAAGAGGCGCTGGTGCACCTTCATGCCCCCAGTGATTGGGTGACTCCCAAAACACATACTCCTCTCAAGCTCTCGCATGTCAAGCCTCAATTTACAAAAGGACAGAGAAAACACTTTGTGGATATTCTCAAAGTTTCCTTTAAAAAATTCAACATCCTCACCGATTCATGGAAATCCATGCCTGTGACCACTCCAAGAGTGTAAAAAAGACATCTGAAAGGTGCTGAACAATTTGAGTTTTAATGACTGAAGAACATTGAGGCTATTCACAAACATTAAAAGGGCACATCATCCCAAAGTCTGATTCAACTTTCCTAAAATTAAGTTATTGTTTCACATATAACAGTTCACGGAATAATAAAGGATTAAGGCATCTTACCTCCAATTATTTTAATGTGTTTCCTCTTTCAGAGGAAAACCTGTGTTTGATAAGTAACTCCTGAAGAGAGAACCTGAAACTTCCAACGAGTCTCAAGGATTGTGCAGCACCAATGAACTCTGGTTCCACCAAGGATTGCAAACGCTTTCAAAACGCTCTCCTGGCCTCATCCTCCGGGCTTCCGTCTCGGTGACGTCAAAGAGCCTTCCGCCAATCGGCGACGGCGTGTGGTTAACGGCGGCTGGTTTGAATCGGACGCGCGGGATGGAAGTTTACCTGAAGCAGCACCGCAGGTTTT
>JAUZTB010000062.1:9622897-9633188 GCA_034780895.1 Rhynchobatus australiae
CTTAGATCAGGTATTAGACAGCTTGTTGGATCTGGTGCACAGCTGGGCTTCTGGGTGCTGGGTCGGTCACAGGAGAGGTTGAGTAAGCTCGGCCTCTATTCATTAGAGTTTAGAATGAGAGAAAATCTTACTGAAACAGAAATTTCATAGACAGCTCGACAGGGTACATACGAGGCTGAAGAATCAAGAACTTTAAGTCACAGTCTCAAAATAAGGGGTCAGCCCATTAGGACTGAATTGAGGAGAAATTTCTGGACTCACAAGGGGGTGGGGGGATCCTTTGAAATCCAATAACCTGGAGGGAGATGGAGGCTTTGTCACTGAGTTTATTCGAAATAGACAACTGATAGATCTTTCGATATTAGAAGAATCAAGGGATTTAGGGATTGGGCAGGAAAATGGCATTGAAGTAGAAGATCAGACATGATCTTATAGAATGGCAGAGGAAGCTTGAGGAGCCCAACCTGCTCATGACCTTTCCTCTCTAAGTGTACTTAAACCTTTTGTACTCCTACAACTTCACCTCCCTCATTCATTATTCATCAGTCATGGCCGGAGGATCACGTGTCATGACTGCCCATCCCAGCTGCCATACCATGACAGCTAATGTCCCCTAAGAAATTATCCATGGCCCCTCCCCACTTCCTGTATAACTGAGCCCTTGGTGTCATCATTCAAAAATGCTGCATCACATTCCCAGCTTAACCAACAAACCCTTTGGCACAACATAGAACCGTAGAACAATACAGCGCAATACAGGCCCTTCGGCCCACAATGTTGTGCTGACCTTTAAACCATGCCTAAAACTATCTAACCCCTCCCTCCCACATATCCCCCTATTTTAAATTCCTCCATGTGCTTATCAAACAATCTCTTGAACTTGACCAACCTATCAGCCTCCACCACACCAGGCAGCGTATTCCATGCACCAACCACTCTCTGGGTGAAAAACCTCCCTCTGATATCTCCCTTGAACTTCCCACCTTAAAGCCATGCCCTCTTGTCTTGAGCACTGGTGCCCTGGGAAAGAGGCGCTGGCTGTCCACTCTATCTATTCCTCTCAACATCTTGTATACCTCTATCATGTCTCCCCTCATCCTCCTTCTCTCCAATGAGAACAGCCCTAGCTCCTTTAGTCTCTTTAGTTTCACCTGATGACTTGCCAAACTGAACTTTGAGAACTATTCCCAGACTTGGAGTTTGGGAATTTGAGACACACACACATCTTGAGTTTAGTTTTGGGAATTATGTTTGATATCTAACGTTTTTACTTTTCTTATTAATGAAATAGTTTCTAACACTTGTACATGACTCGGTGTGTTTCTATCGTTGCTGGTACGTAACAGTTGTAAAATGGACTAAATCATCCAGTGTTTCCATGAAGGTAGCAACTAGATGAAAATACAATTGATTAGCCAAGCATTGAGGTTAATATGTCTTTTAATTGTTAACATTGATCACATTGCATAAAAATAATATGTAATTTTCTGTATGGGAGCTGGAGAATTTGTGATATGTGACAATTGTGATGATACCACATTATTATCAATGCACAAAGACCATGCAAGGATTGTATAACTCAGGCCAAGTGTGTCAATGCTTTATTATCCTCACCACTGACATTTCAAATACTGAAATTCCAAAGTGATCTCACTGTTAAATTATAGAAAAAATTGTAAAATTAAACTGTCACAGTAAGTGAAAATTCAAGGTTTTATTGCTGTACCTTTCTTGAGCAATTAGCCAACAAAAGGCTAGCAATGTTGGCTCTTAAGCCTAGTAACAAATCACTGATTCTGATTGTACATACAGTACATCCTGACATAGAAATCCCAAATCCAGTTTGCTTATGGTTCAAAAGAGTACTCCATTTCAAAAGGAATGATTCCTTTTCTCTTTACATTCAATTATTTTCTCATATATTCTAAAGTGTTCTTGCATTCAGAACTTGTAAGTATTTGAGTAAAAATATGATGCAAAGTACAAAAATTCAACCACACATCTTCTCTGTCCATGTGTCCATCTGCCCTCAGTCATATTATGACTATCACAGCAGCATCTTCCTTTAGTGGAACACGTCCTGATTCAATACTTTGCCAGTTTCTTCAACATTATGGTGGTTTTTGGGGTGATGTACAACCCATTGATAGAATATTATGGGGGCATCAGAATTGTTTCCCACTGAACATCTCAAAGAACATCCTTTTTACCCATTTTTGGTAAGTTTCTAAAACATTATTCAGCTTCAAGCCCCATTGCCATATATAACGTTGACCACATTCACCCTAAACTGTTATCTGTTTCCAATCTTACCTTAAACCCAGTATCACTAAGACCATTTACGGTCATCAGCCTTGTTGCCTGTAGATATACTGAAGCAGAAAGTGGTTCACTTTGATGTGATTCAGATAGAAATACGACAATTCAAGTCTCACCATGAAAATGAACCATGGATATCCAAATACATTCCAATCCATCTGAGATGATAATTTTTGCTTTGGCAAATGTGGATGAGCAAACACCAGAATCCTTTAAGGAAGGGAGCATTGTTTTAACATTTTGATGTGGAATCAGAAATGTTCACGATGGTCACCCCAGTTGATGGTCTCCACCTCCCATTGGTCTTCTCCACCACCCTCTCTCAACTAACACATTGGACTGAGTGTAGTATCTTTAGAGTCAATGTTGTACTTCGAGAGATGTGACAGCCACCAGTTCTTTGCCTAAGATACAGAACAGAAACCCAAGCCCCGACTTATGGCGAACTTTGGAACTCCACACACCTTTGAAAATACACTCCCCCCCCCCCCCCAAAAGAGAGTTCACGACCAATCATCACTTCAGTTTTTGCAATGGGCCCCATGATTAACCTCCACAAATTCTATCACTTACACCCAGTTCAATACACACTGCGGTTTGCTACACAAGGTCACTGTCCAGCAAGGTATTACGTTTGCCCTAACTTACTGATCGCCCAATGGTTCTGCTCCACTCTTCCTCTACATCCTTCTCCAGCTCTACATTTCCCTTCAACATAGGTCATGAAGTCTTTTGTCATCTGATCCCTGCTTTCTAAAACGGGTTCCTTTATGTCACAACTTTTCTGCTCTTGTGTCTGCTTTTAAACCAATTGCTTCACCTCTCACACCTCCTGCTAAACTCAATGTAATTTTTACCCTGTCATTCTCTTTGAACATCTGTCTTTGTTAAAGGTTCTATTTAACTGTAAGTTGATGCGTGCATTCTCCAAATAAACATCTGGCGAGGTGGAATGCTGCAGCTTCCCTGTAGTCTTTAGTAGGTGAATACTAAGAGATGCAGTTGACTGTTTTTCTTATTTCTTGCTGGGAAAATGCAGGAGGCACCTGCAGGGAGATGTGCATTCTCCAGGTTGGCTAACATTCATCAAGACTGATCAGAATCCTATCCAGAATGCTGTGGGCCAGAGGATCTTTTTAAAACAATGCTAGAAAGATAGGTTGCAAGATGAGAAGTCTTTCCCTTTCACAAATAAGATTAATGCAAGGATAAAATTTACATCATTTTTTTTCCACTAATTCTTTTAATTCTGGCTTTGCCAGGTGCTGATATGCTCAGATCTTTTCCCCATCATAACTCTTCAGTGACAATTGATGACACAGGACTATTTGGACTAGGGTTAAGGTGCATGGCCTTCTTAGGCATGGAGGAGACAATCACAAAGGGAAGGGTCTGTGTCAATCAATTGGCATGGGTGTGATCCTTTAAAAGGGGAATTTATGGAATAACCTGAACAGTTTGCATAGAAACTACAGACAGATCTGATAAACCTGTGCAGGCAGGGACCAACACCAAGGTCGGTAATCAGAGTCAGAGGAAATTTCATGGGAGTTGAAGAATTAGTTATGAGTTCAGTACTGTGTAAGATGTTAGAGTAGATGGTACCTCATAACATTTCTTATGATATAATCCATTTTTAGCTTCTCATGTTATATTATTTGAAAAGAAAAACCTTTTGCTCATTGTGAAATTACAGAGAATTCTGTAGAGAAGGATAAATTGAGTTAGCTCAACTCATTTTATTTGTGCATTAAAGAAGGTGTTATCTTAGAAGAAAATGTAGATGGGTAAATAGTGAGTAATTTAGCTGCTTTCAGGTTTTTCTAGACGGATGGGCATGTTGAAAGCAATAGTATTTAATTAGCTGTTACATTGACATCTGTTTGTTTAATTACAGGTAGACATATGGAAGTTATTATCCTTGACCATAAATCACAGTATATACTGTAAGTTGTGCTATCACACATATTTTATCTTAAGAAGGAACTGACTTCTCAAATATAATCGGTGGTTTATAATGGAAAGCTATGGAATATGTTTGCCACAGTGCAAGTGAAAGGTGTCAACCCGAACTGTCAACTGTCCAATTTGCCCCCACAGATGCTGCCTGGTCCACTCAGTTCCTCCAGCATCTTGGTTATTGTTCCAGATTCCAGCATCTGCAGTCTCTTGCATCTACAGAAAAAAAATGCTGTTTCACATATCATGATTTTGGTATGTTAAACATATAAATGGAAATAGAACAAGAATTTCAGTTTATTTTACATTTACCAGTGACAAGACTTTATTAATGAAAATGCACAATGAGATTTTGTGATGAAATGTAGCTTTATCCTAGTAACTTAGCGATCATTCGTCATATTTTCCATTAAATAGATTTCACCTACAAGGAAATCATACCAAAATTCATAACGTAATTCTTACCTGTGCTGTGATCACTAGTTATCACAAGATAATTACAAATAAGGAAGACCATTTGGCCCATATTAATTCATACAAACCAAATGACTTCAGCTTCTTCATTATGTTTCTTGCTTCTTCCAGACTTTTTGTCTCATTATTTTATTGCATCGTCTCCAAAAAGGTAGAACTTATAGATATCAGTCATAAAGTTACTTTTCATTAGGTTACATGCTTGTCAGTTTGGTCTAGTCCATTTATTTTAGCTAATATTTCAGATTAATCTTTTTGTTTTAATGATATGCCTTTAAACTTACAATTTAAGGTGAAAAGCTGAACCTTTTCAATCATCACTCAGTAGTCAGGCCCTGGGGACCAGTTTTGTGGTTCTTAGCCACCTCCAGGACTTTAATATCCTTCTTGTACCTCAGCTGCCAGAGCTGGATGAAATATTCCAGATGTTCCTGACCAGCCTGCACATTTCATCATAATTTCCACTGATTTGTACTCAGTTCTTTTGGCTACATATTTCATGTTGTTCAGTTCTGTTCTGTGCTGCTTACAAACGGAATCTTCCAAGTCTCCATTTTTTCATTCCAATTCATCCTTGGCTGTTTCACTTCCACTCACATTATTTTAAGTCTAGGTGCATTACTTCACTCTTCATTAAATTTCATCCGTTAAAATGATGACCAGTAGCCAATCCACACCAGATACAGACTGACCAGTTGGTCTAGCAAGCTCTGGTTTACTGGGCAGAGTGAATATCAAAGACTTGGTTATTTCAGAGTGCACACTGGAAAGGAAATTATCTGATATTTCTCTATAGAAATTACTAGAGGAAAATTGGATGCATTCCATCTTAAGGTGCACATTCCAGCTTCCCTGAACTTCTGACATTCTCTGTAACCAGGCAATATGTTTTCTCTGGGTGCAAATCTAAGAAAAATCCATGAACCAAATTTATCTACTATTTGTTCAATGCCATCTCACAATATTTAGATATAGTGACTCATAAGTAAACCAACACCCCTTCTTGCAATTTTCTCTTTGGCAAATTTCATCTCAACCATGGAGTCAACTGTGCCCATTTTTATTTCCAAAAAGCCATGCCTGGCATTTTTTTTGGTCACTGAACTTCACTTGCCATTTATCAGCCCAGGTGTAAACTCTGTTGAACCGTGAGTATATCTTCCAGTCTTCCAAGTCAACAGTCTCTACCAGCTTGAAGCCAATTTTTTCAACATAGCTGCTTACATGGGTGCTGTGACCTCAGATTATTTATATATATCAGTGATGATACCAAGAGGAATCCATTAATGCTTGTTCTAGTTGGAAAATAAGATCAGAAAATAAGATATCTTTCTTAGCCACATGTACATTGAAACAAACAGTGAAATGCATCTTTTGCACTGAGTGTTCTGGGGGCAGCCCGCAAGTGTCGCCACGCTTCCAGTGCTGACAGCATGCCCACAACTTCCTAACCCATACGTCTTTGGAATGTGGGAGAAAACTGGAGCACCAGAGGAAATCCATGCAGTCATGGGGAGAACGTACAAACTCCTTACAGACAGCGGCTGTAAGGAGCTTGTACGTTCTCTCCGTGTCTGTGTGGGGTTCCTCTGGGTCCTCCGGTTTCCTCCCAATACTTCCATACTGAGACTATAGAAATACATTTTTGGATGTGCTCTGTAAATAGAAGTCTGAAGAAGGCAAAAACTGAGTTAAATTAATTCTGGAAGAATGAAATTAATGAGAGTAAGAGGCAAGATGACTGCCTGACATCAGGAAAGACAACTTTTGACCAACAGGATCATGGAAGACTGAAGGCTGTGTAGATCAGGGGGAAAACACCCTGTTAGTTGGAGTCACATCTGACACAAAGAAAGATGGTTGTTGATGTTGGAGACCTTACCTTACCTCCTTGACATTGATGTAGGAGTTCCTCAGAACATTGTCCCAGGTTAACCATTTTCAACTGCTTTGTTAAAGACCACCCTTCCATCATAAAGTCGAAAGTGAGGATGTTTGTCAATGTTTGCATAACGTTCACTTGCATTTCCAACAGCCAATGTCTGCACAGAGGAAGTCCTGGATAATGTTCAGGCATGGGAATGACAAGTGGGAAGTAACATTTATTCTATGCAAATCTCAGGCAATGACCATTTCCCACAAGAGAGTCTAATCATTAATCCATGACATTCAATAGCACTAGTTTCTCCAACTCTCTCATCATATCAACTTCAGTGAGAAGGGGATAGGGAGTGCAGATTATCATTGGTTGGCAATTTAACTAGATTGGATACATGAGCACCATGTCTGCAATAGCAGGTTAGAGCCTGGGTATCCTTGGATGCATCTCACCTTCTGACCTCCCAAAGCTTTTCCACCAAGAAGAGACAATAGCAGTAGAAACAATGGAGCAGCATCATGTGCTGGATCCCCTCAATGGCACATACAATTCCAACTTAGAAATGTATGGTAATTCCTTCTCCATTTCTGGGTCTAAATGCTGTAACTTCCTACCCAACTGATGTTTGAGAATACCATCACCAGAAGGATGGTAGTGGTTCATGGAGATGGTTCACCATCAACTTCTCAAGGGCAATTAGGATGGGCAATTGCCAGTGATGCCTATATTCTGTAAACCCATGCAAAAATTGCTGAGTGACTACTTGGGAAAGAAGCCAGAACATGTGGTAACCAATTCGAATTTTGGCATGGCTAATGAGTGAAGTGAAAGACGAGATAGTAATTATAACACACCATTGAAGTAAATTAACATTTTCATATCTCGAAGCTTAACTGACAGTTTCAATCGAAGAAATGATCTTGGGATGTTCTGGGATCCCTGCGTGGTGGAATCCAATCAAACAGCAGGCAAATTACACTGGACTGGCATCAATATGATGCAAGCTCAGCCCTGCATAATGTAGGCTTTTCATGATGCTGGGGAAATATCAGTGCAGGCCAGGAAAAGGGAAACCGCATTGCCAGAGTGAGCTATGTGTAACCTGTCTTTGGCTGGAAAAAGTAACAGCATGTGATGATGTCAATTATTTATTTTTGCTGGGAGCAGAGGGAAGACCATTTCTTTCCAGGTGGATTATTCACATGAGAGCAGCGATATAAATATCTAGCTGCTATATGCAAAGTTGTTTTTAAGGAACCATAATTTCTCAAGTTTTGCTCTGCTTTCTCCCTTAATGTTTGTAAATGTAGGATATATTGTGCTCTGCTGTGTCGTCAACGTGTTTGCACTTCCTATCTGAGCTGAGACAGTGAGTGAAAGAAGCCAATTTTCATTGAAGAGGCACCTCAGCAGAATCTGGCTTACTACATAGAGTTATGTTTTAACAGAGGTCACCAGACAGCAATCATTACAGGAACTTTGGGTGATGTTTCTTTTTTTTCTGGCCGAGAACTCTATTATTCTTGATTCAAAATCAGCTGAGACCAGGCCAAAAATTTGGTGCTGTCTTGGTCTGGACAGCACACTGCTCCACATGGATAGAACACACAATTATGTAAAAGAATAACTCATATTTACGTAATGCATTTAACATAGCAAAGTATCTCAAGATGCTTCACACCAGAGTTATCAAACAAAAATTTACACTGTGCTACAAACAGAAAGGTTAAGGAACATGAACAATGTTAGGTTGTAAGTAGGAAGGTGAGCTGGACAGGCAGAGAGATCTGGGAGGAAATTCAAGCACTTAGAACCCTGGCAGCTGGTAGAGGAATGAAATCTGGTATTGGTTTATTATTGCCACTTGTACCAAGGTACAGTGAAAAACTTGTCTTGTGTACCGATCGCACAGGTCAATTCATTACACTGTGCAGTTACATTGGGTTAGTACAGAGTGCATTGATGTAGTACAGGTAAAAACAACAACAGTACAGAGTAAAGTGTAAAGAAGGTAAAACTGGAGTTGTGCAGTAACCTGGGAGGGTTATGTGGTTTGAATACACTGCAAAGATATGGAGGTAATAGGGATTGGAAAACTGGAATGAGATCGTTAAAACTGGAGCACTGCTTAATTGGAAACCATTGTGGATCAGCAGGCACAGGACTGATGGATGAAAGAGACATGCCTAATGCAGAGTCTCAGCCTGAAACATTCACTATTTCTTTGCCTCCACAGATGCTGCCTGACCCGCTGAGTTTCTCCAGCAGCTTGTTTTATGCTTAATTATCTCATGCCTTAAGGTATCAAAAATGCTTTACACCCAGTCATGCAATTTTTGAAGCGCTGTTACTAATGTTTATATGAAGTAGCAATCAGAGCATACAACAACCTCCCACATACAGCATGAGATGATGGATAGGCACCATGGAGAACTTCAATCTTCATCAGTTAGCATTATAGAATTGTTTGCCTTACCTGGGGGCTTACATGATGACATGGTTTAACGTCACATCCAAAAGGTGATACCACCAACAGTCTGGCACTCCTTCAACACCAGCCTTGTGTATCAGTCAAGATTTTTGTGTTTAATTTGTTCGAGAGGAACTTGAACAAAAACCTTTTGACTTAGTGGCAAAACATTGTCTTTAATACTTAAGGCATTTGGAGCTCTGAGCCTATAGGATTTGTTTGTAGGTGATACAAATAGTATATGCCATTGGTGAAAATCTAATTTGTTTTGAAATGATCCCTTCAATAGTATTATTTGAACTGGTGTTAACTGGGGCAGTACATTCTGCCGTGTGTAAAATACTGGATATGGGAATGCCTGCGTGCAGTGTATGAAATGCTAAGTACAGGGGCAGTATGAAAGCTGCAGTGCACACACTACAAGATAAAAAGTACCTGTCAAGATACTTTTTAAATGCCATAAGAATTCATAGCATTTAAGATGTATCTAGACATGCACTTGAATTGCCAGGATATGGAAGACTACCAACCAATAGCTTGTTAATGGGATCTGTGCAGACAGGTACTTATCAGTCAGCATGGAGTTGGTGAACCTAAGGGCCTGTTCCTGAGCTGTATGACTCCATGACTCTATAAAGGGCATTGTGCACGATGCAATATGTAATATGCAAGGGTGCAGGCAATGTACAACCTACAGTTTGCAAAATGTACAATGTAGGGACAGTGTGTAAACTGTAGAGTCAATTTGTGATCTGCAATGTGCATGATGCAAGTTTCAGGGTAATAGTTCAGTCTCCATTTTTAAAAACACAAGGTGAAGGGCAATGTGCAGTCTGCAGTGTTAAAGTGCTGGCGGATGAGCAACTTGCAGTCTTCAGTCCAGTATAGGAGCAACTCACAAGTTGCAGTGTGTAAAGTACAGGGTCAGTAATGGTAACTGGAAAAGCTGGTCATTAGTATTGTTGACCACAAACTAAGTAACTATCATAAAAACCCAACTTATTCTTGGGGGAAGAAAAGCTACCAATCTCGTGGATATGGGCTATATGTGACCCTGGAGCCGCTAGATTAATTCAAATAAGCTGTTGAATTGGTCTAGCAAGTCTCTTGGAGTTTCAAGAGCAATTTGGGGTGGGCAATTAATGTTGGTGCCAGCAACACTCTCATTTAGATAAATGAGTAAATATAAA
>JAUZTB010000062.1:10018566-10030148 GCA_034780895.1 Rhynchobatus australiae
TCTTACCACCAATGGAAGACATGTAGGTGCTCTTGTGGAAGACAGTGATATGGGAACTTAGTGAGATTGCACTTCAGAGTCATACAGTATGGTAACAGGTCCTTTGGCCCATCAAGTTCATGCCAACCATCACGTACCCATTTACACTAATCCTATACTAATCCCGTTTTATTCTCCCCACATTTCCATCAACTACTCCCAACTTCTACTATTCACCTACACACATTAGTGGTAATTTACAGTGGTCAACTAACTTTCCAACCGGCATGCTTTTGAGTTGAGGAAGGAAACATTGTACTTAAGAAGTTGCATTAAATTGCACTTGAGTGGTACTCAGACAAGTACTAAAATTACTTAGGTAAAGAAGGCTACAGGGCAAGTGGAAGATGGGATTATTAAGGTGGGTGCCCACTGGTCTGTATGGATGTGGTGGGCCAAATGGCCTGTTTCCATGCTGCATGGCTCTATGAAACCCATGTGGTTGCAAGGAAAATGTGCAAACTCCACCTAGACAGCACCAGAGGTCAGAGTCGAACCCAGGCCTCCACCCCAGAGAGATGTAGAGGCTCAATCATCAAATTCAGTCATATTAGAGGTCAACAGATTTTTGGACATTAGACGAATCGAGGAATGTAGGGACAGTGCAAGAAAATGGCGTTTAGGTAGAACATAAGCCATGATCTTGATGAATGGCAGGAAGTTGGTTTGAAGGGGCAGATGGCCTATTCCTGCTCCCATTTCTTATGTTTCTAAGGCCAGGTTATTCAACTTCGATATGGGAGTAAAACATACTGGTACTGTGGGTTTTTTTGTGGAAATTTCTGGATTTCTCAAACTCAAGCTTCTTGTGTAACATTAATTTTCTTCCACCACTGCATGTTCTACAGATATTCCCTAAATCTCCTACCTCTCTTCTTGTCAGTCAGGATCATTTCTTTGATCAAGCTTTAGTTAGCTACTTTAATATCACTTCAATATTGTCTCAAGTTCTGCTTGCTAACTTCCCTGTAGAGAGCAGTAAACTGTTCGATGTTTTACCATAGTAAAAGGTGCTAGTTAAATGCAAGTTATTATTATTGGGAAGTGCCTGGTCTTCACTTGACTAGTAAGTCTATGAAATCTGGAGCTGGCAATTACAGATTCAATCTCAGAGAAAATAAATTATACTAAGAGTATCCCTGTACTAGTGAAAAACATGCATTGGGTACATGGTTCTGAGGCACCAGCTCAAATAAGCAGCTAATGGTGAATGACAAGAATATCTCCTCACTAATTCATTATATTAAGAACTAAGAAGCAGATTTATGATTCTTCAAAGTGATCACCTCCTACCAAACTGTAGCATTAATGTTGATTAGAATTGAAAAGAACCATATTACTTCCCAGATCACGAAAACAACGGTTCATCAAATATGTCTAATGAATAAGGTTGATTCTATACTTGCTGCAACAGATATTATTACAACATAAGAAGCAAAACCAACCATTACTCAGTGCTGGAGTTCCTTTCCAGCAATCTATATAATCTTACACCATCAGAGACACACAAGACATCTTTGTAGTAGCGAGTAGAATCATCACTCTAAGTTATATATTACAGGAACTGAACTGATGAGGCTATCTATTGTGGTTGAACAGAAGTATAGCAAGAAAAAGTTCACAATTACTTAGTATAATGCGAAGCAGTGCTACAATTTGTTCCCACTATCGTACATGATTTAAACACAAGTTACTGCTCTGTTTCACTTTGAGGATTAAAAAAAACCCTTATGGCGTATGGTTTGAAGAATTAAACTGTATTCTCTAAATTTTGAGAAAGATCATTGCAAATTGTTAAACTTCATATGGCTCCATACTTCCATTTTCTCATAACTTGTGTACAATGTGATTTATAAACAGAAAGCGTTGACTGGGTTGTGAAATGGAGAGATTTTTTATTCAGTTTTCTTTCCTTAAAATCACATTGCTGTTACATCAATGCTAGTTGAAGTCATCATTTCTACAGATATCTGGAACTCTTCTGATTTCATTTGCTTTAAACTAGCAAACAGATTGGTTTATAATTCATAGTGAGCAGCACTGACTGAAGTTCCTTGTCTCTGGGCTCAGCTGTTAATTGACGGGCAACCTACTTCCCCAAAGGAGGCAGAAGAAATTGAGGTAAAAATTCAATTCGGCTCACAACTCCTGTGATATCAGGCCTGGGGCCTCACAAATTATACCTATGACTTGCTGGGAGTCCCCAGGCAGCTTGCTTGTGGAGGAACTTTCAATCTCAAGCCACTGCACCTGATACTTTGAATATCCCAGAACTCCCACTTGTAGCAGGCAGACTGTTTCTGGACTGCAGCAGCAACATAAGGTATTGACAACTCTGGCAGTGGACAATCATTAGGGAACAAAGCAGCCGTGATTTCCTGACCATATCCCTGAGGGCAACAAATCAAATGCTGTATCCTAATTGCACTGATGTTCTGTCCTGGGGTAAAAAGGCAAACAAATTTGCTTATGGCCTACACACATGGAGCACATCCCAAAAGGTGCTGTCCATTTTATTGAGAATACAATGGTGTATGTGAATGCAACAGTTACAATCACCTACAGAATATAGTCAAGAAAATGGCAAATGTTCCATTGATTGCCTAACCTGAAGGTTTTCATTTCATGCCTTACATTTCAAAGACTATCTGACTACCCAGCCGACAAAACAATAGACTAGCATAACTAGAAATGGCATTCAATCAAACACAATAAACTTATACTGATAATAAGAAACAATTCAACAGTTTGAGAATATCAATGCAGCAATCATGAATGACTTAAAAATAGGTATTAGCACTGTCAACATTGCAGTCAAGTGAGAGGATTTCAGCTTTTGTGGGTCAATTTGCATTAGCTGCAGTGAAAAAGAAACAAACTGCTGGAGGAGCTCAGCAGTCAAGCAGCATCTCTGGAGGTAAAGGGAGGGTGGATGTTTCAGGTCAAGACCCTGATGCAGGGTCTAAACCCAAAAGGTCAACCATCCCTCTGCCTCCACAGATGCTGCATGACCTGCTGAGTTCCTCCAGCAGTTTGTTTTCTGCTCCAGGTTCTAGCATCTTCAGTCTCTGGTGTCAGCCTTGGCTGTATTTGAGTATACACTGACTGGCACTGGAACAATAACAAGTTAAAGTCCTGTGACAGACCAGCACCGGTGTCACATAGTGCAGGCAGTATAATTTAATCAGGCAGGATAATTTAATCAAAACTTCTAAGAACTCATTAAGTGGGCTTCAGTAAGGTATACTTGTTGACTGCCCTCATTCCTTGAGTGCTGGTAATAATTGAAAGGGCAATGACATTATATTCCTTGAAAATGGGCTACAGAATGATCTAATCAGCTTTGCATCAGTCCACAAGATCAGTAACAATTTCAAACTCACACAAGGGACCAAAGTTTTTAAGACAGGCTGTGCAAAGGCTGAATTTCTTTTTCATTTCTATACAACTTCAGAAAATGCATGTAATATACTGAGCCTGTGACCTGCAAATTTTGATTCGCATTCTGACTGGAACAAAACAACAAGATGCATTTAAATAGTGCCTTTAAACAATGGCAAAACATTTCAAGCACCTCATGACAACATAAACAAATAAACTTGTAACCAATCTACCAAGTTGTCCAGTGGTTTCATAGAAAGGTTTGGGAGGTTGGTGAAGCACACCAAGTGATCGAAACGGTAGCCAAAGGGGAAGCATCTGAGAGTGCACACTGATGAAGCAAAGAAATGAAGGATGGATGGCATTGATGACTGCTTTGACACAGCTTTCAAATTAAATGAAGGGGTTGGCTGCCTCCTTTACAAACAAGGCTACTGAAGGCAAAATGTGGTATTTTTGAATAAAGTAACGACTTAATTGAAATTATGGTGAAGTTCAAACTTAGATGGCAACCCATAAAAATAGAACTCTAATTAAACAACCTTATTTGTTTTTAATGGTGTGGAAATGCTTTCTCCCACACCACCTGGCTCCAGCATAATGATGAGATGCACCATTTTTAGTAGTAAGATTCAACAGTTACATAATGTATTACAATGATCTTAAACAACCATATGATTATGTTAGTCCCAATGGTTGCATTCCAGGGAGCATGGTGAACCAGAAATAAAACAATTCAGTGAAGTCACCCACACAAACAAATGCTCAGACTATTTGCACTGTATTTTTTCTAAATAAAATATGCTAAAAAAAATTTACCATGAAGCAGCCAAGTCTCAAGGAAACTATTTCTGAAATTGCACGCGTTTACAATTTATATTGAATATATTTCTTTCCTTTAATTTGTTTAACTTTCAGAATTAAAAATGAGCAATGACTCAATTTGAGTTGTCAACTTTTGGATGAGACATTAATTCAAACCAGGAGAGTACTCACTGGTGTCCTGTCCTTCAATCAACATCATCGAAAAAAATACATGGCCAATCTCACACTACTACAAGCGGAAGCCAGCTGTACAGAGATTAGCTGCTAAATTTTTTACATTGCAATAGGGTTTGAGAATTGTCACTGCCTGCAAGGCAACTTGACAAACACAGAGAAGTGTAAGATGTTATATTAATGCATATATTTTAGTATATATTTGGAGCAATGAACCTTTTAATTAGAAGGCAAATGGATAGATTTATTCTCGTGTACTTTAATGCCTCTCCCTAACCGTGTAGAGGATTGGCACAAAATAGAACTTGCAGACCTTTAATGAAAATAGTGACGCTCCACAAATACTGAAAAGCTAAAACTGCAAATAACTAAAATCTGAAATAACAACAGAAAGTGCTAAATATACTCAGCAGGTCAGTCAGCATCTGTGGAGAAAGAAACAGAACTTTCGTTTCAGGTTGATGACCTTTCCTCAGAATCTCTCATCAGGTTAATGTGGTCTCTCTCTCTCTCTCTCTACAGATGCTACCTAACCTGCTGAGTATTTCAGGTATTTTCTGTTCTTGCCCCACAAATATACTGTGCACAGATCAATATTTAGTTGTCATTTAACTTAATTAAGGAAAAACCATGTCATCTGATGCTGTCAATTAAGTTGACAATATGTATTGTGGTTAATATCATCATTTAGCTCCAAAGTCATCATTTTATTCATTAATGCTTGAATGGTTCGTACTGAACAGTGCTGGGTATTCAGAAAAGTCTGGTATAATATCATCTGCAGGTCAACTAATATTGTTAGTTTTAAAAATATAAAGTTACAGCCATGTTCATTCTTAGTTTAGAACAAGGCAGTAACAGAAAAAGTATCACGGGACATATATTTCATTATTAAAGTTTGTGTGTGAAAAGTATATACTAAAGTAATCAATTATGTTAACTTTACTAACATACTTAATTTTTATTGCTTATTTCATGATTACAAGCTTGAACCTATACTGTCATGGAGTAAGCAAACAGTAAGATTAAACATTACACTGGTAGTTTGAAAGGAAATGGATTTCCTGTCACAGATTCAAACTTACCAACACCACCTTCAGCGTTGAGAACCATTGTTCCAGACACCCGTTCTGGATCAAAATAACTTGTAAATAAAAAATATTTCAATGAAACAGTTGAAGTTGAAACCTAAACTGCCGAACAGAGATCCAAGAATTCTTAGCACAGCTCAAGTAGCTGAAAGCAGGTGGGGCTTACCAGTACCTACTATTCGTAAGCCAATCAACTGCATCCATACCACTTTGTGTAATCTAACAATCAACTATGCAACAGCCACAGAACACCAATTGGCTGCCTGCTCGATCGCTATATAAGGAGGCGCTGAACTTCATTTGCAACACCCTTGAGACAGGCACACCCTGATTATGCAGCTGAGCTGGCGCCCTTCCTGTCTGTTTAAGTAATAAATGACTCAGTGGCTTTGGCATTTTCAGGCCTACACATGTGTTTGCACAAAGACAACTTGAGAGCTGTTCCAAAAATAATAGACTCAGCAACAGATACAAGTAACAGCAAATCCCAGTCATAGCATGTAACAGATATATTTGAGGTTGTCTGCAATTCTATATCATTTCATTGACGCTCAAGGAAAAGGCTCAAAAATCAATACTTCTACATTTTCTTATAAGATAAACATTTTAAATTGCAAAACTAAATTACACCTTAAATAAGAATCAGAGTTATTCTGATTCATATCTGATGGCGGAGGGGAAGAAGCTGTTTCTGAATCGTTCAGTGTGGGTCTTCAGGCTCCTGTACCTCCTCCCTGATGGTAGTAACGAGAAAAGTAAATCTACAAGAACTGTGGATTACATCCATTGCTTTAAACTGCAGAACTGAGAAGCTTTTCTGCATTCTTCACTGAAATGTGGCCTGCTTTAGGAAAACAAAATGGACACATTTGGTATGTAACTGTCCATGTTCTCTTTGACCCCTGCTGCACCTCCTGGTCCAGACTGATTTATTTAATCTCTGTACATTATTCATTTTCACCTCTCCTCCCTCCCCCACTGATGAGATCCATATCCATGCTTTCATCTCAGTGATGTTCAACAGCTCCATTCTTTCAACAGCCTCCCCACTTCAATATATCCTGTTGTATTCAAACACCATTAGCTATCTCCTCTTCCATACCAAACACCAATCGACCCTTTATTCATCTAACTCAATGACTCCCAAAGCTCCTGCAAATCAAGATCTTCAACCTCATTTCCAAATCCCGATGTGGCCATGCACTCTATGCACGCTACATCCTTCAGTCTTATAATGAATGGACCCTCTGATACCAGATTGCTTATTTATAGTTCCATCATCAGATTCCAACCTATCACTCATGGTGTTCCAGACAAGGATGAGAGACTGCAATCTCAATTATTGTAGTACCTAACTATAAAAAGATTACTTATATTATCTTAACAGAATGTAGTACTTCAATCACATGCAACCTACATTTTATAATAAGACAGTCCAAAATTGTGAGAACAATCATTTCTAATGGATCTAAAATTATACCATCACATTCAGCAAATAACTATTGACAGAGTGTAAGAATTTCCTCTTTTGTTTTCAATTTTCACAATACACAAAGTATTCTGAGGCCAAAGCGCATGTTAAATAGATATTTTACTATTATTAGTAGAACACTGATTAAAAAAATGAACCATGATTTCTAATCCACTTTTCACATCCTGAGGACATACCAAGGTGCTTTGCACCATACACTTACTCTTTGAACTGTAATAAAAACTCAAATTGCTGGAAATACAAAGGAAGTCATGCAGCACCAGAGAAAGAAGCAGAGTTAACACTTCAAGTTGATGATCTTTCATCAAAACGTTCAATACCCGTCCAATGAAAAGTTATTGAACCAAGATGTTTTTCCTGCTTCTCTCTCCACAAGATGCTGCTTGACCTGCTCAGTATTTCCTGCAGTTTTTAAATTTCAGATTTCCCGCAAGAGCATTTTCTTTTGAATTTTCGATTATTCTTTGAATTGTATTCACCGCAAGGTTTGAAACAGCACATCCAATTTGCACAGATATTGCAGGTATAGAAGAGATAAGTAACCACATGATGTGCTTCTGAGTATTATTCATGAAAGGGTAATTGTTGCAGAGATTCTTCTTCTAAAAAAATGTACCATAAATCTTTTAAAAAAATTATACCTTAGAGAGCAGGCATTCAAAAAAAATGCCTCCACTGACAATACTTCCTCAGTACCAACCAGCCTACAATTTGTGTTCAAATCTCTGTCATATCTATGGAAGTTCTGCCAAGCAAGTCAAGATTAACACGTCTGGGGTATCAGAGATGATATATTCAGGGACTCTCTCGCATCAAGCTCCAGATTCCAGCATTTGCAGTCTCTCGTGTCTCCACAGGTATTTTCTAGTTTACAATGAAATCACAATTTTCCCGAAGACCAACCGGTTTGAAAAATTTTCAAAGACTTATATTTTACCAAATACTTACATTTTATCTTAATGTATCTATAAGCTATGAAATTTTCAGGGCAAAGATGCATGATCAGTATGTGAAACAAAAAGTCTTATTGTTCAGTAGCCTGACATAATAGAAAACTATTTCTGTGGAAACCCAGTGGTTCTATGTTGCATTTTGCCATCATTCATCCACAACGACTATTCCATTACTGTCCCTTTCCTTTCCTAGAAACCTGAATGTTCACTTTGCCATGAACCAAACATTCTGGCAATTGTACTCAATGACCAGATCCAAACTATTTACAGTAAAATTGCTATCCTATTATTCAGAAATTGGGTTTATTTGGGTAAAGAGAGGAACTGTTCCCATTAGCTGAGAATTGGGGGCACATATTCAAAGTGACAGGAAAAAGACAGTGAGGGGAAAGGCACAGAATAATCCTGATTTAGAACTCGGATGGCATAACTGGTAGAGCTGCTGGTGCTGTGTGGAGTTTTCATGTTCTCCCTGTGACCATGTGGGCTTTCACTGCGTGCACCAGTTTCCTCCCACATCCCAAAGTACATTTGGGAGGTTAATTGGCTGCTGTGAATTGCACCTAGTTTGTATGTAGAATGCAGACAGAGTTGAAGGGAATGTGCAGAGAATGAAATGGGATTCTTGTGAATGGATGCTTGATGATCAGCAGAGGCTCAGTGGGTCAAAGAGCTTGTTTCTCTGCTGTATGACTCCATAACTTGAGAACTTATTGCCTGTAAGGGTGCTGGAAACAGCTTTCAGAAGGAAATCAAATAGACGTGAAGAAAATACCTTGCCGGATTACGGGGAAAGAATGGAAGAATAGAACTGAAAAGATTGCACTGCAGGAGCAACAGGGACTCAATGGCCTATAGAATAATAATTTTAGGGTTCTATCCAACTCCTGGTCCTCACCATTGACTGTATATGAAAAGGCAGCACAGTTAATAGAGGAATTTCCTATTTAGGCTGGAGTTATAGGAAAAGCACATCTACTGAAAAGATGGCCAATTTGTACAGTGGATGATGATTGAACACTGCGCATATTTATGATTCAACAGCAGTTCTAAATCACAGTGTGAGGGTAGATTATTTTATACTGAACTCTCTGCTAGAACATCATTCCATTCTGCTTCAGTCACATCATCAATGGTTAACATCCTTCACTCTACTATTCCTTTTTGTATTGTTTCTGGATAAGGGCTTTATTACATAACAAAATGTTGCTCTGTTGAGAAAGCTGCTTCCAGGATTCACTAGCCAGGAATTATGAATCACAAAGTATGGAAAGAATGGGGGATATCAAACATCTTCCTTTATAATATTCGCTAGTGTGGAGTAGCTTGTTCGAACAAGGATTTTGTGAAACAATGTGAATAGTTTCATAGCAGAAGCAAAAGAAAGACTGCTGTCACATGTGGTTCTCCATCCATTTTATCAGTACCCAATGGGCCATCCTTTCACCTAATCAAAATGTCAACAGGAGTTGGAAGCTTTTCAAGTGATGTTGCTGACCTTTCAAGTTTGTGTATTTTGATGCTGATTTTCAGGGTATCACATCACTACTTGTACACAAGGAGCAGTTATACTTCTGGAAAGGAATCTGCTGGGAATGCTTTTTAGGAAACCAATGCTAATAATGCACAGCAAGCAACATGCTCTTTATAGCCCATTATAGCACTCCAGATTGCCTCTTCTACAGTAGTCCCAAAGACCCAGTGGTGAATTTAACTAAATGGCTTTAACTCCACGTAATATCCAAGAATAATTTAGCACTGCTGTCACTCCAACAAAAGTGACAATGTTTTCAAAACCAAATCCTGAGAAAGCTGAGCCTTTGCAACCTTTGAGATTTATGAATACACTTTAACAGCAAGGAAAGCACAATCATCTGGAACAGAATTTTATGCAAAAGGTGAAGCATTTATAAAGAATTACCATTTCTCCTGTGGTACAATTTTTAGAAATAAATTTGTAGTTTCAATAAACGGCAGAGATGATTCATTTTAGGATGACGACTTGCATTTTTATAAGGCTGTTTCAAATTCCTCTAACATGGTTTGTTAGAAATACAGTAACTGTTATATAGTGAACAAATGTAACAGCTATTTTGTGCACATGAACATTCAAGGACGATCAGCCGATCTGATCTTGGTGCCATTGGTTGCGATACTGGGACAACTTCTGTTTTACTTCATCTTCCCACAGCACTGTCAACATTAATCCAAGTAAACAGTAGGCATTTTAGTTCAGTGTAATCTTTGCAACAATCCAGCACACCCTCAGCACTACACTAGATCATACACAGAATCCAGGAATAAAATCAAGCAGACATCCCCTTCGACTCAGAGGCGATGAGAGAGAATGTAAAATGATTTCAAGGTTGCAAAATGCTTCCTGAAATTCTGAAATTCTGCACTTCTGCCCTGACACCTTACAATTAATACTGAAGTATTATAAATTTTCATTTGAAGAATTGGTCTTTGAATTTGATTGAAAACTGCCAAATCTACCCAAGAAGACTAATTAATGGAAACAAATATCTTCCAAGCTTGGTGGAAAAAAATCTTCAAAAATATTCCTGAATCACTATTAATTAAGGACAAAATATACAATAGCATTCAATACTTGTTGTTTGATGGTAATAGCATGCAAACGTTTTCAATATACAATGAAATTCTACACAAAATTACATACTAGTTTTAATTACTACACTACATAATTATTAGTTTGTCAGACATGAGGATTAAATTAAGGAATTACACAACAGAATTGTTAAAGAATACCATCATTTTGCAGCGTACAATTTAACTCATGTAAACAAATCATAGAAAATGTTCAGTCCCAAATATGAATGTCCCAACTTGCATGTTAATCTGCCACCTACTGTCCAGTGGACTGTTCAACTAGTTATACACTGACAATTAAGTTCCAAATCTTTGCACAATGAGACATCTAATAAGCTACAAAATGACAGCAACATATAAAGTATAGATTATAAAATGGCCCTGGCAGAGATTTTCGTATCTTCGTTAGCCATGTTCATCATAATTTGGAAGAGAATATAAGTGGCATGGTTAATAAATTTGCAGACGACACCAAAACTGGTGGTAAAGTGGACAGCAAAGAAGGTCATCTAATGTTATAACAGGATCTAGATCAAGTGGGGAAGTGGCCAAGAGAATGGCGGGTGGAATTTAATTCAGACAAGAGCAAAGTGATGCACTTTGGGAATTAAACCAGGCCAAGACATAGACAATGAATGGCTGGGCCCTGGGGAGCATTATTGAACAGCAAGACCTTGGGGTACAAGTACATGGGTTCCCTGAAAATGGTGACAGAGGTAGGCAGAATGGCAAAGGTGGCGTATGGTATGCTTGCATTCATTGGCCAAGGCATCGGGGATAGGATGTCATGTTACAGTTGTATAAATTGTGATTAGGCCACAGCTGGAGTATCGTGTGCAATCTGGTTGCCACGCTCTAAGAAGGGGGATTAGGCTAGAGAGAGTGCAGAAAATATTCATGGTAATGTTGCCTGGACTTGAAAGCTTGAGTTATAAAGAGAGATTGGTTAGACTGGGACTGTTTTCCTTGGAGCAAAGGAGGCTGAGAGATGACACGAAAGAGGCATATAAAATTATA
>JAUZTB010000062.1:10160677-10172906 GCA_034780895.1 Rhynchobatus australiae
TAAAATCTGCTGATACAGAAATATTTTCAAAATCTTCTATTGTATAGCAGATTAATTCCATTAGATCATATCTTTCTGAATAAAAGCAATCACTTCTTTTATGCAGATCTAAAGTAAGTCAGCTTTAATAATTAAAGTATTAATTCTTCAAACTGGAAACTAAATATTCCTTTTTGTAAGGTATTAACATACTTGAAAATGTCAAACTTATTTACTGCTCAGTTTTACTTGAGGAATTCAGAAGGTTCCCCACCCCAATTACAACACATATTCAATGGATTTATCCAAACAGGATTAAATTTAAAGTCAAAAGCTGTCCTTACAACTACAGAGAAATACTTAGATGGATTGGGAAGAGTTAATTGGTTTTAACCATATAATTTTTAAGTGTTTAATTATATAATTATATTCTAGATACAAAACAGCTCTACATTGACACAAAAAGTGTAATATAACTACAATTTAATTAACTACTTGCGCAGGTATCAAACAATTTATTGTTGAACACAAAAAAAAGGTAGTGAAGTGATTTTCTTCATTCTGCTCAAATAGGTCAGGAATATTGTGAGATACTGAGCATGAAGTTAGCGGAGGCCTATACTAGTTGTTCTAATGATAATATCCAACCACAGGAGTTGGGAAGTTTATGGAACAACAATTAAACAAACCTGGGGGGGGGGGGGGCGGAGGAGTCATAATATACCAGCTAGTTCACCAATACCTTGCAGGGAAAGAAATTTTACTTCCTTGGCCAGTTTGGCCTAAATGTGACCCCAAACTCAGTGGTGGTCTTGTAACTTATTCAGTTCTAAGTCAGTTAATGCCAGTATAGCCGGTGCTACACTTAACATGTGAATGAATGTAACTATTCATTCCACTTTATTTCTGAAAACATGGAGCAGAATATTTAAATTGAAATACATCAGCGAGTACAGGGATATTTATTCTATCCGATTTATTTAGTAAATTTCAAACTGAATCCTTCACTGCCACACAATGTTTGGTACCAGTTATGACATCAAGTCTTTCTTTTGCATTTCTATTGAGGATCCAAGGAATTTATTTTGAGTGCTCCCAACGCCAAGCTTCAAGACTTCTCCCAAATTCCTCTGAACTATATTCATTTACCATGAGACAGTTTATAATCGTATCCAAAATTCGCAGTCGAGTTTGAAATACTGAACAAGTTTAAAAAAATTCCTTGCACTTTTCACTAACAATTTTACTTTGAGGTGAGGCAGGCAGTCAGGTGGGGTTTTCACATTTGGAATCCATGTTCCCTTGGTTTTGAGTAAACCAAGTTTATTGCCAGTAATGTACTTTAAAACTAGACAAAGAATGTACAGCATCCGCCCATATGCAGCACTTCCTATACAATCACAATGCAGATTTCTTTTTAAATGCATTCCTATCTTATGAGCCCAGCTATGTTCCAATACCGTGATTCCTCTTTAAGTTAGGATGTGGGAAATTATGTAATCACAAGTTTTACCATTGCAAAACAACATGACAAGATTTGCTCCAAGACAAAAAATCCAGATTCTTCTGAAACACATCTCAAGCCAATAGAAGTGCACTAGCTTCTGATGATGAGCACAGCAAAAAGTGTAGTGATTTACTGCCTGCTCGTTACAGTTAGCAAGGTTGTACAAAATTCAGTATCACCGGAAAAAAAAGCAGCTGCAGGAAGGTTAACAACTTACTTCTGCTTTCTAGGTCAGAAATCTGGAAGACCGAGAAACGTTTATGAATTATTTTAGTTTTAAATAGACAATGCAGAAAGTAAAACAGATGAAAAAAAAGTCATATATAATTTTATCCAGCACAAAAAAAAATCAAATTATTTGCACTCTATTGAGGAGAGATGTTGCAACAAGCATCTGATGTTTTATTCGCCACTTTTGTGTGGATGGTCTGAGCCATATACCTTTGTGACACCATGTTGTCACAGGGACCATGGTATCCAACTGAAAACAAATGAACTTGTCTGGGGAATTAAGCAGACATCAATTTACATTTCAAAAACTGCACTCTATGACAATTTTGTGCCTACCAAAGTGAAAAAGAGGTCAAATAAAAAGAGTGCATCAAGCCTGGATTAAGGCGTGATGTGATTTAATCTTACCAAGAGAAAATATTTGAATACAACAATGTATTTCTAAACTTGTTTGCAATCACATCTGTATGAGGTTGAGTTTTTTTTAGTGAAAAGCAGTTCATTAGGAGGGTCAGAAATCCCAAACTATTTAAATTCTGTCCAAATTATAGGATTGTAGTTAAAAGAAAAATATCCACCCTTTCCATTTGGATAAGAGGTGTGAGCCAGTATAACCATGCCAAGGTTCATGGTGTTCTTCAGTAACTCTGCAATATTAGTGTCATTGTCAATCTACCAACATTGCAGAGTTATTGAAGTAAACAGTAGTAACTTCACTAGCATAAATCAATCCTAAATCAGTTTGCCAGCATAAATGACTCATCTGAGTAAACAAAAAGATCCAAAAGCAAAATATTGTTGATGCTGGTAATCTGAACAAAAATGCTGGAAATCCTTTCTGATGAAAAATCAGCAGCCCTAAACTTTAACTCAGATTCTCACTGCATAGATACTGCCTACCCTGCTGAGTATTTCCAGCATTTTGTGTTAAAAATTAAAGGATGTTTAATAACAAACAATCAAAGAAAACTGCAGCAAACACAAGACACAAAAACCTGAAGAAAAACAATTAAAAGCTCAACATAAGTCAATGAAGAAAAGTTGCATAGCCAGAGGTGCTGTGTCTCAGGTGGACATCAAAAGCTCTATATCACAACTTTTTTTTAAGTAGCAGCAAAGGGTTATAAAGTGCCTTTGCCAATGTTTACCTCTCCAAGTTAATCTTTTGGTTAACTGATTATCACAATGCTCATCTGTGGAACAGTACTATGGGCAAATTGTGGTTCCTAATATCCAGTAGTGACAGCAGGTCTAAAGAGTTCAATCGAAAGTAAAATATTTGGGATGTATTGATGGTGTGAAGGACACCAGATAAATGCAATTTTTTCTTTATCAGCAGTCGGCAGCAGCTTACTTAATAATTGATTTGTAGCTGTTATTTTCATCATATTCAGGTCTCCTAAGGTCAAGACAGTCTGCAGCTGGCAGGGCACCTGATTGCTCCCAAGCTTCCTGAACTGGTTAAGTGGCATTGAAATAAAACCCTTCCTGACCCTCTGGGGAATATAACTCAGTACCTTCTAAAGCCCCCACAATCCAAACACAGTGAATCCTTAATGCAAAAACCTGCGTGCAAAAATTGGAACATCAATACTGAAATATTTCCTGAATGTGACTACCAGAAATACACGATAATTTTGAAAAGGTCTTAGATACAGCAACTTACATGTCTTACTGTGCTCTTTTGAGAGGAGGTAATTGGCCAGCGGTGGTGTATAAGTCAAGCATTGTATAGTGGAGTTCAAAAAACAGGTATTCCCGAGATTGTGCAGTCCAGCTCCAACTCTGTACACACGCACCCATTTCATGGACAGCTTTTCCATAGGAAATAGAATTTTCTGAGGTGCTGGGATGCCATCATTTGGAATTCCACTTGTTTCATAAGCTGAATACAAAAACGAAGATTTTTGGATACCAGTTGAGACAAAAGTTCAATTCTTTAAAAAACAGCAAATGTGCTTTACGGTACACCTACTTCAGTTTTACATTTACAGATAGACACTCAAGCCAACATAAAAATTATGCTGAAACCAATTAGGAGCTGTGGGAACAATTCTAAATATTAAAACACTGAAGTGAAATTTTTATTTTACTAAGTATCCAAGGTTAAAGCACTTCTTGAAAAGTAGTAATTCACATCTTACTAAAATATTCAATTACTTCCTAAGCTGGTGAAGTGCCATTAGAATAAAACCCTTCCTCTTTGAATAGAACTCAGTACCTTCTAAAGCCCCCATAATCTAAACATGGCGAATCCTTCATTTGTTTCCATCCTTTGACATTACGTTTAAAATTTGAAACTAAAATCCAGTTTCTAAACAAGTCAGTCAAAATCATAACACATTGCCAGGAGGCTTCAAAATTTCAGGTAAAGGTTACAAAATAAGGCAAGTTTGTGCATACTGCTCACAGAATTAACATCTGACTTTTCAGTCATAAGATAAAGAAAGTGAAATTCACCTTCAATGAACTTATTCATGGAACACAAGCATTTACCACAGGAAACTCAAACATTGCTGCAAAAACCTGTGGATCAACAGTGTGTTCAAAACATCCACTGACATTTTAGATGTCAGAACATCTGAGATCACAATTGCAGAGTAATAATGCCATTCATTCACAGTACATTTTCTGTACCTGTCTTTTCCTACAGAACTTGGCCATTATCTGTCGATTTTTCATGGTCCACTCAGGAAATACAAATGTTATCACACCATTAAATTCAAGTACATGGCACTTAAAGCACTGAAACAGGCCATTCATGCTAACAGGTCCAAGCCACACAAGACATATGCTCTTCTTCATTTAACACAATTAACATATCATCTCTCCCTCATCTGTTTAACTTAAAAGGCATCGACCCCAATTGCCCCTATTTTTCATGCAGTCGTGAGCTCCATGCTGACTCAGACATATGTTTTCAGGGTCTGCCTTGCAGTCAGTTCTGGCATTAAGGCACTTAACTGAGATTTGCAAATGGTCAGGTTATCCATTAATAACAAGTCAACCTATGCCAGTGTTCCCAAAATGATGACAATCACTACATTCATTAACTTCAGAACGTAATCAATAATATAACATTTGCTCAGAGCAGCTGGATGCACCTACCTTGTTTTTTTGTTGGGGTGGAACAAGCATTTTGCTCCCCAGCAGCCCCTTCGGGTTTAGGGTTCAAAATTACATATTTACTCTTCAGCGATTCAAGCTGATAGGAAAAACTCTTGCTGGCGGGCTCAAATTCAATCTTTTGAAGAAGAACCTTCTTTGCTGAAGCTGCCAGCAGTTTGTTGAGGTCACCTTCGTCAGCAGAATCTTTTCGTCCAGGCTTCAGGGCTTCTTTCAATTTGTCTACTATAGGCATGGTGCATCACTGAAATACAAAATGCAACAAACCAGTTCATCTTCTGCCAGCAGCATGGTGAGCTAATCAATGCAAGGATAATCTCACATGAACAGCAGCAGCAAGCTAAACCCAAGCCATCACAATAAATTTATTAAATTAAATGAACTTGGACCACTAATCATCACTCCGACTCTCTCCCTAATTCCACAGGTTGAAGAACAGCACATTTCTCGGGAACATGCGAGTCAGTGAAATTACATTCAGAATTCACAAGGTATTCCAAGCTGGAGAATCAGTCCCCTTGAAATAAAAAGGACCTCAGGCAAAGAGAGAAGTAGGAAAAAGTGTCACACAGGGTCACAGTTATATACAAAAAAGTTATTAGATTACCTTTCATCAAAAGGTTCATTACAACCCGTGTCCATGGTGTACCTCTCGATGCCCCTATGACTAACTGTGGTCACACACTTAAGCCACAGTTTTCGAAGATGGAAATATTTTAGGTTTTTTTTTTAGGTAGAACTAGGGATAGTTCAACTCCCTTTTGACAGAGATGTACCAAACTCAGGGTTAAGAAGCAAAATTCTCCGAAAGATACTATTGAGGAACAAAAGTCCCATAAATAATGCATATTCTTCCATCATTTCCATACCCATGAAATACATTACAACATTCCACATTGAGTTCTGTTTCACTTTTCAGAAAAGAATATCAGATCTGACCCCTTTACTGTTTAACCAAACTCTAACATTTGAATTCTAATCTTTTGTAGATATACAGCACGCAGAAGGTAATCTACCTTCCCTTCACAAATTCCTAGGAACACAGCAGGTAGCAAAGTGTCACCGTCCACAATTTATGCAGAGGTTGCAGTTAGGTTTTAATTTTTGTCAAATTTGGTTAATTCCTGATAATTCACTGAAACATTTATTATATACTTTTATTTCCCTACCGTATCTCAAAATATATTTTCCTGGAGACATGCAAAAGAACTGCAATTATCTGGAATTATTCACTGAAATTTAGACCTAGATAATTATTCAGTTATGGGCAAGGATCACAAGTGTTAGGCAATGACCATCTTCAATAACTTACCCTTGACCTTCAATGGCACTACCATTGCCAAATCCCACACCATCAACATCTAGGGGATCAATACTACCAGAAACTCAACTGGACCAGCCACATAAAGACTGTGGCTATACGAGCAGGTTAGAGGCTGGGTATCCTGTGGCTAAGTCACTCATCTCCTGATACCCAAAGATCATTCCAAGGTACGAGTCAGGAGCCTGATGGAATACTATTCACTTGCCTGAAGAAGTGCAGCTCCAACAACTCTCAACAAGCTTAACAACATTCAGGACAACACACCCCACTTGACTGGCACCTCATCAACCACTCTAAATGTTCATTTTTTTTCCATCACCTATTGCACATTGTGGCTGCAGTGTGTGTCATCTACAAAATGCACTGCAGCTGCTCAACCAGATTATTTTGACAGCACTTTCCAAACCCATGACATTTATCATCAAGAACAACAGATTCATGGGAACATCACCACCTGCAGGTTCCCCTCCAAGTGGCACACCATCCTGAGTTGGAAGTGGCCAATTCCTTATTGTCACTGGGTCCGAATCCTGGAACCCCCTACCCAATAGCACTTGCGAGTACCTTCACACCAGAAAAGCAACAAGACACCATTTACCACCACCTTCTCAAGGACCATTAGGGAAGGGGAATAAATGCTGGCCTTGCCAGAGACACTTGAATTCCAAAAATGAATGAAAAGAAAATTCAAGATCAGGTCCGCCTAACTACTGCCCAGGCCATCCACAGCTAATGACTGGGTTCAGTTCTTATAGACGTCCTTAAGTCAGAAAATACACAAAAACTACTAGATATGGTAACCATACCTCCAGTGTTGTAATGAATAGCATAAGGCTGATAAGAACAATTATTAAAAGTGGACAGAGGAAAATACTTCTGCTGTTCGTAGGAACGAACATACGTATGCAAGTCTGACGTCTAATTTTAATAATATTATGGAAGTCAAAGTTTTTTGGGATATGCACAAGTGTAACCATGCTCAGGTGTAATGAGAAACTTATTTGCAGCAGCATCACAGGCACATAACATTATATAAGCAACATTCACAAGAAAAACAAATCAAAACAATTTTTACAAGAAAGAACACAATTAGAGCAAAGTTTGTTCATACATGTAGGTGATGCCCATAATTTGGGTGTTCGTAACTGGGGAACAGCCTGTACACTGTAATTATAAAGAAAAAATATAGCATAATTTTAATGGGTAAAATTAATTTTCTCCTCCACTAATGGAACATGAACGAAAGATTTCATAAGCCCATACTGTTTGCCAATACAATGAAAATGAGAATGAATGCACTACATTCATGCTAATATTGTATTGATTTAGCTATTTCATTCTGACTTGAAGCAAACAACATTGAAGACAGGCACCTGGTTTTGCAGAGATTGGATTCCAAAGAAGAGGCTTCAGCAAATACAGAAGGAACTGTACAATCCAAGAAAAAAAATGGCTTACCATGAGGCAGAATCATGTTTGATTTCTCCAACTGTCACTTTTGCTCATGATAACAATTAAATCTTAGTGTGGCAAATGAAGGCAAAATTTGATAGAAAGCAAAGGATCCCCTCCCTGCATACAATTATTCCTCGTCCCTTCTTTGATCTTCTTGCATTTTAAGTCCATTTATTTCTTTGCTGTGCTAACATTTTTTTTCCACTCCCACTATCCTCCACATTTCTCCTCAGCATCTACATCAAACACATGAATACCATATACGTGTGCATCGCTTCCTGACTTGCTAGTTACAGAAATTTAATGGCCACTGTTTTTACAGACTGACAATTATGCAGCCGAAACTCTTAATGTACCTGGATTACAGGCTTTGTGCCTCAATGCATTTACTCCTACCTCAAAATCCCACCATCTGTGATTCATCAGCTTTCCTAAAATTAAATACCAATTCCAAAGAAAAATGATTTTACCAAACATTAACAAATCAACAGAGCACATTTTGTGTTTGCTGGTGAAGGCTACAAAATAAAACCAATCTTGATTTTTTATTGTAGAATGAGGGTGGGCAATACAAAATTGAAAAAGAATATTTCAAAATATATTATCTCTTTGGTGACTGAAACAGAAGTATTTGGAAAAAAAAATACAATCTTTAACAAGGCAGCCAAATGAGTCATATGTAAAACACAGCTTGCTTTTAAGTAACATAAAAAAATGATTACAGGGATTTAACAGGTCTAGGCTTACTAATAAAGTGAGAATGTCCATCAGTCCAACTTGGAGAAGCAATGGATTGATACAAGGACTTCCAAAAGGCACACCCCCTCCCCACTTCCACCATCTCAACACTGGATTCTATCCACACTTGGATCCAATGAAGTACAAGTGGTCCAAGAAAAACAACACAGCCCGAGGACTCTCAACACGGCAGATGTGTTGGAAAAAATTAAATATTTACAGATTAAGGCTTAATTAATTCATCTGGGCAGGTGACCAACTCCAAAGCAGGTTCTCTAAGACCTAGATTTTAGAACAACTATCTGTGGAAGACTAAGAGGTCGTGATGGGCTGAAGGGGAGAAAAATCTTTGGAACTTTAAACATTTAGTTAATTTTTCACCTTCACAGTTACTAAGTTTCCAGCACTGCCAATAAATTGTCAAATTCACAGTTAACATCTTTTCATTAGTAAAAGTTTCCAATAATTACCCATATTTTGGTGACAAATTTGTTGATGCATTCACTGGTAATTTTACATTCCTTACAAATATCTACAAAGGAACATAAAAGAAAAGCTGCAGAACTCCAAAGCAAGGCGGTAGAACAGAACAAACATTAAAAAAAAAATCAAATTACAACATTTCAGTGTGCAGTGCGAGTACAGCTCAATAGCAGTCAGTGACAACAAAGACAGTCATATCTTGAAAGATCCACATCATCATTATTTTCTCAGTAAATCACCAAGCAATAGTGTCCCATGTATAAGCTGCTCCAACAGCTTGCAAGCTGAGAAATTCCTATTTGCATAACGTACTAAAAACTGCATCATTAACTCCCATGTAAACAAACTGGATTCAAAAGGCAATTAAGTGCCAGTAGCATTTTTGTACTTACAATACATATGAATTTATAAAACCATAGATCACAGCGAGTCAACTGGCAAATTGCATGTCAAACGGAAAAGTGTTTTCAAAAGGCACCGGACTTGAGCTTTCCAGATATTTGAGCACATATCAGCCACCACTGAATTTAACTTTAAAACAATAACATTCATTTTCTATAGTTGTCTTAATTTTCTATCATTTTAGCATTTTTAATTTTGTTCATTGAATTGACTTTAATTTTTTTGAGACTGCATTCAACACTTTCTAACAGTATCGGGTGTCAGTGATCCTGGATGTACAGCACATCTGCTCAAAGCCTTGCTGGCTCTGGGACAAATTGGCCACTGAAATGAAAGGCTGGCATTAGAAATGAAAATTCCCACAATGGCTCTGATGAGTTTGGGATTATGGCAGAATATAATATTTACTCTGCATGTCTGAGCACTGCTCTGTGCAGGTCAGACAGCAGTGAGTACAGGCAGCTCCCCATCCACCATATCCTGTGAACCACAAGATTCTTGTGCTGCATTTTGCAGGGACCTGCATGCAAATTGGTTGCCATACTCTATATTACAAATGTGACTACATTCTTCAGACATTGTGAAACGTGCTATAGAAATACAAGTACTTGCATTTTAAAAAAAAACATTGCTGTGTCCCTCAGTCATTCCTGCTCCAATGATGATTTTAAGCACAGAAGAACGTTAGAAATAAATCAAGGTCACAAAGATTACTTCTTTATATTGGGGAATAAAAAAAAGATTCTTTGGCAAGCGTCATTTTAGGTTACCAACAAAAATCAGAATACTATACTTTCTTTTCCTAGATTTAGCCTGCAAAAGGATTTGCAGTAAGGAACTATCACAACATCCCAGTGTGTAAAAAAAATGGAGAAAAGGCTTGACAAGCCTCAAGTGTAATTTATATTATTTGTGCATTGCAGTGTTAATTTGATTTTACAGCATAAACATAACTTGAATGGGATATATAGAGCTCAAGATGAAATGAGCCTACCGGGAGGAGACAGGATTACTGCTTTCTAACAGAACCATGAAATAGAAGTATTTCACTCTTAAAACTGTTTCACTGTCAGTGACCTGTATAAAAGACTAAATATTTGATTCTACACAAATACTGAAACTGTGGGCAATGAAAGTGTATTTAAAGGATCAAGTTGATTTAAAAGAAATGAATAATTTTAAGTGAATTTTCGTATTTAAGTATCTTCTTTAAATGAGAACTGTTTTGGTTCATGCGGGCGGAAGGGGAACATTGAACCTTTTGGGTTATTTGTTCTGTGAAGTTTCTACTTTCCTACTCAATTATTTGGTTGAATTGGAGCTAACCTGACAGGACTCTCAAAGACACCCACCCTGTTATGAGCTTGTGTGCATCACAGATGTATTAGAAAATAACCACCAAACAACACTATTTTGAATTCAAAGGGATGAAATTTGGGTGGTTTCAATTTTGCAATAATTTCAATAGCATTTCTCCGTTACAAAATGTGAGAGTAAATCAAAAGTACTCCTACATCCAGTGGTATTTTCTTTCATAAAAAGGTGCCAATTTTGGGTGAACTGGTTCTGCTCTCAGGGCTACGATCATTAATTTCCTCGTTCAGTTATCAAAATATTCATCTAAACAACCTAAAACATAAATAGTGTACATAATTTGGTTTAAAATGACTTCATTCCTGTGCAAGATTACCAGTGTTCCTTTAAGAGTGGAGACATCTGAAATGTAAATATTGTACACTTCTAGATTTCTTAGTTACAAGTAGCTGCAGGAAGGCAATTTTTAAAAAAAAGTCTGATATTATGTTCATATTATCTCTCTGGCAATGACAACCCCTTTTCTGACTGATTGCTCAGTTCAAGGCATTCCTTGGCGTTATGAATCAAGCAACAATTCATATGATCATACAACAGTAAAGTATGAAGCAGAAAGCACAGTACTTAAGATATCTTAAAGATTATTACAGAGCTATAAAGATTAGAACACACAAACTCAATAAATAAAGCCAAAAAAATCTTCCTTTGATAAACACTTAATAGCCATTTTAAAATAGGAGGAAATTACAATCCATGTAAAGTTTTTCTTCTTTCTGGGCCAGGTTTGCTAAGAAATTATCATAGCTTAGATTACTGCAAAAAACACTTTCATTCATGCAATATGCTTCACATTTTCAGAATATTTTGCAGCAAGAATAGTTTGCAAATAAATTGATGTTTACATCACTTCATTATCGAGTTATGCCACTGAAGGTTATAGACATAGCGCAGTGAGAGGAAATGGGAATCACTGAAGGCAACTTCTGTATTTCTGCACTGAGCTGGGAATGTACAAAGTCCAGGTATTGCTGTCAGTTTTCCTGTGTGATAATGTAAAACAATGAGCTTTACCATCATCACGACGACAGATTTCAAGAGATTCATCCCAGCAAGAAAACAAATAGTTTGAAAATCAAAAAAAAACTGCTGCTTCTGGAAATCTGAAATAAAAATAGAAAACGCAAGGATCACTCAGCTGGTCAGACACCAACTGTGGAAAGAGAAGCAGTTAATTGAGCCTTGAGGATGCAGAGAAGCTCCAGGATAATTTGGACAGGTTGAGAGTGGACAGATAAATGGCAGGTGCGGGTACAACGAGAATAAATGTAAGGTCATCCATTTTGGTGGCAATAACAGCAAGGCTGATTATTATCCAAATGCCGATAGATTGGGAGACAGAGACAGAAACAGATGAAACGAGACCTGGGTGTCCTTGTGCACCAGCTGTTGAAAGTAAACAGGCAGCTGCAAAATATGCCAGCCTTCAGAGCAAGATTCAGGTACATTGGGAAGGATGTTTCGCTGCAGTTGTCCAGGGCCTTGGTGAGATCACATCATGAGTATTGTGTGCAGTTTTGGTCTCCTTATTTGAGGAAGGATATTCATACTATAGAAGGAGTTCAGCAAAGATGCACCAGACAGATTCCTGGGATAGCAGATCTGACATAAGG
>JAUZTB010000062.1:10173032-10184109 GCA_034780895.1 Rhynchobatus australiae
GGGGGGGGTGTCACTGTCTAAGGATAAGGGTAAGCCGTTTAAGACTGAGACATTTCTTCTCACAAAGAGTGGTGAAGCTGTGGAATTCTCTACCACAGAAAGGGGTTGAAGACAAATCTTTAAATATATTAAATAAGGAGATGGATATTTTTCTTTGGGCTAGAGGGATCAAGGATATGGAGAGAAAGTTGGACAGGATACTGGATTTGAATGATCAGTCACGATCACACTGAATGCCAGATGAGGTTCTAAGGATTGAACAGTTTACTCCTGTTCCCATTTTGTACATTTCTATCATTTGAACTATCCAAGCTCAACCTGAAAGCAAAATATTTCACAACCCCATCCAATTTTTATCCACTTGCTGAATTAAAATTTTAACACCCACCAATATTCCCAGAGGCATCAGCTCTCTTCAAACATGCCGTCATCATTTTTTCCAACGTCTACACATCTGATGAAGTCCTCCCCAGTTCTGCCAACTGATCATATAATCAAGCACTCTTCCAGGAAGATTCACCTTCCCTACAATATTGTTCCTTTCCCTAACATCAAGGCCAACAACCACAGCTTTTAGCAGCCATCTGTTTACCTTTACTTCTAGTACCTACCACTGTCTAGACATGCATGGCACTGCAGTTCTATGAGCATCTTACCATTTCCTTTTTCTAAACAGTTGCATACAAAGCATACCTGCCTTTTTCCTCACTAACACGAGATAATGCTGCTTCTTTGTGTCATGCCTGGCAATGGATTAGCTCAAAAAGGACTTCAAATTGTGCATGTTTAACATTTTTAGTGACTTTTTTTTATATAAACTAATTCACAAGTCTCCATTCATCTCTTATTTAAATGACACGTCAAATGTCAGAGTCAGTATTTTTTTCATCCCTTCCAATGGATCACCTGGTTCAGCCCAAACTCTAAGATCCCTGAACCAAAACTCCTTTAAATTGGCTGAATTCAACTTTTATAAACTGAGGAGATTGTTAAGTTTTGAATGGCAAATGACCTCCCTTTCAAATTCAGAGAGAAGCCACTATAGGATGGACGAAACAGAGTATTTAGACCATGCACAACACACAACTTTGTTGTTAAACTTAGTATGACATTATATTGAAAAAACCCCACAAAACATAGAAGCAAACAGGCAATACAAATTGTGTTTCCAGGTAAAGCATAACCTTATCTTTGAATCACGAGGGTACTTACACAGGTCAGTTAACTGGCCTTAAGGAATTACAATTTCAAATCTATTTCTTTTAATAAAAGAGGTACATTATGTTACAGCACTAGGATAAATGAAAATGCCATTTTTTCATGAAGTCACAAAAATGTTTAGTACAGCACAAAATTTTCTTCTGAGTATAAATCATGCATTTTTAAAAAGTTTATGTCAGCTGCTCAGCTGCATTCCAAAATGCAGCATTGTTAGGAATCAAATGCTGGGGAGTACTTAACAAAAAGCAATGTTTTTACACTATTTCAAAGTTACTTTTCTCCCATAAAATGTGTGAAAATTTAACAGAGCAAAAAAATTAACTTGCCATGAAATATCAAAACGCATTGCTTTAAAAAAATTCTTCACATCAAAAACCATAATTTTATTGCTTAAGAAGTCTTGTAAAACATTTCACAATATCTGTTATATCTCTGACACTTATAATGAGTAAATTGCAGCGCAAAGCAATTCTGTTTGGTTTGGCAAGTGTTGTTTTAAACATCTTCAGTGTTGTGAGATGCCTTTGACAAGAGTGGTTCCCACCACCAACCATCCTTCTGCCAAATTTCCAGATCACAATTAACCTTCTCTACTTTGCCAGATTTACCCACTGCTATTAGCAAGGCTCCTCAGTTTGGAGCAATCCCACCCGAGTCAGAAGGCTGTGCATTCCCTGCTGGAAGCTTGAACACAAAATTCTGGACTGAAGCTCCAGTGCAGTACTGCAGGAGCACTGCAATAGTGGAGGTGCCACCATTGAGATGAGAAGCAAAACCAAGGCCCCATTCACTCTCTCTGGCGAAAATGAATCCATGAGATCATTTAAAAGTTTTAAAAGTTATTTCTGTGATTGAAAATACAGAGGGAAGATTTGGGTTGGGCTGGTCATCAACTCAATTCTGTTTTGTGGGAACTTAATTTGAGCAAATTTGTTGTCACGTTTCCTTTATTAAAATAGTGACTGCACTTCAATGTTGGTAAAATGCTTTAGGAAACCCGAGAATGAAAGGAGCTTTCTTTTTATTCTGCTGCTTCTACACCTAATTTGTGTTTCTTTATTTATTCCATCATTACATCCCACTTTTGCCAATTAATTACTGCAACCTTCTGCACTCTCCCAAACTCTGTTTGAACTTAAAAGCTGATAAGCTAACGTCTTTTAATTAGCAAAAAATTCAAGCATAACCTCGCCCCCTCTACACCTGCTGGATCTTTCCAGCATTATTTTGGCCTCCAATTCAGTACACCAGTTCGTTGCGGCTTACAAAACAACTACATCCACTCAACTCAAAAAAGGTGCACTAAATAGCTTTCAAACAATATTGTATCAAAATGTCACTAAGTACCGATAATCGTTAGAGCAGCAATTTCCACATAAAAAATGATGTTAAGAGCCATTACTTCCAAATAGTGAATTCAGAAAGCGATCAAATCTTGGTTACTTCTAACATTGCTCTTTTCAATTTCTCTTCTGGTTAAATGGTTTTACATTTAGTTCTTCAGGGAAAGAATCCAGGATTTATCATGTCATATTATTGACATGAGTGAGCAATGGAAGAGAGAAACAATGCTCACAATTAATTTCACAATTTATTCCTTCTGTTTGTCATTTTTTTTTAAAAACTTAAAAAATCTAATCTGATTTTTTTTTAAAGAAACCCAAATTGTGCATGCTCTCCAAAATCCAATGAAGAATCCTGTTCAAAATAACAGCACGTTCTTATTGCTTCATTATCAACACATTTCAAAACATGTCTGAAAGCCTCAGAATTTGAAATTGGAAAGCAGATTGTAAATACACATTCACCCATGAAAATAGAAGTTAGGAAGAGTATCAGAAAATTTGATCAAAGAGTGAGGCTGAGATTTTTTTAAAAGGGAAGAAAAAGATTTGTAGAGCAGGAATTGGGAAGAAGAGTGTCAGTGTCATAATCTGCAGGTGTGATGAAGTGGGTGGGGAGATTTCCAAGTCAAGTTTTAGAAGAATGGAGAGTTCAAAAAGTTTGAGGATACAGAGCGGAAAGAAATCTCAGACACACTTAAAGAACAAAAGACATTACATACAGGCATTGGTAACCAGGAATACAACCAAAGAGCAGTGAGGAATGGCATGGCAGGCAAACAATACTTAATGTGGGACAGGATGGATATAAATTTTCATTTGTCAAGTTGGGTAGGTGGAATAACAGAGAACACCAATGAGAGAGTTAAAGTAATCGAGTCGAAACACGGTAAAGGTTTATAGCCTTTGATAAAGATGGACTGTGTTATGGGGCTACAAGCAAGTCATTTGTGCAGATAACAGGATGAGGCTTAAAGCCCATTTCAGGACAATATAGCCGCAAATAGTCTGTTTCAGCAAGTGTGATGATTATTTCAAGGCCTTCACCTGACCAAGTAGAAAACTAGTCCTTTCAATGCTGACCTGGAGAAAGTTAGACTTTCCTAAAATAGGCCAAATAGAAAGCAGAGAACCAGTCAAACAGTCAAGAAATGTTATGCAGAGTGGGGGTGGATCTCATCTGTACCCATCCACCTTGTGCCCGCAAAAGGTAATGAGATGAAAGAGGAAGGAGGTCAAGGAAGGATCCTTGGAGAACTCAGGAGGCAAGTGAGGTTCCAAAATGGGAAGAGAACCTTTGGTTGGAAATGTTCCATCTGTGTTTCAGTAGGCAGAAACAGAACTGTGGAGAATCTGTCTCACTGCAGATATTAGCAGCATTAAGCTGCCATGGCTGCATTCACCATGGTTGA
This sequence comes from Rhynchobatus australiae, assembly GCA_034780895.1. Taxonomy (NCBI): domain Eukaryota; kingdom Metazoa; phylum Chordata; class Chondrichthyes; order Rhinopristiformes; family Rhynchobatidae; genus Rhynchobatus; species Rhynchobatus australiae. The sequence continues at coordinate 10,177,009 of JAUZTB010000062.1, forward strand.
CTTTTATTATGGTTACTTTAGGGGGAATAAAAAGAGCAATGAAGGGAAGACTGAAGCATTTGGGATAATCATCAATTTCATCAAGACCTTCTCTCTTTTTTGATGCTGATTAAATCTGGTGTAGTCTCTACCCACCTGTGCAGCCGTCTATAAACGTGACACCTGGAGGTAACCAGATGCAATTACAATAACTATTTATTACAAAAGCATCATGTAAACCACACTAAATTTGCTAACTGTTCTGAACAGTTCACAACCTACTAAACCATGATTAAATGCCAACACTCAGAATTCTAGAACTGGTCCTGCTGAGCTCAAGAGATTTTAAGATTAAGATGTGTCAGAGTAACGAAGATTAATTGCATATGGTGAAACCAGTTACTCCATTGGATTAAATGTTATTGATCAACTATTATCTTTGAGAAATAGATTTCAAATGAAATGAAGTTATTGGGAGCATTTACTCCAGATTCAAGGACAAGTTGACCCAAGAATCTCATTACAATTTATCAAGCAACTCCAGAGCTAGAAAAAAAATTGCCCTGACCTTTGCACACTTTCAGAATTATTTCGAGCTCTTTGTGTTTCCAGGATTCCACATCAAATCTATCTGATATACTAATCAATATTTTTATTTCTTTTTAAACAAACTCAGTTTCCACCAATATTCCTGCAACAAAAATCAGGGAGTACACCTTAACCAGAAATCCAGTATTTGTGGGCACTGTAAGCATATTATCCAACCACTGGATATCACAACCTAGTCTGACCTATTCAAACAACTCAAAATTTCAGGTAACCAGTTTCATATAAGGAAACACAGGGTTATTATGGCCAAGAGCTACAGATAACATTACACACAGAGGCTCAGTTGCTTCCACATGTATTCTGAACTATGATACAAGGATACAGGCAAGATCTGAAGATAGAATTTACCTACTGAGATAAAAAAAACATAATTTGAGGCAGAAAGCACATAAAAAAATGATCCAGCTAGTAAAAGGTGTGACTCGACACAATTACCATGTACAGCATATCCCACTGGGACAGAGGAGTGGCCTGGAGTTAAGTCAATGAAAGATGAGCAAGTGAAAGTCATGTGCACCTGCTCAAAGAAATAAATAATACCCGGACCACTTCAGCTGCACATCTCTTTAATTCAGTTTTCACAAGCTGTCAGTTCTTTGGTTATTTGGTTACTAAAACTACTAATATACTTTTTAAAAGTTTGTAACAAAATAGTTAAACCCTCATAAAATAAGATGGACCTTGACCTCACAATCTAGCTCGTTATGACCTTGCAGCTTATTGTCTACCTGCACTGCACTCTGTAACAGGAACACTTTATTCGGTATTGTTTTTACCCTGTACTACTTCAATGCACCGTGTAATTAATTGATCTGTATGCAAGACATTTTTTCCCCCCACTGTACCTCCTACAAGTAACAATAATAAACCAATTCCAATCCCAAGCCAAAGCAACAATCAACTTACATTTACATAAAGCCCTTCACGTAGAATAACATACAAAAGTACTCATAGGAGCAATAACTGACAGAACAATCAGTAAATTTTACAAGAGGCGACCACTGTATGGTCAACTAGAATGCGTTTAAACCCAGAGAACAGAAACTGAAGATGTATGGTGGAACCCAACAATGGATACGAGGCAGGCCATACAAAACATGAAGCTACAAAAGGATTTGCGGTTGCAGAATTTAAATGTTGACATTTTACAAAACATTATATTCCACCAAACCACACAGTACACATCAAAAAAAAGTGTCAACAATTCATTCAACGTCTTTCGTATTATCTTGAAAAACAAAATAGGCCTTTTTGCTTTTAAAATCAAACCACTTACTTGAAGGTCGCAGTACAAACACCACGTTACGTAAAAAAAATCAGGCAGGCAGCGATTACTTATGATAAACAAATCTAAGAGGTACTCTATTTAAAACAAAGCACTGGCACATCAATTCACACCATGCCCTCTGATTAGAGAACATTAATTTGATCTCCATCTTTAATAAAAGAGATATTATACACAATGCCACCTCTCAACATAGAAATGCACTGTGCGACTAGGTACGACTGCATATGTACTGATTCCTTTTGAACACAGTCACACAAAGAAAGACATTAGAGGACTTTTGGGAAAATCTTGCACATCCTCCAGCCATTTGCCTGCTTTCCCAGCAGGGTACATTGCAAAGCAGTTATACTGAAATTGTTACTAAATGGAACATTTCCAAATTATATTAAAATACATCTTCATATTAGAGTGAACAGCTTTCTTCTGGCAGCATTAAATAGATAATTGCATATTTTACTACAATAGACATCTAGTATTGTAAAGATTGAGGTGTAATGGAGTAAAACAGTACATGAAAAACTGAACATAACTTGATGCATTCCATTTCTGAAGTACACTTATATCAGTCACGTGTTATTTGTAGGTCCAAATCACGCAAGGCTAGGACACAGAAACCACTTTTCTTAAAATAGTTGCAAGGTTTTACTATATAGGCTGTCCCCGGGTTATGAACTGCCAACTTACACGAACGAGCTCCCATAATATTATTAAATTCAAAAGTTCGACGTGCATACATGGTTCATTCCTACGAATGGCAGACTAGTTTCTTCTCTCTCATCACTTTTACTAATTGTTCTTTCTTATCAGTCTTGTCCTTTTATTGCCATTCATTATAAATACAGAGAAGGTATGGTTACCTTAGGGAATGATTTTTATGTATTTTCTGACTTCTGGACATCTGTAAACACAGAACATGTTCATTACCTGAAGATGGCCTGAACTAAGAAATCATCAACTCTTCAGAACCATGAATAACTTTACCATAAGACATCGGAGCAGAATTAGGCCACTTAGCCCGAGTCTGCTCGGCCATCCAATCGTGGCTGATTTTTAAAAAAAAAACATTCTCCTGCCTTCTCCCCATAACCCTTAAACCTCCAGTCAAAAACCTCTCAATCTGCCTTAAATACACTCAATGACTTGGCCTCCACAACCCTCTCTGGCAACGAGTTCCAAGATTCACCACCCTCTGGCTGAAGAAATTTTTCCTCATCTCAAATTTTAAAGGGATGTCCTTTTATTCTGAGGCTGTGCCCTTGAATCCTGGACTCTCCTACTGATGGAAACATTCTCTCCACATCCACTCATTCCAGGCCTTTCAGTATCCAGTTGGATTACAGAGAAAAACAGAGCAAGCACTTGCTTCATGGCAATTCAGGGGAACTTGCAAACGGCCAAGTGTGAGCGTTCCCATTTATGTACCTGGAAACTGGCTGTGGCTAGCATTGAAAGAAGCAAAATCCTACAAAATAATTACACTGATCAATAAACATACATAAATGTGAAAGGCATAATCATGCCCTCCAGCTTGCCTCCCCTCACCCATGACAGTAATATTATTAGCCCCTCAACCTGAAGATTCATGCCAAATATAATTCCAAAGGAAAATCAAAACACTCAGCAGGTCAGGCAGCATCTATGAAAAGAGAAATAGAGTTAACATTTCAGGTCTCAATAAGGATCCTCAACCTGAAACATTAACTCAGTTTCTGTAACCACAGTTGGTGCCTGACCTGTTGAGTGTCTTTAGCATTTTCTGTTTTGTTTCAGATTTCCAGTATCAGTCGTCTTTTTTTGAGCTACAATTTCAGAGGAAACAGCTATTGAATTCTTTACCTTTGTTAGCTTTAGCACAGTCACTATTCACCTTGATCCTGCCCACATACTTGCAGCAGTAAGTCACATTCATTTTCGCACTTCTTGACACAGCAACATGAATGCCAAGAGTGGGCTCCCCCCAACACACCCTTCCTTTGATTAGTTAGCAGAGTATGGACCAACACGAAGTCTGGACATTCCTGGCTCTGTACCCTACCATTGGTGCATTTCTCTCTTGATACACAGAGATCCAGGCTAGCTTAACACAAACAACTTCCAATGTGAATGCCGTCCTCTTCACCCCATCTAAAATCTGGTTCCTTTCACACCAACCTGGCAGAAATAAAGCTCGTTGGCATTTGTGGCCAAAACTTTTGTACCTAGGCCATACCTACTTTTTAAAAAGAGAAAATATAAACATACCTTCATAAAATTAGTTTTATCTACTCTAGAAGGCTGGCACGCTTTATGTAACAATCTCTTATTTAGCAAGAGGAAAATGGAATTAAATTACTGCATTAACCAAGAACATTTTAAAGCACATCACCTTACAAATTGCTTTGAGGCATAGCCACAAGTTCCTGAGAGGACAAATATGGCTGACTTTCTCACAAGATGAACACTAGTGTATTTTCGTGGTACTCACCGAGGGTGAAAGATTGACAAGGATGCACAAGTCCCAGCTCTTCCTCAAACAGTGCACTAAGGCAATTTCTACCTAACTTGACAGCCCAACAGGACCAATCTGTGAAGGACAGCCCTAACGTTAACTCCCTCAGTGCTCTGCTGAAATATCAATGGATACAAGCAAGACTCAATGTCAAAATTCAATAAACCCACAAACTTGGTTCATGTGCCATCAACTGGTCCAAATTGATAGATCCTTTCTAAAAAAAAATTTTATATATAAAAAAATTACCAGGAATTTGTTAACCTCTACCCTTAAAAACTAACCTGGAGGAGTTGACTTTTTGACCATTACAAGGCAAAATTAAAGACTACAGAATTACGTAGTTAAATTAGTACAGTTTACTCATGTATTGATAAATGTTCTTAACCATTTCCGAAAATACTGTCACCACGGAAGAGAATACCTGAGCAATTAAAAATACTTCCCAAACATCATTTTAACGCCGTCAGATGACTGAGTAGCTCTTAAACCCTTCTGCTGAAGGAGACGTATCCTGCAGGATAACACAGTGCACCGAGACCGATGACGGGGCTCCATCACGACCTGTTATAATCGCGATTGACTCCGGCATGCAGCAACCAAGCACGTGTTTTAAACCCCTGAAACAGGACATCAGACGGCCAGTCAAGTGTGAAAGTCACGGTCAAACCTCCTCGTTACCTGCCCTGCCACAGTCACCACCACACTGAATAATGTATCTAAGAATATACAACATATTTGATTCGCGATCACGCCGTGATAGGGTACAAAATATCACACTGCGCCAATTCTGACCTGACTTCCCTCGCTGGCGCCACGGATACTTTGTAGCTGCTTCTTCGCAGCGCTGATTCTACCCCCTCCCCGTCCGCTCCACGGTTTAATCGACAACCGGCCTGACCAATCGGAAGCCCAGCGCGCCCTTGAGCTCCGCCTACATGCAGCGCCGGGCGGCAACGCGCACCAATCAGCGGCGGGCCCCAGCGCAGCCCCTGAAGCAGGCCGACCTGGCTGCGTGTATCCATTTGCAGTGACATTGTGCAATATTCCGCTACAGTCGCTCGCCGCGACCTCCCGCTGAGTTCCCTGCGGGCTGCCGACTGCACCCGAAACGAAGCTGCCCTTCCCACACCAGGCAACGCCAGCCCGGGAAGGAAGCCAGTCAGCATTACCTGAGCAGAACAAACGTGGGGCCAGTGAGCAATGCAGATGTGTCACACAACATGGACTCGGTGCAGCGCTGCACTGTACATCCGGGGAAGCGTGCAGTAAACAGCGATGATTGACGGATGACATGCCTGGTGAATGGGCATGAGAGTGTCCAGAGAATGCACTCAGAGCCCTGTCGGTCAGAAGCATGTTTTGTTTATCACCGTGCAGCTAATTATCTGGAAGTCGGTTGTGAAATCAGAAATTCAAGTTCTGCTGTTGCGCACGACAGTTTTAAACAAACTTCAAGCACAAGTTTCAGAGACGGAACAGGAGAGGTGGAGGAGTGGGCCATTCGGTCCCTCAAGCCTGATTCACCATTCAATAAGATCATGGCCATTTTTCTGCACACCCTCTGTCCCTCGTTTCCCATAATTTCCGAAACGAAATCTTGACACACCCAGTGGCTGAACCTCCACAAGCCCTCCTGGGTTGAGAATTCCAAAGATTCTTGCGAAGGGATTTCTTTCCATCTCTGTACTGAAAGGTCAGTCCCTTATTTTCAGATTGTGACCCTAGATTTTAGATAGGCCAGGGGAAACATCAACTTTGCATTTCCTTTCAAAACAACCGTATCTTTCCTTGGGTGGGGAAACCAGATGGTCCATAGCGTTCCAGATGGTTTCAGCAGAGATCTGTATAATTGGAAATGACATATCTATTCTTATATTCAAATCCACATGCATTTTAACTTCCAAATTGCTTGCTGAACCCGCATAATAATTTAGGTAGACAAGGACACCCTGGTGTCTCTGAACATCAACACATTTCAATCTCATAGCTGCTAAAATTACTCTGCCTTGCTATTCAGTCTATATATAAAGTCACATTGCCATTACTATTTGGAGGTCTACATAGAACTCCCACCATTGTTTTCTTCCCTTGCTGTTTCTTTAAGTATCAAAGCAGTTCAATCGAATCTGCTAAGGGTTTGCTTCCAAGAAATGAAGAAATTAAAGACTAATCTGATTGAATGCAGCAGTTCAATGCAGCAACACACCACCACCTTCTCAAGGCTGATGAGGGAAGAGTAACAAATGCTGGCCTTGCTAACAACAACTAGATCCCCAAAATAAATCAGTAAAAACACTTATTTAAAATAAGTATTTAAATTGACTGGGGAAATAAGAACAGTCCAAATATTAGAGCCAAAGTTTCTTGAAACATGTCAGGAAATACACAAGTAGAGGGAGGTAGAAATTTGGAACTCTTCTGCAAACAGCAATTGATGTGTGATAAATTGGTACTTTTAAATTTGTTTTGTGTTCTTTGAAACACAGTAACAGTACGGCATGGTAGTGTAGTAGGGGCAGCATGGTAGCATAGTGGTTAACACGATGCTATTACAGCGCCAGCGACCCAGGTTCAATTCCCGCTGCTGCCTTTAAGGAGTTTGTACATTCTCCCGTGTCTGCGTGGGTTTCCTCTGGGTGCTCCGGTTTCCTCCCACTTTCCAAAGACGTACGGGTAGGTTAATTTGGGGTTTAAAATGGGCGGTGTGGACTCGTTGGGCTGGAAGGGCCTGTTA
>JAUZTB010000062.1:10224783-10237782 GCA_034780895.1 Rhynchobatus australiae
GTTTGTTTTTTGCTCCAGATTCCAGCATCTGTAGTTGCATACTTTTTCCAAATGAATAAGCATTTACTTCAAAAAGTAAGCAAATCACTTCTGGGAATGCTTGATTTAAGGGACAAGGGATTTGTACGTTTGGATCTGTAATATATTTTCCTGCTATAAAGTACTATAACTTGGTGGTACCACGAGGGGTAATTGCAGGTCACTTGGAAACAAAGAGAAGTTTGTCTTTGATTGCCAGCACAAGTATATTGGTTGCATTGATCAGCACTAATGTGACTCTACTAAAATGGGCAGAAACCCTCACACACATTTGGCTCTGGTTAGGGTGGAGGACTTTAACTTTACTGGGTTTTGGAGAGGCACACAAGTGCATCCTTGATGATAAATGGGTGTATTAGTGCGCATGTGTGCATAAGCTGACAAGGGTCAAGAGGGATGGGGCCTGCTGTGCACCTGCCCACCCCAGGCCTAGATCTGGAGGCTAAAGAATGACTTTCAAGCACAATTTTACATGAAAAATCCACTAATTTAAGATCAGACTAACTTCATTTTTCCCCTCCAATACATAATTGTGATTGCTAAGAATCTATTGGAAGGTATTTGCCTTGTAATTCATCCCAGTTGAACTGCTAAATGTGCATACACCTTCTGAAATTTAGTTGCAAATGAAGGAATGAATTTATTAACAATCGTGTTCTAATGTGCTGGCAATTAAAAACAGATTTCAGAGTAAAATTTCATCTCAACCGGAAGCCACTCATTTTGTTTTAAATCTTCCTGAAGTCCCTAGAATTGCCTGTTGGTGGATACTTCCCAGTTTCTGGTTGCTTTTCTTTCAAAGGTATATCATTTACAAGTTATAAGTATGAAAGATGCATCTCAAATAAGTCTATAGAAAAAGGATATTACAAATATCTACCTTTGTCTTTTGTTGCAAGATGTCTGAATGTGGAAGTACTTGCTTGTGGGAATAAGCCAGTTTAACATCAGTCTAAGAGGGAATTAGTCCCTCAGTTACCCTAATGAGTGGAATTAGATATTAATGAATTGCAGTTGAAACCATGCAAATTGAAACCCATGACCTTTAGGATTCAAATGCAATTAATTGGATAGCTCTTTCACCACACAGAGTCCTAACACTCTCTCATTATAAAGTTCTATAACATCCATACTCAGACTTGACATTCTGACTGGTTGCATCACTGCCTGGTATGGAGGCACCAATGCACAGGATTGCAAGAGGCTGCTGAGGGTTGTAGACTTAGCCAGCTCCATCATGGGCACAACCCTCCCCACCATCGAGGAAATCTTCAAGAGGCAGAACCTCAAGAAGGCGGCTTCCATCATTAAGGACCCTCGCCATCAGGGACATGCCCTCTTCTCATTACTACCAGAGGTACAGGAGTCTGAAGAACCACACTCAGGAGGTTTAAGGAACAGCTTCTTCCCCTCCACCATCAGATTTCTGAACAGTCCACAAACTCTACCTCATTATTCCTCTTTTGCACTGATTTATTGATTTTTTTGGTAACCTGTAGTAATTCTTATGTCTTGCACTACTGTTGCCGCAAAACAACAAAATTCATGATACAGTGATAATAAACCTGATTCTGATAAAAGGCAGTTTAACAGAATACTTGCTATCAAAGTGAAAATATTTTAATTGCAGAAACAATGCAGAGTTTTAAAAAAATCAAAACAGCAGGATGCCCAAGGAGTGAGATGTTTCACCAAGCTCGATACAAATTGCACTGGTTACGACCATCAACCACCTGGCAGGAAATGGATCTTGTCTGTACTTGCAGATTGCAGTAATTCCTTTGACTTGGTAAAAAAATTAAAACAATATTATAACCACAAAGCCTGCTTTTCTAAAATTATTATTCCCTGTGAAATATTTGTTGCAAAGGGATGTTAAAGCATTTATAAAAATATCCTTGGCATCTGCACAGACCAATCCTTTTTGAAGGAGAGTTGAGTGAGCTGACGGGAGAGAATGGCAATGGTCCAATTTGCAGAGGTTTTTCTTTTTTTGCAGATTCGTACATTTTCAGACTCTGCTTTTAAATATTTTGTATTGACGTACAGAGTGTTTGGTGTTGTCTATGAGGAACATTTTGGTGCTAGTGTATTTGCATCCCCACCTAGTTTAATGTTATCAACCTTATTTACACAGCTTTCAGAATGATGGAGACACTCAGTATCCCCTCAGCACAGTGCAAATGCAGTGTGGTGTTCATGGGAAAGATGCAACATAAGTGTAGGACCAGCAGTCATCTGTTGTCGCAAGTTTTATTTTTGCAATGTCTCATGAGGGGAAGCATGTTCCCTTCTCTAAATGGTCAATTAGGAATAGTATATCTAAGCAGCTTTCTGCATGATACGCCTGCAATTTAAAAAGGCAAGAGTTGTACAAATGCAGGAATAGCAATCAGTCTTTGCAATACACGTTTCATGTGGTACCAAGAAGATTTTCTGATAACAACTTAGTTAAGGGATCTTCGTAACATTTTTTTGTTGATTCTACTTAATAAGGCATCACCTTAACAGGAAAGTGCTTGACTGATCAACAGTTGCGGTATTCTCTGAAGCATGACCAGTGAGAAAACCTCATTTTCTCTCATGTAATCACATCTGAAAATGCCAAACCCATTCTCGAGTGGGCACATCCAAAGTTAAATGGAGCAGAGTTCAGTTGCTAATTAACTAGTGCCTTCAATAGGGAACTGGGTGGGCATTTGAGAGATAATAATTTGCAGAGTTACGAGGAAGTGCAGGAGTGGGGCTGATTACTTGGAGCTTGCAATGACTCGACGTGCCAAATGGCTTCCTTCTGCACCCGAACAATGTTAAGATTCTATCATCACCAGCTGTGCAACATTTTTTTATCAAGGATCACTTGCTGGAACTTTTAATCAAGTGATACAGTTCACGCAATGTTCAGACCATAATTTACTATGATGGCTATACTATCATTGGTGCACACCAGTGATATGCTGTTAGCATGGTTCAAGTTTCAGCAAATTCAGGATTTAAAAAAAAATCAAATCAACATGGGTGCCAATAGAATCATAGGTATTCAGGAAAACAGTCTGATGCATTTAGTTTGGAAAACCACATGCGTCGAGGAAAATAGTGTTGTGAATGGAGCATTGTGAACATTAAACACTCCTTCCTTGTCATCAAACCTCACTCCTGCCCAAAGTCTGTGGCAAGTCCTAATGAAGCAACATGAAGATGTACTGGGATGGAGTTTTGCTGCTGCGGATGATGAGCAATGGCAGGGGTATGGAAAGGAAAAGTCTAGTGGGGAATTCTCACATTTTGTTCATTCACTGGGTGGAAGAAGTGCGAAAACCTGCCAGATTCATTGTCAATGTTTATTATCCATGCAGCAACAGCAAAAATCTTGCAGATTTACCCAAACCCCAGTGGCAATGATGAAAATCTACACCTCTATCTCCTCAATGAATACACAATTTTTCTTTTATAGCCAATGAATTGCTTCCAGCTAGCTGCCTGTGATCCGAAGAGGGAAACACAAAACCTTTGTGTTGAATGCAGTTCCTGAAACTTAGCTCAGCACTTTGTATTGGCTGCATGAGGGATTTATTCTCAAATGATCTGAGAGGATACCCCTTCAATGAATAACTATAGACTTGCAGCTAACAGCAAGCTCGTTGTACTAAATATTAAATGTGCAAATCAGCCCTTCAATTTTTTTTGCAGAAGAAATGCTTGGGACCTGGTAGCATGCTTGAAACATACAAGAGTAATTAGCAAAGAGAGAATACTCCACTCAATTTGTGAAATATCCAAAATCTGACGACAGACAGATGCTTGAAGATATGATGGTGAAATCAGGCAGGACGATGCTCCTGAGAGGCACAAACACAGACAAAGGTCAACTGTACCAAATGACCAAACCTCAGTGCAAATTGCATATTACAATGCATATATTAGCACAGTTGTACAATCATTCTCCTCCTTCGGGGATTTCAAATACAGGGAAACAATTTTCCNNNGACCTTAAAATGTATTTAGCAGTTTCCTGTTAATTTTAGATCAGTAACCAAAAGAAAAATCCACATTTTGAAACACTATTGATTCTATTCATCATGTACCTGGGTATTTCATTGCTTCAACTGAAGTTTACTAAAATATCAAAAATACAGAAAATAAATTGTTGAAATCACAAGCCTAATATTAAATCAGACACTGTGCAAGAAACACCTTCCCTTTTAAGTCTACTCTAAAAAGATAGTCAACTTGTATACACTTTTTCCCCCCCACATTACTTATTAGTACATGACCTTGGGATTAATGATGGGAGCACACAGGACATAGAACTAGAATTGCTGCCCACTCTTTTACATGTGGCAATGTCCCATTTATTTTAAGTCAATATTGTCACCATTTAAAAACAAGAATAACCAATCTCAGGATTTTAAATGTAGCTTCCTAATGTTTTATTAGCTACTGCACTATTGAAAAGAAAAGTTATGCATGATAGAATGAACTGTGTGTTCACTCCATTTTTGAAAACTTGTATTCTATTTAATGCTATTCTACTAGTAATTGGGACTTGGGGAAAACATTTTTCAATTGTTTACCCCCTAACCCCCAGCCCATCCCTTAAGAGACTATGATTCATTCCTTCAGAATAACAGAGTTGGTGCCACTGCATTTCTGGGCATGACTCCAGGTGGCAGGAGGGAGGGAACAACTTCTTGCTGCAAATTTATTGTACACATACCCATGCGGTTTCCCCTTACCCTTGCTATAAAGCAGGACTTCAAGTTTGCATTGCAGTTTTTGGGCAAGATCCAGAAACCTGACGATTTTGCTAACTCTCTTTGTCTAATATCTTGTAGTGAGGAAAAATCCAGTTTCCAACACTGTTCATTTTGAAGTAAAGCAGCAAGTTTCAAGAGGAAGAGTCAAATACATATTACAGATTTCAGTATCTCCTCACCATTTTTTTTAAACCTTTCAGCTTAAATGTCATAAGCTACAAGGTGAAATAATTGCTATTGGTTTTCTGATGGTAGAATCTGATGGCTTGATTTAAAAAGCCGGCTAGATCAGAAATGAATCAAACCAGGAAATCAGAAACATGGTTACTCCCAACTATCCTTGTATCAGGCTCAAGATATCTAGGGATAGGCAATAAATTATGCTCTTCCAGATAGAACTCAGCACGAGAATAGTTCAAAACAGAGACCACGCTCAAGGTTTATTTTCAAATGGAATCAGAGCAGAGGGCAAAAGCTGTAGGGCAAAGCACCTCTACAGCCTGTTTTGAATTGCAGTGTAATGGTTACAACACTGAAATAATGAGCACAAGTCCAACCCTGGCAGTTGGGGAAATTTACATATTCAGTTAATTAACTGAATCCAGAATAAGTTATCATCATTAAAATAACCACTAAACTACTGGATGATTGTAAGAATCCATCTAATTCAACAGACTAATAGACTTCAGGCTTATAGGACTGCACCTGATCTTCAATTGCTCTTTGACATGGATTAAAAGCCTCCTACCAAACCAATAAGAGAGGTTCAAGGCTATGGTTCACTACCACTTTGAGGCAACTAGGGATGGGCAATAAATGTTACTTTTACAATTGATGCCTGTGCCCCATGAATGATTTAAAAAGAAAAACTTTATGAAATAACAATTCAAGAGGAATCCTGACTTTAATGAAGGCCTTGTGTTATTGAGTTGGCATAATCCCAGCATTCCTTTAGAAGTTAAAGTTAAAACTTAAAAAAAAAATTCTGATTAAAATTGCCCCAAGGATTCTGTGAGGCAAACACCCAAATATTTTGGAAATTCTTTCCCTATCTATTTTCACCCTCTTTCCCCTCTCCCCCACCAAAAAAAAAATTCTCCCAAGGGCAGTAGGCATCACCTAAATTCACTTGTTTCCTCCCCTTTGACCACACTGCAGTAGATCCGATCCATTTGACTGCAGCCCGTGATGGAACAGCAATCCATCTCCATTTGTTCTAGAGTTCTTAAGAGGAGACAATTTAATGTTTGGTAGGTTAATTGGCCACTGTAAAGTGCCCCTAGTGTGTAGAATCTGGAGGGCATTGATACAATGTGGAGAATAAAATAGGATTAGCGTGAACAAGTCCCAAATGGTCAGTGCAGACTCAGTGGGCCAAAGGGTCTGTTTCAGTGCTGCGACTCTATAATAATCCCTTGGTGAAAGGAACTGCAATGAACCCAAAACAAATCATTACTTTTCATAGAGGGGAAAAAAAGATTATTTGTCACTTTATGTGATAAGGGCGTTCTAATGGATCTTGTTCCCGAGTAACGTTACCATGGAAGGGCAGCCTGCTATTGTTCGTTCTGTTCAGGAGTGTCGCCACCTCTTATAAGGTCTGACCTTTAAACTTTACAAAATAAATGCAGGTTACAATGAAGACAGAGGTAGAACCCAACCCCAGGCACCAATTTAAGTAAAATTAGTGACAAATTGGAATCCCTAGAGTATTTTTAGTTGAGATGAAATTTTGAATGGAAGTATCTTTGTTCTTTATGCTTAGCTATGCAAATACCATTATATAAATCCAATCATTACCCTATTAAAATGTCAAATTTGGCACGTGTCACAGTATTCACACATTTCTGGAAGGAATAATCTATATAGGATACATTTACACAAGATTTACTGAGCTGCATTGAAACATTAGCAAGTTATGTTTTAATACACTATATAATAGCTTTTATAACTATACAAGACATCCATTTAAATGGAGCAGCAAGCTTAAATTCCCATCAAGAATTTTGAAATATGATTTTTATTTTACTCCCGTCTCAACTGAAGAATCCTTCCTTCTCCAAAATGGTTGAAGATGTTGTAAACTCCTAAATTTATGCCTATTTTGCTCATTGGAGGAATTCCTCCCAATCAGATTTGCGTCATGCCTCAGTACCAAACAACCCGAGGTGGAAGCTTGCCTCCCTCATTTTGTCTGGGCAGCACTTGGCTCCAGCTTGTGGCAATGTGGTTGATGGCAACTTCCCTCAGAAGTGGCCTAGTAAGACACTCGGATGCATCAAAGCAACAGAGAAAGGAGGATAAAACTAGAAGGTCCACCATTGACCAAATATGGACCAAAGTTGCTCCCAGCTTAGTCACCCTTGAAGGCCTCCTTGCAAACATCTGGAGACTTAGGCAAATGGGGGGGCGGGGGAAAAAGAAATCCCCCACGAAATAGCCTGATGCAGACTTACTCACAGAATCATACCTCACTTCTCCATCACAATCCTGAGTCCCGTTGATAGAACAGCCCCACCATAGGTATAAGTGTGGCAATATACAGGCTGCAGTAGCCCTGAGACCTCAACATTGATTCCACAGCCCACGTCATCTCATGGAAACAGGAGGAAAAAAACCCTCCAGATTGGCTACTGTCGTCCCTCAGCTGATGGATCAGTGCTCCTCCATTTTGAGCAGCACTTGAAATTAACACTAAGTAGCAGACAGAATAAACTCTAGGTAGGGTACTTCAACATTTATCACCAAGTGGCAAACAACATTTCTGGCCAGGCAATAACCATCTCCAATGAGAAACCCTTGATGTTACCTTTGCCGAGTCCACCACCATCAACATCATGGTGGTCACTATTGACCACAAACTCAGCTTGGCCAGTCACGCAAGGACAGAGAAAGACAGAGAGAGACATTCCACCATCTGCAATACGCCCCAGCTCCAACAACACTCAAGAAACTCAATTTCATCCAGGGCAAGCAGTTAACTTGATTAGCACCACATCAACCACTTTACACATTTATTCACTCCATCAACCAATGCACAGTGGCCACAGTGTCTTCCATCTACAAAATGCCCTGCAGCTTCTCACCTAGATCACTCTGCCAGCACTTTCTAAACCCGCAACATCAAACACCAAGGCGGTCAAGTGCAGCAGGCTTGTGGGAACACCACCCACTACAGGTTCCCCTTGAAGTCACACACCACCCTGACTTGGAAGTACACAGCCACTTCATCATTGCTGGATTTCAAACCCGGAACTCCCTCCCCAACACCACTGTGGTAATAGCTTCACCAGAAGATCTGCTGGGATCCAGAATGTTAACTCACCACCTTCACAGAGTCAGTGAGGAATGGATAATCAATGCTGGCCCTGCCAGTGAAGCTCACATCCCCTTCAAAAATAAATGCTGATCAGAGTCACTAATGATACCCTATGTGATTGTGACAAAAGATAATCTGCTCCTCATTCTTCAAAGCTGGCTGCAGCCTCTGACACAGATTGCACTAGTCTCCTTAAATCTCCCTCCTGTCATTTAGCATGCACCTAGTCCAATTGGTTGTCGCCACAGAAATCAGTAGCAAAATATTTTTTTTTGTTCTCTTCATCATGTCCAGTTCCACCCCTGCCCACCACAAGTCCAACCTTGACCCACTCCCCTTTCTGCCTCGTGGTATCATGCAAAAATCATTGCTCACTTTTGAATGCCGAATTTTTGATTTCCCAATTATCCAGTATTGGCCAGGCAAAAATCTTCTCCAACAAATACAGAACAGCAAGAGGACTCGCTTTCAGTCCCAGAGACAAACCCTATCCCACGTCCACTGACAACTAATCCTCTCCCTGATAAATGACCAAAACTTTCAAACCTTGGATACTGTGACCTGCGAGCTGACCAAGTTGAACTAGAGTCCTTGTATTGCCAACTTTCATCTCAAAAACAACACCCAATTCCAATCTTACTTTCGCCATTGCCAAGACTCCCCACACACTCCATTATTACCCTGTATTGATTATTGGTCAGATTCCTTCTATTTCCTTCTGCAACTTAAGGGTTTAATCAAAATTCTGTTATCCTGTCGTAAGTTATGCCAAATACTGTTCACCCATCCTCTCTGTGCTTACTGACCCAGACTGGCTTCCATCTCATCAAGGAGTTTATTCTGAAATTATTATATTTCATGTCAAATCCCTTAATGGTCCTCTTTAGCTCCTCCACCCAGTTTTTCTTTTATTTAATTAAAAAATATTTATAAGTTGTTTGCTTTCCTCTGCAAGTCCTTTTAACCCAATACTGTTACTTTAGTGTCAGCTTATTCACTAGTTCACTTACTGGCAGTTAAAGTTTGAAATTAAAACAAAGGCTCTATTTAACTAATTAATTACAAAAAGTGTGAATGTACAGATTATAAAATTCCATTCAAATATGTTGCTGGATTACCCAACCCAGTAACACAATCCTGATGTTACCATTCACCCCCCCCCCACCGCCGTGTTCACTATTTACATCAAGTGCCGTGAGCCAACGATTGTCTGAAAACAATTTGAACCAAGCACAATGATGAAATGGAATACTGTGTATTGCGAGATCTTCTCTGACTAGCCTCTAAAACAGTATCATATTAAATCACTCACTTGCTCAGACATGGAATTCAATCACTCACTCAAGCGTGGAGCATTGTGCAACCATTTAAGTGCTCCCCATGTTCAAATGAATAGCATGCACAGTAGAAGCAATGTTGAGATGCAATCATGTGATGCAGTCTTTTAAAAAAATTTACCAACTTATCGCAAGGTTAAACTTAACAGAAATATTTCTTGAAATACTAGCTAACTAACTCGATATGTATGTCGCACAAGTTCTGCTGCATTAATCCAACTTAAACAAGGTGGATTATTTTAACAAAATTTTACATTGCCCAGTTTTGATACACGTCTGATATTCCTATGTTACAATGAGGTAGCTTGTATAGAATTGGCACCCACAGTAACCTGGGTCAGACACAGGAGGGCTGACCTCACTCACTCTCTGCAATCTCTAGTTGAGCAATGGCCAGAATGCTGAGTGGACCTCGGGTACATAGTGTGAAGGTTCGGCCCTCACCCCTAAAGGAGGAGCTGGGATCCTGCTTTGTCACCTGCCAAAGCTGGAAGAGATTTCTGCAGTTTATATTTCTCCAGCACTGTGATATTTATAAGTAATACATTTATATAGTTTACTTTTAAACTGAAAATGTAAAAAAGTCAAAACAATATAAATACTTAAACAGTTCAAAAATATTTTGTTTATTAAAAAACTTCCCTTCCATTGCCTCCTCATCCACAAACCTAGGATCCTCATCGAAATCGGAGTGCTGGTGCAGGATCATAGTGGAGATTCCCCACCGAGTGGCAGATTGCTTCACATCTGTCTCTACGTCTCATGAGGTTGTTTCTATCATGCTTGCAGTCCAGTTGAACATGGACATTAACAGTCACTTGAGGCTCCATGTCAGAAGAGAGTGAATGAATGGTGTAGAGACAGATGTGGTGTAATCTGTCACTTGACAATTCCTGGACCTAAAGCAAGAGCAAATCCAAGATTTAATTCTGTTCAAATGGCTGAACGCCAATCATTCCCTTTGGAATCACCAGCCACAGCCAACAAGATTCGGTCCATTGCTGTTTACGAGCCCCTAAGCAGATTCTGTTCTGCCAAGGGATTTTTTTTTGCTGGTCTATATGAAGGTGGTGTGGTGTTCAGCTTTTACTACACACTGAGTAGCCATCTGAATTTCTAGCAGCTTATGGTCTAATGATGAAAGTTATCCTTGATTGCTGTTTATCATTAGGCAACAGTGGTCTGGTGGTGTGCATTTCCCATCAGCATGGCTATAAATATGCATCTAAATCCCTAGTGATCTCATCAAGAGACATGATCTGAATTCCAATGAAATTCTAATGATCTACAGACAATTCGGCATCTATATTACAATTGAAACAGTCCTTCTTTCAGTTCTTGACTCTATAAATCAGCAAGAATCTTCATCCAAGTGATGGATAAATAGCAGTGTTGCATATGATTAATTGGCAAGATTGTATCCACATCCCTGGAAAACATTTCCTATCAGAATATGATTTATTATCACTGACTTACATGATGTAAAATTTGTTGTTTTGTGGCAGCAGTACAGTACAAAGACATAAAACTATTATAAATTACAAAAATAAATAAATAGTGCCAAGGAATAACAAGGCAGGTCTTCATGGACCATTCAGAAATCTGATGGTGGAGGGGGAAGAAGCTGTTCCAGAATCATTGAGTGTGGGCCTTCAGACTCCTGTACCTCCTCCCCAATGGCAATAACAAGAAGAAGGTATGTCCCGGATGACGAGGGTCCTTAGTGATGGATAACACCTTCTTGAGGCACTGCCTCTTGAAGAGGTCCTCATTGGTGGGGAGGGTTGTGCTGATGGAGCTGGCTGAGTCTACAACCCTCTGGTGCCTCTTGCCATCCTGCACACTGGAGCCTCCGTACCAGGCGGTGATGCAACCAGTCCGAATGCTCTCCACTGTACAACTATAAATACAGTATTTGTAAGTCTTTGGTGACATACCAAATCTCCTCAAACTCCTAACAAAGTAGAGCGGCTGGCATGTCTTCTTAGTGATTCCTACTTACCTATCTCACTGATACAAAAATCAAACTTCAAAAGTCCAAAAATAACAGACCTTCAGCATATCTTCAGGAACTGGAGGCAGACTCAATTGTACATTGAAGAAATTCCTTTTGAAAGTGTTTGCTTTCTTCTGCCAATTCTTTTAACCCACCATTAAACTCTGCTTTAGGGCACTCTTACTCATTGGCAGATAAGCCTTTGAAAGTAATTTGTTAAATAGTACCTTGTCTTAATTATCCAGTGTGAAAACAGACTTTAATTTCTTTCAAATTATTGTAATTTTTCACTTGATGTTGCTTTAATTAGCTTTAGCCTTCAACTAAGCGAAGAATACTACAAAATCTACAGGCAAAATATTAATTTTGTGTCTGAATGATGCAGACACTTGTCCGAATCTAACTGTATAATTCACCACTATGCTGTAGGCCTAAATCCTCAATTAAATGATCTGTTAGACTTAGTTTGTGGGTGGTATCTTAACAGGTATTTGGCGACTGACACATAGGCAAAACTATAGCAACAGGACTTCCAATAATCAGGATATACAAAAGGCATAGTTAGAAGTTGCCCCCCTCCCCTCCTTTATATACCATAGAAAGCATTCTATCCAGATGCATCATGGCTTGCTATGGCAACTGCTCTGCCCAAGACTACAAGAAACTGGAGAGTTGTGAACACCACTCAGCAGATCATGTAGAGCAGCTTCCCCTCCATGGGCTCTGTCTACACCACCCACCGTCTCAGTAAAGCAGCCAATGTAATCAAAGACCCCAGCCCAATGGGAAAGGGGAGAAGAGGAGGAGAGAATGTCCAGGGTGGGAGAAAATACAAGAGCCTGAAAGCACATACCTTCAGGCTGAAGGACTGCTTCTATTCCACCATTAAGGCTATTGATATCTTGTATGTTAAGATGGACTCTTGACCTCACAATTTACCTAGTCTTATTGTCTGCCCGCATTGTACTGTCTCTGTAACACTAGATGCTGCATTCTGTTATTGCTTTTCCCTTGTACTACCTTGATGTGCAGAAATGATCTGTATGGATGGCATGCAAAACAAAGTTTCTCCACAGTACCTTGGTACCTGCTACAATAATAAACAGATTTAAAGTCATTCATCCAACGGTATATAAAATGCAGTTATTATATGAATTTTATTTCCAATACCTGGTCTACTAAACCATATTTGGCTGTGCTATCTGTTACGGACTAGGTTACTATTAGTGAGTGTCCCTTTAAGGGAGTTTGTGTGTGTGTGGCATGCTAACATCAACAGAAGATAAAGAACAGCATGACATTGTTGTTGGAACAGCCAGTCGGAATCAGTCTAAAGGACAGACAGACAGAGACTCTAGCCTGCTTCTTTTCTCTATTGATGGATGAGAAACAGTAACTATGACTGTCACTGCACTCCATGTATGGATTGTTGAGAGTAATCCGGTGGTGTTCACTTTGTGGGTAACCTGTAGAGGAAAACAGGTAATTGGTGTGGACGGCCACGTTAAGGATGCTCTAGGGTGCGGGAGACATGTCGAAAAGGAGTTCACT
>JAUZTB010000062.1:10290111-10301421 GCA_034780895.1 Rhynchobatus australiae
TAAACATTCGAGATTTATTGCAGCCAAAATTCCTTCTCACTTAGAGTAATTTTCAGGTCCAAAAACTGTGTTGTTTTGGGGGGTGGGGGTGGGGGGGGGGGGAGGGAGTCGCAGATCTCAGTTTGACTAAAGACCGGGAGCATCACCTGTCTGAGAAGCTGAGAGAGTGCTGTGCCAGTGTTTCCACTCTTGGGAGGTGGGTAGATTGCCAGGACACTTTAGTCGGTCTACCAGCCTTCACATTAACAAGATTTCTGTTTTTAAACCACAGTGGTCAGGTTACTGGGGCTCAGAAAATCCAAGAAGGCAAAAGGAGAGCCTGGTCCATCTGTTTTGTGTCTTTACAACACAGTTTGTGGGTCAGCAAGAGTGAAAAAACATCCAACCATGCCACAGTAATTCTGTAAACAAAACAAGCTGTCCCCTCACCACAGCCTCCCCAGTATTGTCTCCGGCAGCATCACAGAGTTCACCTGACACCATGCAGTTCTCCTTTTCTCCCCTGCACCCTCAGAGTCATCACCTAGCACATCCCCCCCCCACTCAACATCCCAATTCCTCCCCGACCTCACATTGCAATCACTCCCCGTAGAACCCTAAATCTGCCAGCTTCTGGAGAGGGACCTTCCTGTGTCTTTAATATGGAGCCCCCACATGTCTGTACATCCATAAGCACAATATTCACTGTATTGTACTGATGGCTGGCTGGCAGTTCCACAGAGGAGCACTGGGAGGTCCGGTGCTGATGTATCACAGTAGAAGTTCCTCAAGGAGCTGAGCTGAGGGGATGAACGTGCCTTGTTTCAATGTCCTCAGCTTTACACCAGCCACAGTTTGGTCCCACTCACGTGAGCAGCATCTCCAGCCTTCACTCGAAAGTGAAAGTGTTTACTTTTCACTTACATTAACTAACATTAATGTTTTAATCCACTTACATAAATTGAAGGTTATTTTTAAGGAATTTATTTTTAAAATTTATTTATATTTTTATAGATATTCAGGACAAAAGAATAGGTGAATTAGGAAAAACCCATCCAACTCCTTGAGCCTGTTCAGCTATTCTTGGCTAATGGTCCACTTGGCTCCATTTTCCTGCATCAGCCCCATATCCCAGTCCCGTGCTGGTTTCTAAACGTGTCTGGCGATCGGGGTCGATTGGAATTTGCGGAGAAGGCCCACAACAGCGCAGGCTAAGGGAAGGCCCTCACTCCAGTCCTTGGCCCAGGATGGTTTTCACTGCCTGTGGTCTGCTCACCATTTCTGTCATGGATACCCGCCGCAGTGAGGCTGGCAGGACCTTGGCAACCGCGCAGCCACAAAAAATATATGCCACAGCGGGCACCCTGCCGGAAGTGAATGTGAAGCAGGGTCCACTGCAAGCCCGCCCGTTATTTCTGGATGTTTATTGAGGTCCCTGTGACCACTGTTTGCCTCCCCCCCAACCTGGCTCTCTGACTCTCCCATACAGGTTCCACCCACAGAGCGCTCTGCAAACTCTACCCCCAACAGCCATTAAACCTACCTGCCATTGGCCTCTGATTTTTCCGAGTGCAGTCCCCACACAACAGGCTTCAAGTTCGTACATCAGCCTTCCATCAGGAAAGGAATTCAATTTAAAAAAAAACACAAACATGACCTGGAGATAAAAGCCAGAACTTTCAAGAACCATAATTCTGGATCCCAACCTTAGTAAATATCGGGATCCTTATGGCAGTAAAAAATGGAAGGAAATGTGCAAGTGATTAGAAAAGTATTTAAAAAATTAAAATCTGGAGTTCAGCATCAAAAGAAGGCTATACTGTGTGTATTTTTCTCCCGCGTTTTAATGGTGACTGTAATGGGATAAGTAGCACTGATTATAATGAAGAGTCAAAGTGAAGCAGCTCTGATGGAAGGAAGAGAATGTTAGTTAAATGAGAAACATGTTGAAAATGATTAAAGAGGATAATCGCTGTGGTTACCATCCATAAAGGTACCAATTAACAAATACCTCTGAGGCTCCCAGTGAGTGAAACAAAGGCAGTGATTGGAATGATTGGAAACATATACATCGAGTCTGTTTCCATCATCATCACTTGAACAGGATAAACCCAGGAGAATGAAACTATTTTTGGAACATGCAGTGAAGGTGCTTCAAAATAATGTCAGTAATTTGACTGATGGACAATGGAGAAGCAAATTGTACTGTTGGACCTTGCTTATCGCCTCGCCAGTCAAAGGAGGTTGTATTCCGCAGCTTCAAGTAGCTCTGTGTTCATAGGCTTCAAGCACTTTCAGTAACCATCCGCTTTTTAAAATGAAGCACTTTAAAATCACAGCAAACTCCTTCCATGTCATTAGAATGTTCCAGAAAGCTTTTCAACCAGTGGTTTGCTTCTGAGATCCAATTATAGATTGTGTGGGTAAACAATGCAGCTATTTTTGTTATTCATTCAAGGGATGAGGGCTTTGCAGGCTGAGCCAGCATTTAATTGCCCGTGCCTGATTGTCCGTAAGAAGGTGGTGGTGAGCTGCCTTCTTGAACTGTTGCAGTCCTTGTGGTGTGGGTATCTAATATGATCCAATGGACAGGAAAAACAATGAGTGAGTAGGCAGTCTACTTTTGTGATTTGGCTGAGAGATGAATTTTTCCCTGGGTGTCTGGTGAAGTCTGTGTTCTTCTTTGAAAGTTGCAATGATCTTTGCCCACCTGATCACGTGCTCACAACTTCGGTACGATATCTAATCCGAAAGGTGATCAGCAATAAATTGTGATGCTTTGGTACCCATGGTTGAGCGCAGGGGTGCTTTTAGAGCTGCGAGTTAACATCCGCTGCTCAAGTGTACACTTATGGTGTAGATTGTGCTTGACGTCATGTTGGTGGGAACGTTTAGCACAGGTGCCATGAACATTTACTGGAGATACAGAAAGCTGATAGATCATGACATCACCCAACTTGCAATGCAGATCTGATGCCAGCCACTATGATTTTGGAGTTCAACATTCCAGCCAATGCCTTCTGGTAATGTTGTGTTTACTGATCTTATGTTGAGGAGGATTAATGGCCACCTGATAATGCCCAACCATTGACCCGTGCATTCTTAAAGAGATCATTCAGCACCTACAGGTTAATGTTTAGAGTTTTTCACCTCTGACTATGTTTCTGCAAACACTTGGTGCTCTCCATAGTATCTGAATTTGCAGAAGTCTACAAAGAATGGCAAGGCAGATGCTGATGGGTGTTATTGTTGATTCCGATGCCTGTATTAGTCTGCAAAGCCCTCACAAAACAGCATGACTGGAAGAATGAGCAGAGGATAGGCAGAGCAGGACAAACTGCTGGAAGAGGAAGAGGGGGGGAAAAGGGAAGAGGAAGGAAAAGGAGGAGGTCCTAGCAGGAGGCCATATTCACCCACAATGACCAGAATGCAATTTTCCACCAGAACGTCAGTGAGGAAGAATGACTGTATGTTTCAATAAGAAATCTTCCAGCCACACTGCAATCGTAGAACAGGGCAAAGTCTGCATCGCCAGTGGCTGTCAACATCACCATGTCTGGCTGAAGATTCTCGCAACAGTTTGCCATTTGCTGCTACAGGAGGGAGGTCACTGAGTCTTTCTGCTCCAGGAGACCCAGTTGCATTTTATTCCCTCTGACCAGAGAACAGCAGGAGGAGAGAGCACACGGGTTAGATTATGGTTGCGGGATTCTTTTTTTTAACTCGTTCATAGGATGAGGGCCTCTCAGACAAGCCAGCATTTAATTGCCCATCTCCAATCGCCCGTGAGAAGGTGTTGATGAATCAAAATCAGAATCAGTTTTATTATCACTGATATACGTTGTGAAATTTGTTGTTTGGGGCAGCAGTACAGTGCAAGACAAAATAATTACTATAAGTTACCAAAAATAAATAGTGCAAAAGAGGAAAAAGGAGGGAGAGTTCATGGGTTCATGGATGAGATGCCTTCTTGAACTGCTGCAGTGCATGAGGTGTGGGTTACACCACACTTCATGTTGTTAGGGAGGGAGTTCCTGGAACCTGGATGAATGGCAAGCTGTGGTGTTGTTGGAGAACGCAGGGGGGAATCTGAGGCAATATAAAGGTCGGTGAGGATTTTTAATTGGAAGCATTTGAGAACAAAAGAGAGCTGCAGTTAAAAGAGAAGCTGTCTCACAGCTCCTGCAATCTCTTGTGACTCCGGGTTCAATCCTGACCACCGCTACTGTCTGTGTGGAATTTGTATGTGCTCCCTGTGACTGTGTGGGTGTCCTCTGGGTACCCCTGTTTCTTCCCACATGCTGGAGATGCACAGGTTGGGAGGTTAATTGGCCAGTGTAAGTTGCCCCTAATATGTAGGTGAGTGGTAGAATCTGGAGCAAGATGATGGCAATGTGGGGAGAATTAAAAAGTGGGATTAATATAAGAATAGTGTAACTGTGTGATGAATGGTTGGTACAGTCTCAATGGGCTGAAAGGACCTGTTTCAATGCTGTACTTCTCTATGAGGTTATAAGTGAGACCTTTACTTATCTCTTCAATAGCGGCCAAGATGCAAATTCAATTTTCAATGAAGTGTTGCTTTTCAAGCATTCATAAAAGATCTGCCAGGATATAGAAGTTGGCACTTCTGTCTGACGTGCCAGCTCAGGAATGTGTTGACTGTGTACTCATTTAAATGAATTGTGCTTGGCTGGGAGTGAGGAATTCCAGTAGAAATTAAAGTAGCAATGGTTTTGACACAATGACACAATTGTAAGAAATAATGATGAGTAAATTCATAGAATCATGAAAGTGTACAGCACACAGGTGTGCATTGGATCTGACCCAAGTGTCTGAATATGTTATCCTCACTCCCCTGTCCTTTCTAATATCCTACTTTTTCTCATCTATTATCAACTTTACAAACTACTGGAAAATCTACTTCCACTAGTATTTCTGATAGGACCATCAAATGTCCCAGTCACCTTCAGTGTAACTGTTTCTGCATGGGCAAGTCCATGTTCTTGTAACTCCTGCAATTGTTTCTGATGAGGCATTCCAGCAACAAGTAATATTCTATGTAGTATTTTTCTGAGATTCCTTTGTTCTTTTGGTGATAATTGCAAACTTAATTACTGGTTACCACATTCTCAGGCAAAGGAGGACTTGATGGGTTATGTTCTATTCAGATCCTATTTAGAAATGGTGAATCCTGGTGCAACCCAATGACCCCTGCTGCTGGATCTTGAACGATCCTTATTTTGGACCATGCTTTTAGCCCAAGTGTTGTTCTATTCATTATCGTTGTTGAAATTGAGAAGATGAGGGGAGTTTCAAGGTCTAACAGCACAGTATATCTTTCAGACAGAATTATTAAGCCATCTGGAGATCTTTTAACATTCTCATGGACAACTATGTCTGCAGTGATATCAGTAGGCACTCCAAAGGTATTTATTTTGAAATGTTGAGTTTTATTGAAATGTTATGTAGGAAAGACTTTTCTGTTTGTATAATCAACCAGTCATCCCAAAGGCTTTGCGCTTATAACCACCAAGCCCCAAACTGAAGAATGATTCAGTTCCTTTTAAAGATTATGGAAGCTCTTCAGCAGGTTTTGTGCACGGTTGGAAAGAGTTGAAAGTGACACATCTGAATCATGTATGGGGTTGATTTGAACGATAACACATGATTCCTCAGGAAGTTAAATATTTTGCAAGAAATCCACACAGATTATTCAACAAGAAGTAACTTTGGTTTCAGTAACAAACTTTGTATAAACTATAACTGGATCAATGCTCCTTAAATGTAATTAACCTAATGAAGAGTTTTATAGGAGTCATCATGAGATGAGACTTCTTTATTAGTCACATGTATGTCAAAACACACAGTGCAATAAATCAATTGTGTAGTGTTTTGGGGGCAGCCCATGAGTGTTGCCAGGTTTCCAGCACCAACATAGCACGCCCACAACTTCCTAACCCATACCTCTTCGGAATGTGGGAGGAAACCGGAGCACCCGGAGGAAACCCACGCAGTCACGGGGAGGACGTACAAACTCCTTACAGACAGCAGCCGGAATTGAACCTGGGTCGCTGGCGCCGTAGTAGCATTATGCTAACCGCTATGCTACTGGCATTCCAACAATCAAACCATGCATCCTCATTTTTAATAACTTCTGAGGGTATGCCATGGCATAACATCATCAAGGATCCCTCCCACCCTGGTCACTCTCTCTTCTCCCTCCTCCCATTGGGCAGAAGATACAAAAACTTGAGGACATATACCACCAGGCTCAAGGACAGTTTCTATCCCATTGTTATCAGACTCTTGGGTGGACCTTTTATGCAATAAAGATGAACCCTTGATCTCCCAGTCTACCTCATCATGGCCTTTGCGCTTTACTTGTCTACATGCACAGCACCTTCTCTGTAACTGTAACACTATTCTGCATTTTTTTTTACACCTTGATGTACCTATGTATGGAATGATCTGTCTGGATGGCATGCAAAAAGTTTTTCATTGTATCTCACTATATGTGACAATAGTAAGCCAATTACATTCAGAAACAAGCGTCAGTAATCATCTCTGTGAAGTCCCTATTTTGTATGAATTTAAGAGAAAGGGTTAAACATTTAATTTTGAGACCATTCCATGCCAATGGAGGGAAAGTTAAAGCACACTAGATGCTGAGGTGAAGAGTGAGGCGAGGAGGGATTGTGCTGGTGGGCATTCCTAACAGGAGACCTTTTGATAAATATAGAGGATGACAGACTTGAGAAAGGGTTGCAGTCTGTCCTACAGTAAGTACTTGTGCAACCATTAACAAAATATGTCTTCAAAAACTGCTACTGATGTACAGTATACCCTTCAACTCTTCCATATAGCTGTACAATTCTTGTAAAACTGTACAATAGCATTGCATACACACACATCTTGCATGTTAGACAGTTGCCACAAAATAAATCCTTCTAACTCAGGGCTGCCACATTTGTCCTGTCCTTTATAAAACACATCAATATAGTGAACTCTGTCAGCAGCATCGAATTGACGTTGTCAAGTGGCCAACACAATGGACAAGGTTGTTAACACCAGCCAGGCTGGTGGACTGAAGGTTGTGCGTTCTATAATGATGCCCAAGAATTGCTTCACAATCGATGATCATTGTGACTGAACGTTCAGATCTGCCAGTCTGTCACAGTACTGAGGGATGAGATGAGATGAGATGTTAAACCAAGGTGTTGTCTGTCTCCCAGTTGGACATGAAAGATCCACTGGCACTATTTCAAAGAGAGCAGAAAAAATAACCTTTGTCTCCAGTCTTCACTACCATTAAAACACAGGTCATCTGCTAATCATCTTGTGGCTAGAGGTGGAAAATTTTTTATGCAAATCAGCAGCCATATTTCCTGCACAATTATCACACTTAATTTCCTGTAGAATGCATTGGGATGACTTGAGCTGCGAAGGGTGATACAAAAACGTAAATCCTTTTTGTTGGCATGTCTGGAGACACTGAACTACTGATTACAATGGAGGAATCTTATGCTGGTTTGCAAAAAGGCAAAGGGAGAAAACACTATTGGCAGAATCACTAATTATAACCCAAGGGTATAGCAAAGTGTGACTCAAAGTGTTGGCATGAATGGTCAATATAGTGATCTCCATTTATTCTGAATCTCAGCAGAAATTCCTCCCTTCACTTTTTGCAATCTCTCATAATTACTGATAGAGTCAGCATTTCTTGAATCACTATTATCATCATATCCTGAGATCCACAGATAATCCCATGCATTGGGACTTGCACATTCTTGATTGCTCCCTCCTGCAGTCCTGACATTCTTTTTAAAGGTGTCCTGGTTGGAAAAAGATAGATTCCAGCATCTGCAATATTTAGCCTAGGAGAGCAATCTCTACGACTGTGGTAGTTTTACTGTTGTGTCTCATGCCAATATTTTTGTATTGCTTTGATGACCTTGTGGTTAGAAGCAAAACAACAGCGCTTGCTGTAAGCCTTGAAGAAGACTCCCGACATGGATCTAACAATCTCTTTTCAGCTGTCTGTTGCTATCCAGCATCTGGCGCCTAGCAACTGTAATGTAAACAATCTGGCTGAATGGCCAATCACATTAAAGTATTCTCACAGACATAGAAACATGGGCAATCTTAATGTTTAAAACCATATAACAGCGCTAAATAAAGATTAGAGCATGCACAAATGTTTGAGTTAATAACTGATTTATCAGCAAAAAAACTTTTTCATGTTATTATTTTAGAATCCATTGAAATATTTAGGTGAAAGAATTAAAATCTATGTGCATAAATTGTTATTTTTAAGCATCAAATAAGTTGTTAAAGAGTAATTCTGGATTTATATACCACAAAAAGGATTTAGACCTCCTCCAATAATTTGTAAGATTTTCAGGGGTTATTACAGGGAGATTAGTTCATAAATATATTAAACCAACATTAATTCAATTGATTTCCCACTATTCCATGAGGGAACATTGAAAAAAGCACAGGCTGTGATGGAGCACTGAACCAATGAGAGCAACCTCAGAGCTTCTGTGACAAACCTATCTTGCACAGAAATCCCAAGCTTCGTGTCTATTTCACAGTGTTAGGCTGACAGCAGAGGCAGCTTTTCTGAAATTATTACTGCAAAATGCAGACCATGTCAGGGAATAGGTTTTATTTCCTATCCAATTCCTTTCAGGTTCCAGCACTGGTAGCCTTTGTGTTCCTGCTTATCCCCCTCCACCTTCACCCTCCCCCTCCCCTACCTGCCCTACTTTGACTTGTCTGATCCACCTATCACCCACCTGCTTCTGTCTCCCAACTCCACCATTCCCCCCCACATTGCTCCATCTGCCCGTCATCCCTCACCGCTCCTCGATCCACCCATCACCTACTGGCCCTCATCTCCCCCTCTCCTCTTTACACCGGTATCTTCCCTCTCCACTCTCAAACCTGATGTACGGTCTCTACCCAAAATGTCGACAAGTCCTTTCTTCCCACAGACACTGCTTGACCCGCTACGTTCCTCCAGCAGATTATTTTTATCCTCAGTTCCCTGACTATTTCACAATGTTATGTTGACAGCAGAGGCAGCTTCTTTATCATTGTCCCTAAAAACTCCAGACCAGGTCAGGGAATAGGATTTATTTTGTCTGTGTGGAACTCAGTTAGAAATTACATGATTCCACACCTCCGTGATTTATACTCTTTAACTCTTGCTAATTTTTCCTTCCCAGACTGAGTTAAGATAAGATCTCTTTATTAGTCACATGTACATCGAAACACACAGTGAAATACATCTTTTGTGTAGTGTCCTGGGGGCAGCCCGCAAATGTCGCCACACTTCTGGCGCCAACACAGCATGCCCACAACTTCCTAATCTGTAAGTCTTTGGAATGTGGACGGAAACCAGAGCATCTGGAGGAAACCCACGTAGAAATACGGGGAGAACATACAAACTCCTTGCAGTCAGCAGCTGGAATTGAACCCAGGTCGCTGGCACTGTAATAACGTTACTCTTAACCCTACAACATCAAGAGTAACAAAATGCCCAATAACTTATTTCAAAAGTCTTCGCTAATATACTTCTCTTCTTAAATAGAAGAAACAATTACAGGCAGGGTGGAACTTTATTCTCAAGTGTGGCACTGTGAAATCAAATCTTCACTTGGTTGAGAGAAGTATTGCTCAATGTGTCGAAATCCACGACTCAGAGAGAATCAGCAGGTAATGAGTTAAATGCCATGAAAGAGTTGCCTGTGCACAAAACTACATGTTAAACCAGCACTGCACACGTGGGCACTTCAGTGTTGCTGTGTGGATCCAGGCTCTGTTATTGTTCTCCATGTGAGGTTTAGGACAGGACAGGATTGGTTGTGCAGATCGACAGAGGGGCCACTGCCACTTCCTGCCGTTGTAAGAGGAAGTGTGCTGGGAAATGGTTTGGGGGGGGGGTGGTGGAGGCAATGATAATGGGGAAGACTCTGGGAGTCGTGGGGAGAAGGTTGTGAGGAAGCGAGAGGGATGGGCAAGGAAAGGATCCCAAGGTGGGGGTGGTTGGAGCAGGGGATATGTAGGAAGTCTGCACAAATGATCAAGTAATGATGGGAGATGATCTGAGTGTGACCCAACGGTGGATTGGAAAGTGGAGGGCATGAAGACACTGGCATGGAGGGAAAGCTTTGAGGCGATCATCAACAATAGAAGCTATAGAAGCAACCCATGTGGAGGAAGATGGATGCCTGGTCCTCAGCACAAATCCAGGTAGGGTGAACAATATTAATGGCCAGGCAGGTCTCAGCCTTTATGTTCAGCTCAGCTTCATTGTCCAAGGACTTCAGGTTTTGTGGCATAGGATTTTATGAAACTTGCCAACAAAAGCAGTAATTACTTCTGGGGAACTGAAATCATTAAACTGGATCAGTGAAGAGAAAGATAGGGAATCAATAGTTTTGGAGAAGTTTATAAATATATCTGATTCACAGGGAAGCTTTCTTATACTTAAAGCAGCTTAATGCAGTGCTGCTTTTTATGAAGCAATAGATCATACAGCATTGGAACAGAGACCTTTGCTTCAAGACCAAATTGTATGGGATTTAGAATAATCTTATTACAAACCATCAGCTGACTCTTCTGATAGTTAAATACAATGCATTTATCTAAAATTTACATCACAATTACCGGATGGAGTTAGGGTTAGCTTGACAAACAAATATGATTATGGTGGTATAGGAATAGAGAAGCAATCAGATGCAAGAAGCAACATTCCCAACTGTACTCATCGAGTCATACAGCACAGAACCAGGCCTTTTAAGCCCATCACATCCACGCTGACCTTTTTTGCCCATCTACACTTACCCCATTTGTCTGTATTAGATCCGTATCCTTCTACACCTTGCCTATTCAAGCGCCTGTCTGTATGCATCTTAAACATGGTGATTGTGTCTGATTCCACCACCACCCATGGCAGTGCTTCAGATAACAACCACTCCCTGTGTAAAAACTTTCCTTTCATATCCCCTTTAAAACTCCTACCTCTCACCTTAAGCCTACGCCCTCTTGTTTTCGCTACTCCTACCATGGGAAGAAGGCTTTGGCCATCTACCCCATCTGTGCCTCTTATTATTTTATACACGTTTATCAGGTCACACCTCAGCCTCCTTCACTCCAGGGAAAACAAGCCCACCCTATCCAATCTCTCCCCATAACTGCAGTCCTCCAATCCAGGCAACGTCTTCTGCACTCTCTCCAGAGCAGTCACATCCTTCCTATAGTGTGACGATCAGAACAGGACACAATACTATTTTATGTTTAGTAAAACCTTAACTTATGGGC
>JAUZTB010000062.1:10354311-10368799 GCA_034780895.1 Rhynchobatus australiae
AAAGTCTTGTTTTAATTCCTTTCGATAAACAACGTGAATTGCCTTCCTGTTTGATAGTATTAGGAGATTTCATGATCATATATGAACTGCAGTTAACAGCTGGCAAAGTCTTGGCAAGAAGCTTTGTAAACAGTCCCAACTTCTTTTTTTGAATTCACATATGGATTGAGCAACTGACTTCAATTTCATCGGCCACAGGATGATTTGTTTAAACAGCGCTTTCATTTCATTTTCCCTTAGAGTTCTGCTCAGATCATCTCTATTGCATTTTTGAGAAATACATCTTGCCAGACAGTTAACTGGAGAAAAGGTATTCCAAGTAACCTGTGATAAGTGGTAATGATATTATTATGGGACAACCAAATCCACCGTTACCTAACTCTTACACAAGATATAATGAATTAGGATATTCTGGGTTACTAGAAACTAACAAGATCATTTTAAAACTAAATAAATTTATTCACTCTGGTGATACAAATGTACACTGTACATTAAAATTACTGTGAATAATAATAACTTTTAATCGCAACTTACTTGACCCAAAACATGCATGTACATGTCGAGGGAGTCACGCAGAACAAAAGGGGAGCAGGTGACAATGCTAGTGTTACAATAATGCGAGTTACTCAAACTGTTGGGCATTTTCCCCCCTAGACTGGGTTGAAGAAGTTGTGATTGGCTGGAGAGGATAGGCCAGTCCTATTTGTTCACTAAAAAAATTACATGTACCCTCGCTTTAGTGAGAAAATCTCAAATTTCACCTTCCTATAGATTCATAACATTTAAAGGAGCACTGCCATAAAATGTGCTCTATTTGTTGTTGGTTTTAGTGATGAGAGCACACCTGGAGGACTGTGCAGCATTGGCTCTTTAATTTCAGGAAGGAAGTATCAACATTAGAGGCAGTCCAAAAGAGATTCACTAGACTAATTCCTGGAATAGGAGGATTGCCATGAGCAGTTAAAGAAGTTGGATCTGTATTCTTTGGAGTTTAGAAGAATGAGGGATGATCTTATTGAAATGTACAAGATCCTAAGGAGGCATGACAGAATAGGCGTTGAGATATTTCCATTAGTGCACCCACACGCAAGGGTACATAGTTTCAAAATAAGGGTGGGATCATTTTAAAATGAGATGCATTGGAATTTCTTTTCGCAGCGAGTGGTTAATTGCTTAAATTCTCTGCTCTAGAGGTTGTGAAGTATTTAAGGGAGAGATAGATGAGTTTTTGTAAGGTTGGGCAGTAAGGTCTTTGGGAAACTGCCAGTGAAGTTGAGGCCTGGGCCAAATCAGCCATAATCATACTGAATATCAGGGCAGAGTTAGAGGCCAAGCCTATTTTCTTGTGTTTTTGTATGACCCCAGCTTCCAGCTTGAGGTCTGTAACCCTGCAGATCACAAGCTGTTCAAGTACACCGCAGAGAACTTTTTAAATGTGGTGAAGGTTTCTGCCTCTATCACCCTTTTGGGCAGCGAGTTCCAGACCTCTATCAGTGTCAAGGCAAACATACTTTTCCTCATCTCCCCTCTAATACTTTAACTATGGCCCTTGGCTATCGATTCCTCTGCTAAGGGGAAAGCAGGTCCTATTTATTTACTCTACCCAGGTTCCTCATACGTTATACAGCTCAGTGAAGCCACCTCTCTGCCTCATCTGTTCCAAAGAAAACAACCCTACCTTTCCCAATCTTAAAAATCACAATTATCCAGTCCTGGCAACATCATTGTAAATCTCCTCAACATCCTCTCAAGTGTAACCAGAATGCTATCCAATGTTCAAGTCATGCCCTAACTAGTGCTGTATACAGTTCTAGCATTTTCTTCCTGCTCTTATATCCTATGCCTCAGCTAAAGGAAAGCACCCCATATGGCATTTTAACTCTCTCTTTGATCTATCCCACCATATGATGTAGAGTCAGAGTGATACAGCATGAAAACAGGCCAACTGAGTCTGTGCCACTCAATATCCTGTCATTTATTGTACATTTACCTGCCTTGTTACACCTCCTTAAATACATTACCTCACATTTTTAAAATTCTATTTCCCATTTTTCTGAACAATTGAACACAGCACCTCTATTTTCCTGCAAGAACCTTCCTCCTCAGGGTCAACCACAAAAGTGTCAGTAAGCCATATCTTCCTGCTTTTCCTCTTCCACTGAGCTAACTGAATTGAATTTGCATTCTCCCTTGTATCATATGGGCTTTTATATTTTGTAACCAGTTTGCTGAAAAGACCTGCTAAAATCCATGTAGATGTGCGCTAATCTCATCTACCATGCTTGTTACAGCATCAAAAAAATTACATCAGTAAACACAAGGTTCCCTGAATAAACTCATGATGACTGTTCTTGATTAATCCACGCCTTTCTAAATACAGATTTATACAGTCCCTTGGAATGAATTCCAATAATTTGTCCAATTCTAATAAAATACTCTCCATTGAATTTTAGCTGGCCAGTGGTTCACTTTGTTTAAAAAAGGAGGAAGGGACAAGCCAAGTCAGGAGTCCAACAATCTTCTGGCACCACTCCTGTAGCCAGGGGGATTAAAATATTGTAGTTGGGGTTTCAATAGTTTCCTCCTTTGCTTCATTGTGCTACTTTTGCTGAGGAATGAGCCATTTTCCACTTTGGTGTATCTCGGAGGTTCTTTCATATTCTACATTAAGCAGTAATGCGACCTTGAAAGTGTTGCACCAAAGCTCAGGCTTAACATTACTTGGAAGTAATGCCAATTGGGTATCAAGCCAAATTGGAAAAAAAAACAGGGGATCAGATGGGCATTTGGATCATTTAACAAACTTAGAGAAAATATTTTTGCTTCAAGTGTAGTGATGTTGTTGGTTGTGCTCTCAAAAGTTACGAGCTCTGTAGTGGGTGGAATCTGCCTACACAGTTGATGAGAGCTGGATGGATGGAGCTGACAAAGATACAAGGAAGATTGAGATTCAACTCAGACACATATAAATGTCAGCAACCTTTCATGAACTCAAAAGTCATCATGGTTTGAAAACCAACCACTAATTTCACAGACACAAAGGATCAGCAAGAAATGTTACAGTTTGGCAGCATCACCCAAACACCAAATAAAATCTAGTCAGGCAGTATCTGTGAAGGAAAAGGTATAGTTTTGGGTTGAGTCCCTAAATCAGGACTGACAGTTTAAAGGAGGGATAGTCATACAGATGTGAAGGGGAAGGTTGAGGCAGGAGCAGGCCTTCACACTTTCAGTCCTGATGCAGGGTCTCAATCCAAACCATCGACTATCCCTTTGCCTCCACAGATTTGCCTGACCCTCTGAGTTCCTCCAGCAGCTTGTTTTTATTTGCTCCAGATTCCACTATCTGCAGTCTCGTTTGTATCCAAAATCTACAGTCCAATGGATAAGCCTTCAATATTGGATTTCTAAACATAATGATGAAATTTACAGAACAAGTAAACCCGTGTCATCAATCATATCACGATCAAAACGTAAAAGATTTTAAATCTGTCACTCTGTGCCTTAAGCTTAAGCGCATGGGATACAGGTGTTAGTTTCCAATGGAAGACATCAGAAAGGTTTAATTGATGTACAAGCTATGCAATAAAGGAAGGGTATTGTTGAAGAGTACGCAGTGCAAGAGGAAATTAAAAATAAAAGCTGTTCTTGAGTTGTAATAAGCAATATCGACTGGCAGGGAATTACACTCCGGTCTCAGGGAGCTGACAATCACACATAGACCAGTTCGTATTCTGTAGCAATGGCACAGGATCCGGGCGATCCGGATTCGCTGGTTTTATTGCAGTTGGGCTTCCTGGTAGAGAGAAGTTGCCCGAGTCCCGCAGGCCACCGTCCCGTCACCCTGGCAACGCCGGCGGGGGCCCGGGCTCTGCGCTCCGGACGCCTCACCTTCCTGACCACCAGCCTGGAGGGCGATCGAAGAACTGCCAACACTTACCGGACAAGGTAGATGAATGTCACCGTCGCCGCCGTCCCGGAGCGTCACTCCGGCGTCAGAGCCGCGGGTGAGGAGCTGTCACACCGCTCGCTCACCTGTGAAACTTCCGCCGCAGCAGCCGCGCCGCCCCCATCGCACGCCCCGATCCAGGGGAGAGCCGCCGTCACCGCGCAGGCGCAACCCGAGCGCTGCCCCCGCACATGCGTCCAACGGGAAGCTCCAACCACCACCAAGTCGAGCTGGAGGTATTATTTCCACGCATGCGCCAAGCTGACAGCCCCCCCCCGAACTGGAGGTGTTGATTTCGCGCATGCGTCAAGCTCCAACTGCGAGCTGGAGGTTTTGATTTCGCGCATGCGTCAAGCTCCAACTGCGAGCAGGAGGTGTTGATTTCGCGCATGCGTCAAGCTCCAACTGCGAGCTGGAGGTGTTGATTTTGCGCATGCGTCAAGCTCCAACTGCTGCCAACGCGAGCTGTTGATTCTACGCATGCGTAGTCCGTGCCGGGTTCAGTGGCGCGCCTGCGCAGTCCACCCAGCTTCCATCCTCCCGGACAAGCCACGTCTCCGAACCGCAGGAAGGGTCCAGCGACTTCCGTCACGGGCCGTTGTTGACAGGATGGCGCGCCCGCCATCGCGTTGTGTTCTTCAGCCGGCAGCTCCGTTGCTCGGGATGGTCTGACCGTCCTTCAGCGACAGGCGGAGTCCGGAGGGTGGTGACCATCTTTCCGTCGGGATCGCCACCGCCGCAGGCCGCCAAGCCATGGCCGTGCCCGCCAGCAGCCTCCGCGTCAGCGACATCCACGACGCGGCGTCGCTCTTCGAGCGCTACAGCACCGAGGAGATCCGGCAGGTGGAGCGGCGGGTCCGCGCCGAGATCGAGCAGAAGAAGGAGGAGCTGCGCCAGATGGTGGGCGAGAGGTACCGGGACCTGATCGAGGCGGCCGACACCATCACCGACATGCGGTTGTGCTCCGAGAAGGTGGTGTCCTCGGTGCAGGAGATGTTCGACTACTGCACCCGGATCAAGCCGTGTGCCGCCGGCAGAGCCGCCGCCCTCTCCTCCCGGAGCAACCAGGTAAGTGCCGGCAGATCCAACTTCCACCGAGGGGAGTAGTTACTCCTGTTGCACTGCGCCTTTCCCTGCAGGTTGCTTTCCTGTTGGGATTTCGCCTTCTGTCTAATCTTTAAGATGGAAGTGTCCAGCCGAAAGGGGAGACATCCCAGAGCGTTTTACGATGAATGACAAATATTTGAAATGTAGTCACTGTACTTTGGGAGATTCGCAAACTTTCCCAAACAGCAACGGGATAAGGACCAGGTAATCGTTTATATGATTTGTTGTGTGGGATGTGGGTATCCCTGGCAAGGCCAACATTTGTTACTTGTCCTAATTGCCCCCGAGGAGGAGGGGGTGACTACCTTGCGGAACTGCTGCAGTTCTCCTGTTGGGTTTGCTGTGCTGGGATTCCCTTTGAGACAACTATGACAGATTTCCAAGTTAAGATGGTGTGCGAGTCGCAGGGGAATCTGCAGGTGGTGCTTTTCCCTCGTCCTTCGTGTTCAAGGCAGCGTAGGTTTGTAAGATTCTCATCGAGGAGACTAAACAGATCCCTGTAGTGTGTTTTCTGTATGATAAGTGAAGCATAAACGTTGGCTTGGATACTATGGAGAACCGCTCTGCCGTTTGAAAT
Organism: Rhynchobatus australiae; assembly: GCA_034780895.1. Lineage (NCBI taxonomy): Eukaryota > Metazoa > Chordata > Chondrichthyes > Rhinopristiformes > Rhynchobatidae > Rhynchobatus > Rhynchobatus australiae. The sequence goes on from JAUZTB010000062.1 coordinate 10,359,945, forward strand.
AATGCACGATGCATGGGATCTTTTTATACCTACGAGAGACAGAAGACAGTCTTAGTTCACCGTCTCATCTGGTATGTGCCATCTCTGATAGTGCAACACAGCTTCATTACTGCACTGGAGTGGCTGTACAGTCTCTGGAGAATTCAGAGGCAAGAATTTTATCAACTGAGCATCAACTAAAATTGAATATCAGAACTTGGTATTTAAGCTGTGCCTCCAGAGGATATTGCTATTTGAATGCATCTCCATAGACCACTCGGGTTTTTTCACTTTGAGCAGTATTTCAAGTTTATTGGTATTGGTTTTTTATTGTCACTTCTACTGAGGTACAGTGAAAAGCTTGTCTTGCAAACTGATGGTACACGTCAGTTCATTACACAGTGCAGTTACATTGAGTTAGTACAGAGTCCATTGATGTAGTACAAGTAAAAACAATAACAGTACGGAGTAAAATGTCACAGCTACAGAGAAAGTGCAGTGCAATAAGGTGCAAGGTCACAACAGGGTAGATCGTGAGGTTATAGTCCATCTCATTGTATAAGGAAACCATTCAATAGTCTTATCACAGTGGGATAGAAGCTGTCCTTAAGTCTGGTGGTACATGCCCTCAGGCTCCTGTCTTCTATCCAATGGTAGAGGAGAGAAGAGAGAATGACCTGGGTGGGTGAGGTCTTTGATAATGCTGGCTGCTTCGCCAAGAATACAAGAGGTAAAGACAGAGTCCAAGGAGGGGAGGCCGGTGTCTGTGATGTGCTGGGCTGTGTCTACAACTCTCTGCAGTTTTTTGCGGTCCGATGCAGAGCAATTACTGTACCAAGCCGTGATACATCCAGATAGGATGCTTTCTATAATGCATTGGTAAGAGTTGGTGAGAGTCAAAGGGGACAAACCAAATTTCTTCAGCCTCCTGAGGAAGTAGAGGCAGTGGTGAGATTTCTTGGTCGTGGCATCTACGTGATTTGACCAGGACAGGCTGTTGTGATGTTCACTCCCAGGAACTTGAAGCTTATTTTTTCATTTTATCTTTTTGATATTATTTACAGTTCCATACAAGTTTACATTGTTATGGCACCTCTTATAAAAATGGAAAGTATCTTCAGGTGTTGAACTGAACACAAAATTATTTCCAACAATGGTAGTTAAATCAGGAGAAGTGACCTTGTGTGTGGCCAACAAGGGTTACTTCTTAGAAAGTTTCTGAAAGGGTAAATCATGCCAATGGTTTAGATATAGAATTCCAGTTAGTAGGATTAAGAATGTTCCCAGATGAAAGTGACAATGGAAAACTGAGCAGTATTATGTGTTTGGGTTGATGTTGAGTGACTCCTTAAGTCATGGCAAAGTTGATCATACAGGTATTGTTGTGGCAGAGGTACATAATGTCTGAAGAGGGAAAAGTGAATCTTTTCAATCCAGATTCAGTCCTGACCTTGGTCACTGTCTGCACAGAGTCTGCACATTTCATCACGTGCTCCGGTTTCCTCCTACATGGATTAATTGGCCACTGTAAATTGATCCTTGTGCTAGGTCAGTGGTAGAATCTGGGGGGAGTTGGTGACAATGTGGGACGAATTTTTAAAAAAATGGGATTAATGTAAATGGAATGTTCTCTCTGGATGGCATGCAAACAAAAGCTCTTCACTGTATCTCAGTACATGTGACAATAATAGACTAGTTCCAAATGGGTGGTCAGTGGTTGGCATGGACTCGATGGACTGAAATATCTATTTCCATGCAGTATCTCTCTGACTCTTGAGTTTGGGTTTAGGAAGGGAATTTCTGAATACTTCATATGGTGGAAGGAATAAGGATAACTAAGAAACCACTATGAGAGGAACAGATATTTTCCCAAAAAGGTTAAAATTTAGGAGGTTGAGAGGATGGAGGAGCTGAACACAAGGATACTGATTTTAAATTTGGTGTGTTCATGGATGTTGTACCTGATCAGATGTTGCCAGTAGCACTTTGGGTAAAATGAAGTTTACTTACAGGTTGTTGAAAGGTGAACTGACTGAGCAACTCTGCAACAATTGAGACTGGATATAATAGAGACATGGTTGAGAGCTTTGGAAGTAGGTAGTGTGAGTTTGGTGCAGAGGTGGGCGATGAAAGTGACTTAGGTAGTCTGATAGAGGATATGGGATAGGAAGCTTGCACCCCACAGTTGTAGAATTCAGAGCTAAGAATAAGTGGACAACTTTCAGGCTGGGGTCCATCTTGCATTAATATTGTAATTGGTTTGTTGTTAATTTGTGAAATTCTTCATCATTGTTCAATACAGTTAGGATTGCTCTGCAGACAGGGAGCAACCAAGATGCTCATTTTTATAGCCGGTGTTTAACAGGGTGACATTAGTTTTGCAGTATTAAATTGAAGAAATTTCTCGATTTGGGACAAAACTGACACAGAGTAACAGCAAGTAGCTGAGGTTAAGAGATGGATTCTTTGGCCACCAGGAAAGCAGGTAGATCCAAGCAAAAATAAAAGCAGGAACTGTTTGTGATACACAGCAGGTCAGTCTGTATCTGGAATGTTTAAAGTAGGTTATCATAATCCTGGAAACTTGATCTTCAAATTGTTACATGTGTGCAAATAACATGCTATGGAGATTCTGATTTTTTTTTTCTCCACTATTTCTGCTTCAGGTTCAGCAGCAGTCCCGGGAGAAATTCTACAGTATGGCAGTGCAGATTAAACTCCTTCTGAATATACCAGAGAAGATTTGGAGTGCCTTAGAATCATCACATTATCTCTATGCTACTCAGATGTACTTGCTATGCTGCCACATTCATAGCATCCTCCAGTTGGACTCCTCAGGTTCCCATTACAGTCCTGTCCTGGCACGCTTTCCCATCCTTGTACGACAAGTAGCAGCAGCAGGCCATTTCAGGTTAGCTGGTCATGAGTAAAAAGTTTCTCTTTATCTTGTCATTCATCAGTGCAAAATGTACTATTTTATTCTAATTTGTTTTGAGATCATTCATTGAAAGTATTTTTAATTTTATTGTGACCATTTTGAGAAGATTGTTTCAATTCAGATTTCTTAGCTTGGGTGGAATGACAAGAAAAGTTAGTGGTTTTGAAATTAGACCAAATGATTGAGAATGTGGACACAAAAAAGGGATGTTTACTATTGCAGAAGTAGAAAAGACTGGGCTTTTGAATGGGTGAACATCCATTCATGAATTTGTTAAAATAATATGTTTGAATCATCCTAACTGATAGAGTTACACAAAACATGGATTTGAAAAAAATTCCACTGACTGAGCACGGAGTAAATGCATTAATAGGGAATACTAAGGAGTAGGCGGTTGCTTTAGTATTACACATGCAAATGGAAGAAGCACTTTGCATGTTGGTAACTATTGTGTAGTTTCTCTAATTGTCTTGCATGTGATGGTTTGTCTTTCATCATTAAATGGATATTCATGGATTCTGAGAATTAGTTTTCTTAGGAACTAGGAGACTTGCATTTGTTTTTATGGTCTCTTGTATGCAGTGGCTAGGTGGAAAACAGTTGCTTAAAAATAAAGTATCCAATTCCATTTCCATTGGCTTCAGAGGAATTGAAGGTCAGGCTTTTTTTTAATGGGTCACTGATTTGTGTTGTCATTTTTACCTTTGTTTCAAATGTAGTCATCTGATGAGGGTTGGACAATTTCAACTAAATGGAGAGTGTTATCCACGTGGGGAGGTATATGTGCAAAATGCCACCATAGTTCTCAACCAAACTGTGTAGCAATGAAGATACTGTAGTTTACTAGGGGAGAGGATGGGCGAAGGATGTGTAGAACAAATTGATTGTTTGTGATAGGATGAGTTGAAATGGCTTAATCATTGTAATTATCAGCACATTCTGAGTCTGTGTAATGAGTTGTTGATGATAAGGTACTAGGAGGCTAGACTTAACAAACTGAAGAGGAAAAACTGAGCCAACGTGATTTAAAAAGAACACAGAAATGAAAACTACTGGAAAAATTAAGCAGGTAGTGCAGCGTCTATGGAAAGAGAGAGGTAATGTTTCAAATGAGGGATCAGTCTTCAAGTTAGTCTGGGTAGCTGCAAAATGTGGGTGAAACGGAGGGGAATTTCTCTGGAGTGAAGACTTGTGGCATCACCTGTACTCAGTCTGCATGAATGACCCCAGTCTGATGGCATAAGACTTGGGCTGTGTAATATGTTGCTAATGTGTTTTCAGTAAACTGGGACATGTCCAGTGTGCCAGGCTATTGAGAGAATTTGACATTAAGTCTGGAAGCCTCTAACATGCCTTTCAAATTTTCTCTTTTGAATAATTAATGGAATGCAAGGCATGGGCAACAGGTTACCCAAGTGAGGTATTTTTTTTACCTTGTCTTACAGCCAAACATCATGCTTGGTATCCTTTCAAGATAACATCAAAAAGCTGTACAAATGAGGTTCATGTGCTAGATGGTAACTTGAGTTCTTTTTAGGGGTTTATGAAAATTAGCCAATCAGAGATTTGTGGATATTGGCTTGAATTAACTAGCTTAATACTGCATCTTACAAAAAAAGCGTTCAACTTTGCCATTTTGTTTCTTTATGCCATCATGTTGCTCAAAACTAATCAGAGTTAAATAATTTGATTCTTAGGTGATCAACTGTTTAGCCCTAAAGAACTAAATCTATATCTGTGAATTATTTTTATCTCCTAAAAATATTTTGGAATTCCTGGCTTTTTAAAAGAATAAAAGATATTTTTTAATTTTAAAGATGTATTTACAGTATTTCATCTTCTACCTTCTTCCTACCTTTCAGAACTTGTTAATGACTGGTTAGTCTGCTGGATGCCATCAGTGTTGGATATTAGAGCACATGGAATTATAAATCTCAGTTCTAACAAAATTACTAACTCATATGTGAATGAAAAGAACCCAATGCACATAGCAAGTTTGCTGCCAAAAGACATAACCTTTCTAAACAGTACTAGATCATAGAATGCATTGTGCAGTACATTTATGATCCCTTCATCTTAATGTTAAGAAAATACTGTTTAATAATTACATCTCCATTCCTACAACCATACTTGGTGTCCATTGGGTGAGGTTTTTCTCTCTCCTACTCATCCATAATACATTCAGGTTGTGTATTCCACTGAATACTGCACACAAATCTATTTGTTGTTGTTCTTCTTCTCCTTCTCCACCCCACCCTGAAAAAATACAATGACCCATTATATTCTCATTTTCCTGTGCTGTTTCAGTAGCTGCTTGTTTTCATAAAAGGTTGCCCAGAAGGGGAGAATTAGGCCATTCAGCCCTTTGAGCCTGCTCTGCTGTTCAGCAAGATTAAGGCTGATCTTCTACCTCATTCACCATTTTGCTGCACTATCCTCATACCCCTTGATTCCTTAAATGTACAGAAATCTTTTGTTCATTGTTTTGAATACAATCAGTGACTGAGTCTCCACCAGGGTAGGGAATTCCAATGATGTGGCACCCTTTGACTGAATAATTTTTTTTCAAATAGTTCTATGTGGTCTTTCCTTGATTTTGAGACTGTGACTCTTAGTTCTTGACTCCTTGGGTAGGGGAAATATCGTTTCTGTGTCTGCCCTTCAAACCCTTTAAGAATTTTGCACATTTCAGTAAGGTCATCTCTCATTCTTCGAAACTCTAGTGAATAGAAGTGTAGTCTATTCAATTTCTTCTCGTGTGACTGACCCACCAAGTGGAACTGGCAAATATTTGGTGCACTCCACCCAGCAAACATGTCTGGTTTTGGGTAAGGACAACAAAATTGTACGCTGTATAATAATAGTAGTAACATTGAGGGAAATGAAAGCATCAACACAGAACACAAGTTACAATTTTTTTTGCCCACTTTTAGAATTTGTTCTTAACTCAAAAAAGCATGTCCAATTTAAACATCAAATCTCTCTGGCATCTTTTGTTGCCACATAAGCTATCATCATTTGAGAGTTATTTCTCATTACAAATTCTTTCATCTTTGTATATAAGGTGCATAACAGATTTCTGATTTGGTTGCAGTTTTAGAAAGAGTGCAATATTTTTGGTAGGAAATGGCAGGCAATTTTGCACTTTTGACAGTGGAGTTAACATAGAACAACTGAATTGATGTTAGCAAAAGGCAGGCGTATGTTGCACAAATGGACATTGAAACTGCTAGTAAATAGTGGATGCAAAAATTAAACTTCCTTTTTAATACCTGGTCAGCAATGAGCAATGTCTTCAAGTTTTATATTACCACTTTATTGGATATCACCATGACCTTATTTAGGATAATAATGGAAGATGAAAATATTTGTTTTTATGAAGGGTCCTGAGTTATTAATTGCATGAGATAAAGCTTTATTTTGTTCTAGAATGGAAAGAATATAGTTTCTTCAGTGTGCCTGTTTTTTTTTGTAGATCATCCATTTTGCAGGAAAGTAAAACACTTCTTAAGGGCCGTGCTGTATCGGACCAAGCTATTGCAGAGGCTCTCTGTTCCATTATCCTACTGGAAGACAGTTCTCCACGTCAAGCTCTCACTGATTTTCTTCTAGCTAGGAAATCAGCAATTCAGCAGTTACTGAACCAACCCCACCATGGTGAGTACCAGTGTTGGTCCCATTTCTGTAGACTGTTTGATTCTAGTCTTTGGGTAGATGAAAAAGTGTTGGTTTTTATGACCAGTGACTGGGATTGATGCCGATGGATTGAGAGTTCTGTTTTACCTTTTTTAAACAGTCGTTTCAAGGAATGGAAGGTTAAATCACACTTTGAGCTTTGTAGAACTTTATTATTGTTATGTTTTTAGGAGCTGGTATCAAGGCACAGGTATGTTCTTTGGTTGAACTGCTAGCCACTACAATGTATCAGGCTCAAGCTGTGTTTTACACCCCAAGTCAAGGAAAAACACCAGATTCTACTCTAACCTGTGGCCTTCTCTTTACTACCTTGGAATCCATCACAAGTGAGTCCCCAACAGGTATGTATGAGTCTTTCAGTTTCAGTTACAATTGTCTTCAGACATGTATTATGTTTATAAAGAGATCTTAACCTTTTGTTTCCTCCTGAATCTAGATTATTGGGCAATAAATTAAAAAAAAAACAAATTATCTCCGAATGAGATATGGTGTCTAGCCTTGTTTTGTAGGGTCCCATACTATTTACCTTTTTGTAAATAACATAGAAGAATCCTTATTTCAGTGCAAAATTTTCTCAATATGCTTGTTTGGAAGTTAAGTCCACACCATACAATATCAGACCAAGTTATTATGGAGGTAACAATTAGTTAACTTCTCCGAAGAATTAGTGTTAAATGTAATATTGGGTGTAAAATTAAGCCATGTGGACCAGGTTGGATCATGATCTGGGGTTAAATTAATTGATCTTCGCTGAAATGGTGAATGTAGGGAGGAGATAGGTGGTGCCTGAGAAGGGGAAAAATATCCTTGGTTGCTCCTAATAACCATTTGTTGCCTTGTTGAAAAAAAACTGTGTGGTGTTTTTTTCTGTCCCTGGATCTTCACACACAGACTGACTACTAGGCCAAGTACAAAAAGAACACCAGTACCAATGGATGGGCGTTACTACCTGCATGAGTTTGCACACAAGTCAGCAGCAGAATGTGAGGTGATTGCCCACACAATGTTGAGGAAAGGTCCATTGCTTAATGACAGCATCAGATTTTAGTGTCATGTTGAAAATCTTGTGTGTAAAAACTCAGGTTTAAACTATCATTGTCAGTGATTTAAAAACAAAATCAGCAGCACGTGTATTTTAAAATATCAGTGAGAATTTGTTGCATGTACTGTCTGTGCACAGGCAACTAAACATATCTTTGATTAATCTGTGCAGAAAAAGGAATCACTGTGTTAAAAGAAGAGGTGAAATCTGAGAGTTGGTTCAAGTATTTACCACCTTCCATTGTGAATTTTCAGCCATCTCTGAGGACCCTTGCTCATCCAATAAGCCATGATTATTTGAGAGACACTCTTCAGCAATGGATCAACATGTAAGAAAGTGGGTTTTTATTCGTGCTTTGTTGAACCCTGTGAAGAGTAGAAATTGTTATCATTAAAATAAATTGATTTTAGATGGCCTTCCAATATTGCCTTTGAAGTCACACGCCCTGAGTTTTCTTCAATTTTGAGTGAGAGCATTCAGCTATCTTTACTCCCTTCTCTCTGTTAACTAACTACTTTCTCTGTATTCCTCCCCCAGAATACACACACACTCTTTCATGTATGTCCTTGTTTATTTTCAGCCTCCAACAATGCTTAATTATTCCAAACAAATTTAAATTAGTATATGAATTTCAGAAGCTTTTTTCCAGGTGGAGTGAATATTCTTTTAAGATTAAGGAATGCTGAATCAACACTTGGAATAATGATGTTAATGCAGTCACGCAGAAGTGGTTGAGGGAAGGGCAGGACTTATGGTGTAATGTTCAGTTTCAGACATGACAGGGAAATGGAAAAGAGGGAGAGTCACACTACTGATTTGGGAGAACCTTGTGGCAGTACTCAGAGAGGATATCCTGGAGGGACTGTCAAGTGGGGCATGAGAAGAACTTGGGAATAAGAGAAGGGTGATTACTTTGCTGAGGTTATGCAATAGGCCTCCCAATAGGAACTGGAGGAACAGATATACAAGCAAATTGCAGAGAGGTGCAAAATAAAATGTAGTGGGGGGGGTTTATCTTTCTCAATATTGACAGGGGATTGCCTTGGTGCAAGGGGCTTAGATGGGGTGGAATTTGTTAGTGCATCCCAGAAAGTTTTCTTTTAAGACAATATGTAGAGAGCCCTACTAGAGTCAGGGCATTACTCAACCTTAGGAAATGAAACTGGTGGATGCTGGAAGTGTCAGTAGAGGAACACTTTG
>JAUZTB010000062.1:11378730-11390118 GCA_034780895.1 Rhynchobatus australiae
GCAGGAATTGGGGCTGGCTCCTGTGTTGTTTGTGATATATATATTAACAATTTCAATGTGAGTGTAGGAGGTGCTGTTCAAAGAGTTTACACAGCACAATGACTCAACACAAGTGTCACAACTCAAAATTCATTTCCTCCATTTCATCAGCAAACACAGGGTCTTCAGAGTCCTCAAATAATTGCTATGTGCCAAAAGCAATCATGTTAGCACTGTGGTGGAAGCCACCACCAAGGTTCCTATAGATTTTCTCAGAAAAGTTATTACAATTAATTCCAATACAGAGAGTATACAAAAATGCAGAATGCACTGCTTGTACACAGTGTGTGATCAATTCCATAGACGAAATTAAACCTGAAGAAGAGTGAGCCTGGTTATTGATACAAGGGAGTGGAGACAGAATTTGCCTCCAAATGGACCTGGTAGGAAAATCATTGAGCACGCAGCTGGAGACCAGGTCATGTGTGACACTTGGGACAGAGCTGGCACACAAGGAGAAGCTTATAACGTGCCCCTTGCAGCCCTCATGCATTCGCTGTGTTCATCATATATAGGACACAGAATTCCTGTATTGGGAGGGTTTTGAGTTCCAATGCAATATGGAAACAGTAATTGGATCTTGCATCTGGTGGCAGAGAAGGGGAGCAGCCCTGCAATCCTGGAGAAAGAAAAATTGCTGGAAAAGACCAAACTGAACTGGAAGAATATCTTCAGATTACAAAGGAAAGAAAGTGTTCTACAATATCTACTGCAAGAATTGTAGGACAGATATGTTTCTATCTTTAGGGAGGATAATGGATGCACTATCTTGACTGTCATGCAAAAATCATATGGCAAATGATGATAATGAAGCTGTGTTTCAAATATCACATACAAGTTGTGGACACAGTTCAGTCCATCACAAAAACCAGCCTCCCCTCCATGGACTCCATCTATACTTCTCACTGCCTTGCAAAATCTGCCAACGTAATCAAAGACCCCTCCCACCCCAGACATTTTCTCTTCTTCCTCCCTTCTATCGGGCAGAAGATACAAAATCTTGAAAATACGTGCCATCAGGCTCAAGAACAGCTTCCATCCTGCTGTTATAAAGCTATCGAACAGACCTCTTGTACAATAAAGATAAACTCCTGACCTCACAATCTACCTTGTCATGGCCTTGGACCTTATCGACTATGTGCACTGCACTTTCTCTGTAACTGTAACACTTTATTCAGCATTCTGTTATTGCTTTTCCCTTGTACTACTTTGATGTACTTATGTTTTGAAATGATCTGTATGAATGGCATGCAAAACAAAGTTTTTTACTGTATCTCAGTATATGTGACAAAACTAAATCAATTACCAATTACCAGGGGACCTAGTTGTGTCATCAAACCATATTGCAACAGAAAAATGTCTAAACTCTAATGGACTGCACAGACTTCCTGAGAGATGTGACACTTCTTTCTCTGAAACAAGAGACCAGCTATCCATGGATTGAGATTGTATTATGTGGGTTCCAGAGGCATCTCACACTGTTACCCTTGTTTTAAAAAAGCCTGATTTGTCCTCCACTGTTTCCAAACACCAAATGCAGCTATTGAAAGCTCATGATAAGAAGTCCAGGGCTGTGGATGTTCTATCCCAGGGAGAGTGGAATGATCTGGGATTTCTGAAGGGACTGTCAAGTGTAAGGGACATTTGACCTGCACACAGTGCCAGCAGAACATGGATATGTTCACATTCACACAAACTATCTTTTATCTTCACATGTTACAATATCACTAGCAGATGTTAGAGCATAGAACATAGAACAGTAGAGCGCAGAACAGGCCCTTCGACCCATAATGTTGTGCCAACATAGTTAATCCCTCCTACCTACAGAATGCTCATATCCCCCTTCTGTTCTTCTAGATCAAGGTAGAGACATAGAAGACTTTGGCCCTGCTCATGAGACTGCTGCAGAACCTGTTCCACATGCTAATGATATCTGGCTTTACCAGCATGGGTTACTTCTGAATGAAGATACCCTTTGAGGCAAAGGAAGGTGCAGGACAATCTTAACCTTTAAATTGGATGTATTTGGCTGTTTTTGTTAGTTGTCAACTAGTTCTATAATGAGCAGAATAATCCCCTGAATTGGGTTAGCCAGCCTACTTCAGTTCAGGAATTAGTAACTATTATGTTCTGTATTGATGAAAAGTTAAAACTTGTATATCCTTGTTAAGGGGTGGTGGTGGGAGTTTGGAATATTGAGTTATACAGTCTATTGTACAATCCACTACACATTGTCCTGATACAGAGTTTTGGCCTGAATTGTCAACCATCCCTCTGCCTTGGATTACCACAGGACTTGGACTATTCTGGTCACTTTGTACACATGAGGAGCAAAACATTTCCCAGCAATCATAATTCTTGCATGTCAACAGAAATGGATCTCTCGAAAAAAAAATATTTACGAACCTCCGGGAATGGTAGTGTTACAAAAGACTGTGGCTATTGTGAGGAATATGCAACAATGGCATTAAAATAGATTGTGCTTTGTCATAATGTTTTGCTGTTGACAAGAAGTTGAGCACTGATTTGGAAACAAGTTCACAGGGTAATTAATGACACAGGGCTGATGGAAAGCTGATGTTCTGCAGTGTGATTGGACATTGAGCAAGTGCCTTGTTATTTGTACAAAGAGCCCAGATTGTGCTGTTGTGGGTCATCTGATTTACTCAGAGGAGGTAACGTCGGAGATGCTCTGGGTTCTGATGCATCTTCTTCCTGAATGCTTTCACCATCTTGGGTCTGCTCGATGAAGTTCTGGTTCTGAGCAAGCTCGGACTCTTCTGTCACATAAAAGTGCCACCCTTTCTGATATGTAAAGTAATGAAGGGCACAGTATGTTTTAATCAAGCATACAGTAATAAAAAGCTAGCTGGAAGGGGAGGATATCTTGCCTCTTGAAACTGCTCAATCAATAAAGACGCGACTGATCTGGACTTCAAATCCATTTAACTGCCTTAAGTACTAATTGCTGGAAGCATTTTCTTATCTGTGGATCTCAGGCTCAAAGTACAGGGAGTTAGAAATTCCAACTCTTTCTAAACTTTTCTCTGGTGAAGGAAATCAGTATTTAAACTTCATTAACCCTAAAACTTATACCTCATATTTTGGATGAACCTACTGAGAATGTGTTCCACCCAGCCCAGGAAAGCAGCAGGAGGTGCTTGGTATTACTGAGGTCAGTGAGAGCCTCCATCGTCAGATCAGGAAAATGAGGAAGTCCAGGTGAAGTTGTTTGAACAGCTCAAAATGAGTGCAAGGTTTTCCACTTGAGGTTCTTCTGCTACATAAACACTGCTACAACTTTAGAAATGTCAGGAAACATATCCCCATGTGCTAAAATCCCAGGCTGTGATTTTAATCCATAACCCTTTAATTCTAAGGTGACAATGCTAACAATTGGGGTGTCAATAACAGCCTGATTTGATACTAATAACAACCTTAAACAAGTTGTATAAGTTCTGATAAACTGAAACCCTGCAGAGAGTACCTACCATAACCTTTAATGTTAAGAGACAACACAGATTTAGTATTTGGCTATTTAAAACACTGTCTAGTTCCTCTGACAATACACTTTCCATGTTCAGTAACATGTGGTGTAAACCCACTCCACAAGTGCATGTTGAACTCTCCACTTGATGTAACTGTTCGATCAATTCATTTTGTTTTGCTGGAGTCCAAACATTGTGCTATTCTTATACTGCTGTGTAAAATGTTAATTTTATTTTAAATGGTATACACTAATGGAATTTTTTCTCATGTCTTTTTTTGGTTCATTTCTTTATTTAGATCCTCAGATCTTTGTCCCTGTAGTATATTTGGAAATGGTCATTGAGTCAATATTGTTGTGCTGTTAAATTCTAACAATACATCTTTAGAGGTTTCAGCACAAAGGTACATAGTTAATTGTAAATGAACAACAGTTACCACATGTGCTTATTTACATATGAGTATAGCAGATGTCAGACAATAGGATTGATGAGAGGCATTCATTATTGAAAACTTTTTAAAAAAATCTGTAGATGCTGGAAATCTGAAATAAAGACAAAAAAAAAAGTGCTGGAAAATCTCAACAGGTCAGGTAGCATCATAGTGGAATAAAGAAATGGTTAATGTTTTGGGTCTGGGACCCTTCATAACCTGAGAAAGAGTGAAAACATTCATTGCTAAACTATCCATCATTATGGAGAGGTCAACACAAGGTCTCTTTGCCACAGAATCTTCTCCAGACTCTGTTCTTCTGTGGATTGGAATGGGAATGGGTTTGGATGAGCTTCCGCAGATTCCCATTTGTGTTACAATCGCCGTGATGCAAAAGTAATTTTCACCGTTCATGACGCTGGGCACTTTACAGCCAATGATGTATTTTTTTAAATGCAATCACAGCTGAGGGCATAGTGAAATGTGACAGCCTGTCTGTGCCGTGAAGCACTTGTCCTGATAATTAGCTTTAAGTGAAGCTGAATAATGAATAAATACTGGGGGAGGGGTGGAGGCTGGGGTGAAGAGGTCTTTCTAAAAGAGCTTTGGTGTCTTTTATAAGCACATGGGAGGGCAGATAGGGTCTCAACTGAAAGCTGTTAATTGACTCACTTTAAACATCAACATACGGCATGTTAACAATTACAATGCAAATAATGATCGAAGAAAGTCCTTCTGACGTCTTTTGCTATGCCGTGACGTGTTACTCACTCCCCCTCTCCACAAGGTAAAGGAATTAGTGATGTGATGGCCAGGGGTTGGAAGTGACCCATATGAAGTGTCAGAAGGTTGCCTAGGGGCTGGGACCTCTGAGGCTTTCAGCACTGGCTTGGAGGAGAGATGAGAACCAGGACCAAGTCCATCATTGAGTTGCCGAAGTGACAAAGTACAGGTTGTCTCCTGGTTACAGCAGGCTTTCCTTCCTGTGAACCTTTCGTAACCCAAGCAGTTCACAAGTCAGAAGTGCGGCCGCAAGCTGAATTCCCACACAGCAGGAGATGCTTGCAGTCTGAGAGCAACCGGCAAATCCATCCTGCCCGGTCTCCCAAATGCTCATTCATACCTTTGGGCTGTACATAAGTTGGGTGGGGAGGACCTGCAGTGCTGCACCTGCACAGTCTCCCTTCCGAATAGCAGGCTGAAGAAGGAGGCCTCTTTCAATCTGTAAATCGATGGCCATCTCTGCCCATTGACCACCAAATCCCCTGATCCTGGACCGCCATCTAACTACACATTGTGAAAGATGTGCCAGCTAAACGTATTTCTCAGATGCAGGAAGTATTGAAACCATTTTAGGACCATCAGTCCATGACCTCTGACCTTCCACCCTGTGGTATAACATACAGGAGTAGTCACAAAGCTTCATAGAATCATAGAGTCATAGCATGGAAACTGACCCTGTGGCCCACTGTCTACCTTCCATCAATCATCTATTTTACACTAATCCTACATTAATTCCATTTTTTCTTCTCTACACATTCCCATCAACTCCCCCCAGATTCTACCATTCACCTACACACACTAGGGGCAATTTACAGTCATCATTTAACTCACCATCCCACGTCTTCGGGATGTGAGCACACCCAGAGGAAATCCACTGGGTCACAGCGAGTATGTGCAAACTCCACGCAGCCAGCAGTTAGGGTTGAACCCAGGTCTCTAGAGCTGTGAAGCAGTGGCCCTACTAACTGTGCCACTGTGCTGCATGAAAGTTGAATATTTTCTTTTCACGAAATATTCTATAAGAATAATGTTTTCAAGAAAATTATTTAGTAATCCTTTTTCTCTGTTTATTTAAAGGAGAAACTGAAACAAATAAGATTTTATTACTGTTACAAGGATGTTAGAAAAATAACAAGTGAAAATAGAAAAAAAAACCTGCAGATGCTGGAAATTTGAAATATAAACAGAAATGCTGGAAGCATCCAACAGGTCAGACAGAATCTATGGGATTCATCAGAGGGTCTTCATACTGAAAGATTAACATTTTTCTCTCTCCCCAGATTCTGCCTGACCTGCTGAGAGTTTCCAGCATTTTCTGCTTTTTTTGTGTAATAAAAATAATTTGCTTCATTTTTTTCTAAGCTGCTGCATCTTCTCCTTTGAAAGTTTGCACAGTCTAGTAATAGCGTACTCTGTGGGCAGGCATTCAGCCTCTTCAAGCTTCTGGAAATGTAAAGAAGTAACACTTTGGAATGATACCATTTCGTCAGAGTGTTCATTGCATGCAGTCTGAGTGATATCCACCAATGTGCCTGGCTCAGTGACTTTCAACGTGAAAGTCAAGATAACCTTACTGCCTTTACACACATCCACATCTTTGGCCAGTAGCACTCATCCCATGCAGTGAACCTTTCTACACATTTTCAGAATTCCCAATCTACCTGAAACCCTCCCTCTGACCTTTTGCACTCTCTAGGTCTTCTTAATGCGACCTTCCTATTTGACCCCAATTGTCTCATTTTTTTCGACCTCACTCGTTCACTCTAACGAAACCTTTCTGAATGTTCAGCATCCTATTCAAGAAAATAATTAGAAAATTGGCATTTTGTTACATTCCTCTTGTAATTAACACTATCTCAGTGTCACATATTTCTGGGTCCATGAGATCATTAATTAGCACGGAAAACTAATGCGGTTCATTCACTGTAGCTTTAATGACGATTGTTTAATCAGATCTTGGCATCTGAATAAAATGCTCCATTTTATATGTGTCACAGACTCTGAATAATTATTTTTTTTAGTCAGCTCATCAATATCTATTAGAATTCAATGGTCAACTGTACTGACAGCAAATTACCTTTTAACAATTTTTTAGAAACTAAGCTTGGTCAAATTTTATTTCTTCTTATTATTTGAAAACATAATCATAATTGGATTAATTATTTTGAGCATGATTTTGATTACAATGATATCATCTTCTGTGAAGGACAGGACTGGGAACGGAATGGTCACCAGATGCTTCCCATACAGAGGGAAGCGCACTGCAAGTCACACTGAGCCAATCTTGGGTACTTCCCAGCTATGTGTTGGAAGGATTTGAGGGTTGGTCACCACACCGGTTGCTAAAAATGGGCGGAAACTGGGGACAGTGGAAAGTAAGTTTGCTATTTATATAGCATGTTTTATGAAGATAAATATCAGGAGCAGGAATATAATGTATCACCCCTTGAGCCTGCTCCGCCATTCAATAAGATATCAACAGAATGTCTGCATTACGTACCCATCCTACACACATCTTCCTCCATTCCTTTAGTATCCAAATAGCTATAGGTCTCAGTGTTGAATGCACTAACCTCAGGATATCCAAAAGTTTTTAAAGTCAATGGAAGGTCTGTAAAGTGTAGTTACTATTGTAATATAATAAAAATAGCACAACTAAGTCACTAGGTATATTCTAGGATAAGACAAAGTGGGTTTTGAATGAGGGCTATCAAAAATATTGCCACTTATGGGGAAGAGAGTAATTGGAGGCCACCACATAAGAAAATAACCAAGAAATCCAAAGAGAGATTCAGTAGGAAATTCTATACACAGATGATGGGAGGAATTTAGAGCTCGCTACCACAGAGCATAGTTGAATATCATTTAAGGGTAGGCTGGATGAGCAAGTGGAGGAGAAGGGAATGGAGATTTATGCTGATAGATTTAAATGAGGAAAAGAGGGCAGAAAGCTCAAATGAAATATTAACACTGCCATGGACAGTTTGGGCCAAATGGCCTATTTTTGCACCATGTATTCTATATAATCACATGTCATGGGGAATCTAAATTCAACCATTTAAACAAGTATAAAATAAAACAAAAATTATCAATAACCATGAAACTACCAGATCTGTATATACTGGTGTTGTTCAGGAAAGGCAACCTGTCATCCTAACTGAGTCCGTACATTCTTACCCAGTTTGTGACTCCAGGTACACCAATATGGATTGGCTATTAACTGCCTCCCCAGTTCAGTGGCAATCAGGGATGTACCATAAATGCCAAAGATTGTCATTAGTGGTTTTCCGAAGTCCATATAAATTGCAGGACTAGAGAGGTAATGGGATTGATGTATCTGCTCTGCCTGGATCTAGCACAGATCTGGTGAGCCACGTAAACATACAGCTGGGTTTGTTACTATGAATGACTCATTTATTAAGTCCCCATATCCCTTCCACTATCTACCAGCCTCAACCAGAAGTGCATTGGAATACTTTCCTCTTGCCTGGATGAGTGCAACTTCAAAAGTACTCAAGAAGAATAATACCAAATCAGATTTGTTCCTCATCCTCCCCCTTAAATATTCACTCTCTCCACCAATTACATGCTTGGCTGCTGGAAAACTAAGAAATATGCCTCCACCTGTAAGTTCTTCTTCCAAGTCTTCTAAAAACCTGACCTAGAAACAGATTGCTGTTCCCTTCTTAGCCTGGAATTCTCTGCCCAACATCACTGTAGGAATGCTTTCACAATAATAACTACAGTAGTTCAAGAATTGGAACTGGAACTGGAACAAGAATTGGAACTGGAATTGGTTTATTATTGACACATGTACCGAGGTGCAGTGAAAAGCTTGTCTTTCATACCATTCATACAGATCAATTTATTACACAGTGCATCAAGCTTGTACAAGGTAAAACAATAACAGAATATAGAATCAAGCGTAACAGCTACAGAGAAAGTGCACTGCAGGTAGGCAATAAGGTGCAAGGTCATAACGAGGTAGATTGTGAGGTCAAGAGTCCATCTTATCATACTAGAGATCTGTTCAATAGTCTTATAACAGCAGGATAGAAGCTGTCCTTGAGGCTGGTGGTATGTTCTTTCAGGCTTTTGTATCTTCTGTTTGATAGGAGAGGGGAGAAGGGAGAATGTCTGGTGTGTGCGTGGTTTTTGATTATATTGGCTGCTTCACCAAGGCAGCGAGAGGTATAGACAGAGTCCATGGAGGGAAAGCTGGTTTCCATGATGTGCTGAGCTCTGTCCACAACTGTCTGCAGTTTCTTGTGGTCGTGGGCAGAGCAGTTGCCATACCAGGCCATGATGTATCTGAATAGGATGCTTTCTATGGTGCTTTCACACCACCACCTGGTTCAAGAATAGTTACTTCCCTTCAACTACTCAGTTCCTGAACCAGCCTGCACAACCCTAGTCACTATCTCAGTTCAGCAACACAAAGACCAGTTTGACCACATTGCACTACAACGGAATTTGCTTTTTTTTGTTCTAATTGTCTTCTTTCTTGCATAACTTTGTGTAATATATGATAAATTTCTGTTTTTCTTGTGAAAGTTGTGTGCCAGTGATGCTGCTGCAAGTTTTTCATTGCACCTGTGCACACATGTACTTGTGCATATGTCAATAAACTTGACTTTGACTTATATAAGTTCAGGAAAATTGCATTACCTGTTCTTTTGTAAAGGGATAGGGTATGTTAATTCAGGAGTTGCACGGATGATTTTGTGGAAAACTGGATTAAATCACTCACCTGCAAATTTCCTTATGAGGTAAAAAAGGCAGAATGTTACTTCTACAAAATAGTGACATCAAAATTTTACAGAGAAATTAATGTCAGAATTTTTTTTTAAATGGGTAAAGTGTCCTTGTTAGCAAAACAGAGTAGATAAGGTTATGTTGACTGAATTATATTAAACAGATAGCAGAAAGATAGGTCTTCTGTTATTGGAAAATGATTTATGTTTTTAATTGGGTTTCTCCTTCAGGCAATGAGGTTAGCCCTGGTTAGTGTACTATCTGGACAAAATTCCAAGAGATCATGATTTACATGAAGGATTACATTGAAGAATTTTACATCACTCTTTTCATTCCTCTAATTAGACACAGACAAAGAATGTGATCCTCTTTAAGGTATCCTCAAGATACAGATTGTTAAGGACAGCTATATTGATGAGTGAAATGCTTTGTGCTAAAGATTAGTAAAGAGTTTTGCAATTAGTTCTGAAAAACAGAAATTCACCTCTCTTAGTATGGTGTGTGCTGTGAAAGTGTAGTATCAGCTTTCCTTTACACCATGTAAATGTTCTTCAACTGTGTACCTGCTTTCCACTTTACAATGAAACTAAATGTGCCTGGGTACAACTTAATGGAACCAATCTCATGGAGATGAGTACAAGTTTTGTAGTCTGTTAATGGGAAACGGGACAAGGAGAAGGGAATGGAAGGTTATGCTGATATGCTATAAAGGCAGAAGAACACTGCATGATTTAGATTAGGAAACTGGGAAGAGGTGAGAGTGGAGCATAAGCACTGCCGTGGATTGGTTTATGATCATCTTGCTCTTGTTCACCATTGATGACCATGGATGAGCCTCTCACACTATCATTGAACACTGCGGCTGTTAAACCTAATTACACCAAAATGAGATATTTCATGGATAATTTTCAAGTGGGACTGAAGATTCAGAAAGCATGATACCATCGTGCAGTTCATAATTCATGCAATTGAAAATTAAAAAAAACCTGCAAATGCTGTAAATTTGAAATAAAGACAGAAAATGCAAGAAACTCTAAATGAATCAGGCAGAATATTGTGGAAAGAGGACCAGAGTTAATGTTTCAGGCCAAAGACCCTTCATCAAAGTTGACAAAGTCTCTTCAACCTGAAACATTAACTCTGCCTCTCATTCCACAGCTGCTGCCTGACCAGCTGAGAGGTTTCTGCATTTTCTGTTTTTATTTAGTAAGTCATGAATCCTAACATACTATAAAGGATTTAAGGCATGTTCTTCATGTGTAGAGAACCAGTTCCACATTTTGCACTTGCAGAGGTAATAATAGGCTTCCATTCAACAAGAAATGGAGTCTATATGAAGACAAACCTGGTCCACAAACTCATTCGATCTCGCTACTGTTTTAAGAGGACTGAGTGAATTGAGAACAGAAATCCCACCGGGTGAAGAATTGGATTTCTTTGTATTAAGTGTTGATGAATCAAATAACATTCCAATTTTGCAAGGATTTGGATGCTAGGATATCAGCATGAATAATTGGATGGTTATAAATAAAGAGAACCATTGTCACTAAAGAGAAGAAAGTGGGAGTGGAAAATACATTGGAATGGCCTACATAATTTGGGAGGTGTAGTGGAGGACCTTCTCAGCACAGTGACAAGTACAGAGCTCGAAGCACTGAGAACAAATTGCAAGAAGTCACAATGAACTGTCCACCCTGCCCTGAGAATTTTATATAGCTTTGGGTTCTGTGTCACTTGAGGATATCCTGGTCTTGGAGATGGAACAAAAAAGGATAAGTGGATTGGTTTTGGTTTAGTATTGGTTTTGGTTTATTATTATTGTCACATGTAGCAAGATACAATGAAAAACTTTACGTGAGTGCCACTCGGACAGATCGTGCCATAATAAGTACA
>JAUZTB010000062.1:11393513-11406174 GCA_034780895.1 Rhynchobatus australiae
TTTATACCCTGATTTATGTTCTTTTCCATTAATTTCAACAGATTCAAAAACTGGACACAGTATAACACAGGGTCCTGATCTACAGTCAAGATCACTTGGACAACCCCCTTTTCCAGAACCCGAGTGCTTGGCACAAGAGATTCCACATTAAACTGCTCTGAATTCCACATGAAAAGTATCCTTTTGCTTCCAGTCCCGGACTGTGCACATGTCCAATTTCCTTGGCTGCCAATATCAGTTCCTGCATCTCCAGCTGCCTAGGACCCAAGCTCCCCTTAAATCTCTTCTCACTGCCTTTCTCCTCTCCTTTACAAATAAAAATCCTTTGCCACATGCTGTATTGTAACGTTATGCTAATAGATTCAGTAGAGTTTTCTCTGATACAATTGTACTTTCATGGACCATCTAAAGGCACTTAAGTTAAATTTGGAGTACAAAGGCAACCTGTTGACACATTCTCTGAATTAATAGTGTATTAGTATCTCTGTATTCCTGAGGCACCCAAAGAAAAAACGCTGATGCCAAAGGAATGCCATAAAATAAAAATAACAAGGTTAAGCTGACAAATTTGCATTTTTTGTGTTAAAGAATAGAAATCATAAGTGTATCAGTTAAATCAAATTTTGAATGTATATACAATAAGGTAACAGACAATAATCAATTTTTAGGTGTAAGGTTTCGGAACCTCAAATTTTGGATTTGGAATCTGGTTGCGGTCAGAAAATAGTTTTCTTCCCACAAGACTTTAGAAGTTCACAACCCTCTGGGTAGGAAGACCTCAGTCAGACCAAATTATTAATGCATGGAACTCATTTAGTCAGCAATACATCAACTCCCACTCAAAGCTCTAAGCATGCATTAGAATAGTCTAAAGTGTGGCATCCTGCATGTTTTGATGATTATGCTATAGTATGTGAACAGTAATGAGATGTTGTATAAGACTTCACAGGAAAGGCTGACTGAAGGAATAAGATCAATGTTTCTGCAAAATAAATTACACTGTCAATAGACAGACAAAAGAGATATGCGTGACATAATGTGGACAGGTAATAAAAATTACACAATGAATGCAAAAAAGAGGCTGAGGTAAGGACCTTATTTCTGGATTTACAACTACTTCTCTTACACCCTTAGAAGTGAAATTCATAGTGTTCATATTATCACTTTCAGTGAAGTCTTAGGTTCTCTGAAATGCCCCTTGTGCCTTTGAGTCAAATAGTTACTCATTTATGTTCCACTCCAAAGACTCGAGCACAGATTTAGAAGCTGTCACTCCAAAACATTAATGAGGAAATATTGCATTGTTGGAGATGCCAACATTAGAATGGACACAGCAACTGCACCGTCAGGTGGATATAGAAGACTCCCTGTAGCATTCAAAGAACTGCTGTCTGTCTTTCCAATAGTTAACCCTCTTCTAATATGTCTGGACTTTATTTCATTGCTGCTGACTCAAGTCTGATGTAAGAAATTCCCTCTTTCATAATTCATTATTTTCACATTTAGTTAAATGTAATAAAAAAAGAAACCAACTCATTATTTTCTGTGGCTATACTGATGCCAGTGAGTGGATGGAGAAGGTTAAACAAATTCAGGAAATGTTGGAATTGACAATCAGCGTGCCAAAAGAAAAAAAATGACTGCTTTCTCTGGAATATAAACATTCATCAGAAGTGGATGAGGGTTCTGTGGTAAAAGATTACCTTTAATAAGTTAACTTATCTTTATATTTCAATTCCAGCCTGAACTGTCACACATTTCCACGACATTCTGCTCCCAGTTCTTGAGGGGAATTTATCCCTCCTAATGCAATCTCATTTCTTTCATTCCTTTCATTGTTACAAATCTTCTTTCCAGGCTTCCCTGTCCTCCCCTGATACTTTTCTTTTATTTGCTTATTATCTGTATATGCAGCACCAACCCCAACTCCAGTGCCCCAGGACTCTGCTATCAGATTTATTCACTCAGTGTACCTCAAGTCCTGTTGAGTGTCAGGATAGCATACATCTGCCTAAAACTATTACATCCATGGAAACATAACCTTTGAAACTCCTTTAATGATAAACAGGTTTCCGTTGGTATAAAGAGAAAAAACTTCTCTTGTCACAATGGTCTGAAAGCTACCAATCAGGCATGATTTATTTAGCTAAGGAAATTAGTGAGAATCCATATACATTTTAAGTATATCGGAACATATGGACTTCGAGGAAATTGCAAAACAATCAGATATTGTGAATTCAATATCTAAGAAGCTAGTACACATTTTGCTTTATGTGTAAAGATTTTATTTAAAAGATCTCTTTACTTTAGTAAAAAGATATTTTCTTAAACCCCATACACATAAAACAATGTATTACCTTGTTCTGGGCCCTTGAATTATTAATGGCAGCTTGCCAGCTACTGAAAGTGTATCTCAGTAATTTGCCATTTAGTGGTTTCTGAGCAGCCATGGTCATTAGGCTGGGATATCATACAATCGCCCCCAGACATGCTGGGCCAAATGATGACTGCAGCTTTAATTCTCTGGTGCTTTCATATTTTATTTATGCCTTTAGATTTTATGATTAACTCCTACTTGTCCATCCTTTAAGAGAGATAATTAAAACCACAAAACTTAATTAAAGAAGAAAATTCAATAGTGCAAGAGTTGGTTTATAGCACAACATGCAACAGGGGAAAAAAAACGTTTGAGGGCTTATCCAATCCTTGGGTTGCCACAGGAAAAAAAAACACTTGAAACAGTAATAGTAACCTTCCTGGCTGGAGCTGCAGAGAATATTTGGATATAGAATAGCATTTTCTCTTTTCTTTCTCAACCCTGAACCAGAAATTGCATTACAACCTTTTAATGGTGTTGAACCACCATTAAGGGTCACCTTAACACTGTTTGTGAAATTCCCATAAAGGTTAAGAACTTCAGTTTTCCAGAACTGTTGAGGTTCTCCATTGATGTGTTGCATGGTTTCATAGCTCAGTGTGGTTTTTAAAGTCAGGTCTTAGAGCAACATACCCAATATTAGCAGCATTCTTCCATCTACTGAGGGATGATTTTACTGAATGAATGGCTACTGCAATACTGGAAGGGAGGTGGAAGAGCATTTCCTGGGACCTAGAGAGGCTGGTGTAGAACAGTGGATCCTGAAAAATGAATCAAGAATGCAAAGGAGGTATGTTGTGTGTGTGTTGGGGAGCAGGGAGACTCTCCAGGGCTATAGCCAGCCATATGTCTTGTGCTTATCAAGGTGGTCTCTATTATGCCTGCCCTTTAGGGAGCACTGCAGTGTAGGCAGATCTCCATGCTCACTCTTCTGTAGGCTGAAGGAAAATAGATGAAGTATCCTCTCCTTAAGTGTGGAGAATGGTTGACCTCCTTACTGTAGCAGTGAGTAGCAAACTGTGGGACATGGTAGAGAATGGCAGCAGCAGCAGCTGGAGTGGTCCTGAGGCTAGGAAGCCGGGAGTAACCATGGCCCTGATGTCCATCAGCAAAGCATACGTGCGAGGTTGCTGGGTGGTTGCAGGAGGCCACTGATCTCAGTGGGTACAGTTTGAAGGTTGTCCTTTTCAACCACACAGTTTCAGGCGAAGACCTGTTTACTTTGTGAGTAAATAAGATCTGTCGTTTCGCAGGCTGGTGAGGTTGAAAATCTCATCACAGACAATTTTGGCTATGACACTACTGTTGACCTTAAAAGGGAGAGATGTATGCTGAAAAAAAAGCTTGCTAGGACAAACAAAAGCCCCTCTGATGTGTCAGGGGTTGAACTTCCTGCCGGGCGCAAGGATACTCAGAAATGTGGATTGAAATGAGAAATATTCCAAATGCGTAGAGATGCTATCTCCAGCCAGCTGACAGCTGTGTTTTATTGAGGTGCAGCAAGGGGAATAATCTACACACAGCAGGAGGAATATTAACAATCTAAGTATTATAATAAGGCAGGAAGTGATAATGTGGAAAATTGCCTGGGTATGCCTTGTTCACAAATAGGAGGATGTCCAATCCTGATGGATTTGGATTTTTTTTGCTCTAATCCAGATCCCAAACTCATTCACCAAAGGCAAAACCTCCTTTCCTGCATCCACACCCACCCCACCCCGTACTCTTCCAGGATGTTTGTGGTTGAACTCATTGCAGGGAATTCACTGCAGGGAAGTACAGTTTCCCTGGACTTTGTAACTTCACTGTAAGGTAACTGATGACAACGGACTGGAAGTATTTTCAGGATCTTCTGACTGGAACAGGATTGCACATTTTGACTTTCAACTATGTTCTGTGCACAATTATTTTCTGTGACTGAAGGAAGCTCAGATGACAGAATTCAGGAGGCGCCATGTTGTAGGGGAAAGAATAGTGAGGGCTAATACTGAGTAAATAGGGATGTGGATTGTGCTAATGTGGTAACAGGGAACTGCAGACAAAGCCAGAGAGTAGAGATATGGAATGCAGCAGTGAAGACACTGAAGTTTCAGGAACTTCATATTATAACGTGCACCTATTGTTAGAACATAGAACATTACAGTTCAGGCCCTTTGGCCCACAATGTTGTGTTGACATTTAATCCTGCTCTAAGATCTATCTAACCCTTCCCTCCCACATAGCCATCCATTTCTCTATCATTCATGCGTCTAAGAGTCTCTTGAATGTCCCTAATGTATCTGCCCCCACAACCTCTGCAGGCAGTGCGTTCCACACACCCACCACTCTCTGTGTAAAAAAAACTTAACCCTGATATCCCCATTATACCTTCCTCCAATTAATGTAATATTATGTACCCTTGTGTTAGCCATGTTGATTGGGCCTCACAATTTCTCCTGTGACAATCCCCTACACAAGTCCAATCACATCCTGATTCATTATCTAGCCTGAAGTTTCAGTGGTAGAATATGAACTTGTGTCTCTGGATAATTGGTCCAGGTCTTTGGATTATATTAGTTGAACGCCCCACCTCCCTATAACTGAGCCCCCAACCCCACGATCCACAGGCTATTTGATTTTATTTTCTACATGCATAACAGTGTATCTATGTACCTGACACCTTGAGCCTTGTGTGACAGAAGTTTGCAGTTGGATGCTGCAAATGAAACAAACATAGATGACATCAGTGAACTAGATAGGCTCTGTAACCATCCTGTAGCTTCATGGTCACCATCACAAGTCCTAGGTTTTTAATTCCAGATTACTTAATGAGCTTGAAGTTACAATGGTAAAGTCAAAGTGGAGTTTACTGTCATATGTACATGTATGCGCAGGTGCAACGGAAAACTTACTTGCAGCAGCATCACAGGCAGATAGCATCATATAAGCAGCATTCACAAGTAAAACATAAAATTATATATAAATTATACACAATTTTTTCCAGAATGAATACAATTAGAACAAAAGAAGTAAAGTCCATTTTAGTGCAAAGTGGTGAAAGTGGTCATAGTGTTTCTGAGCTGTAGTGATTAGGGTTGTAGAATATGAACTCATGTTTTTGGATCATTGGTCCAGGCTTTTGGATTACTAATCCAGGAAAATAACCACCATGTTACGATATTCTCCACTGGTAGTTACCCTAAACTAAGGGATGCTCAGTTCAAGTCCCATGACAGCAATTTGAAGATGTAAATTGTAAGTCTGCTCCCCACACACCAGTTATCCATACATTCACAAGAAAACAACAAAGCACATTATCTGGAATGGCAAACCTGTTAACTGAGGGCTACATCTACAGTATCTTCATGTGGGAAAAACCAAAACATTTGTGAAAATAATTCAGGGCAATTTAATAAATGTAATTTAAACTAAAAATAAAAGAATGGTGATAGAAAGAAATAATGGACTTAGGATATTGGAAAACAGGACCCAATAGTGTTCATCAGGGCACTAAAAGAAACACAAAAGCATAAATGATAATTTTTTAGAGCCCTTTAAGTTCAAGTCCTCTCCTTTAGGGATTATGAAATTGTGACTCTCACTGCATTAATGAAGAAAGAAGGAAGGGAGAAAAAACAGGGAAGTGCATAACTTCCTGGAATCTGTTATTAGTTTGTATAGAAAAGCATTGTGGTAATGTTCATGGACTGATAGCCAGAAGCCTGTTGAATATTCTGGGGAACAAAGGCCAGGTTTGACACCACTGCTGCTATCTTTTTATTTCAGATTGTTCAATTAACTGAGTTTAAATTCTTCAAGCACTGTGAAGGGATTTGATCCCACATTTGTGGATCTTTTAGTTTCAGCTTGCGGAATACTAATTCAGAATCAGGTTTATTTTCACTGATGCATGTTGTGAAATTAGTTGTGTTGCGGCAGCAGTACAGTGTAAGACATAAAAGTTACTATAAGTTACAAAAATAAAGAAATCATGCAAAAGAGGAATATTGAGGTAGTGTTCATGGGTTCATGGACCGTTCAGAAATCTGATGGCGGTGGGGAAGAAGCTGTTCCTGAAACGTTGAGTGTAGGTAGATGGCGGGGAGGACTGTACCTGTGATGGAGCTGGCTGAGTCTACAACCCTCTGCAGACTCTTTTGATCCTGCGCATTGGAGGCTCCATACCTGGCAGTGATGCAACCAGCTCTCCACAGTACATCTGTAGAAATTTGCAAGAGTCTTTGGTGACCTACCAAATCTCCTCAAACTCCTAATGAAGTAGAGCCACTGGCATGCCTTCTTTATGATTACATCAATGTATTGGGCCCAAGATAGATCCTCTGAGATGTTGACACCCAAGAAGTGAAGCTGCTCACCTTTTCCACCGCTGACCCCTTCCTGGTCTCGCTGACGTTGAGTGCAAGGTTGTTGTTATGACACCACTCAACCAGCCGATCTCTCTCACTCCTGTACACCACCTCATTGCCATCCGAGATTCTGCCAACAGTGGTGTCATTGGTGAATTTACAGATGGTGTCTGAACTGTGCCTAGCCAGACAGTCATGAGTGTAGAGAGAATAGAGTAGTGGGCTAAACACACATCCTTGAGGTGCACCTGTGTTGACCGCCAGCAAGGAGAAGATGTTATTACTGATCTGCACTTACTGTGGTTTCCCAATGAGGAAGTCAAGGATCCAGTTGCAGGGGGAGGTACAGGGACCCAGGTTTTGGAAGCTTGTTGCTTAGTGCTGAGGGGAAGATGGTGTCGAATGCCGAACTATAATCAATAAACATATATTTTGTTGTTGTCTTGGTGCTCCAAAGCCGAATGGGGAACCAGTGAGAATGCATCACTGTAGACCCTTTACAATCCATCTCTCTTCACAGATGTTGACAGGTACATTTCCAATATTTTTGCTTAATAAACTTAACTCTGTAAAAGAGGATAAAGACATTGTGCACAGCATCATAAGAAACTGTACAAGTTAAAGTGAGTAAAAACTGTATCTAAAACTCTGCTGTCCATATCCTGACTTGCATTGTCTGTTGACCTACATTAAGCCAAGGTTCAATTTTAAAAATCATATTCTTAATTTTAAAAGTCTTCCGTGTTGCAGTTCCTGTGCAGTATCTCAAAATGCAGAGTTTACTTTCTCCTTAATGATAATATTTGTAGCTTCACTTGAATGCCCACTAGCACCTACCTGAGCTGAAATATATCTCCTCTTTGAGGCGCTGACCAGCTTTAAACAACATGGCCTAGCTCCAAGTGGTGTTGGTCAACCATTAATTAGCCCTCTATTGAAGCTTAGAACACAAGCTGGGCACTCATCAGGCAATACAATGTTGGGGTGTCTCTAAATACTGGATGTGAGTGATCCATTCATGGAGATCCCATACACTCATATTCCTATGCTGTCAAATTTAGCTCCCATTTCCCTTTATCATTCTGGCTCCACTATTACCCAGCAGAGCAATGGTGGAAGACCATAACATATAGGAGCAGAATTAGACCATTTGGCCCATTGAGTCTGCTCCATTTCTCGATCATGGCTGATTTTTTTTTTTCCCCTCATTCTCCTGCCTTCTTCCCATAACCCTTAAACCCCTTACCAGTCAAGAACCTATCAATTTCTGCCTTAAATACACCCAATGACCTGGCCTCCATAGCAGTGAATTCCACAGATTCACCACCCTCTGGCTGAAGAAATTCCTCCTCATCTCCTTTCTAAAAGGGACAACCCTTTATTCTAAGGCCGTGCCCTTGAATCCTAGACTCTCCTACTGATGGAAACATCCTCTCCATGTCCACTCTATCCAGGCCTTTCAATATTCAGTAGGTTACAGTGAGATTCCCCATCCTTCATTCTTCTGAACTCCATCGAGTACAGGCCCAGTACAGTGTCAATTGCTGGAGACAGTGCAAAGGCCAGATCATCCTAGATCTGGTCTGTAGCCCTCCACCTTTTCTGCCAAAGTGGATAACTATGCCATCCAGCTGCCACATTCTTGCTCATATATCTATTCCGCCCAACCCACCCACACCCACAGCCCCCCCCCGCCCCCCCACCGAGATCACTGAAGCCTAAACACCCACCCAACTTCGTATCATCAGCAAAATGAGATGCATTCTGCTCAATATCATCCAAATCACTGTTAATAAATTTTGAGCAGCTGGGGCCCCCAACACCATTTCCTGCAACACCCCACTGACTGCAGCCTGTCAACCAAAAGATGACCTGATTATTCAGAATAGTTTCTGCATAGATAAAAAGCCACACCGCAGAGAAACCAATACTTCAGCCCACCACGTCTATGCTGACCAAGTATCCATTTGCACTTGTTAACCAATCCTCATTTTGTATGTTACCTCAAACACTGCGTTCTGTAATTTTTTTTAAAACTACCTACTGTTTGGCACTTTCGAAGGCCTTCCGAATGTTCAATGCGACACATCCACTGGTTAACCATATCTATTCTGCTAGTTACAATCTCAGATTAGTCAAACTCTATTTCCCTTTCATAATATCTGAAAAAGGAGGTGGTGATCAGATTTGTCAGTGCCTGCCAGAAGCTTGTCACAAACTTTCACATTTCCATGCCCAGATACAGAGGTCAGAATCAAGCTGAGCAACAAATTACAGAAACACTTCTTTAGAGATGGTTCTCTAAAATATACCATCTCACTCAATGTTACAGCAGCACAAGTCATTCTTTGACTATTACAGTTAGAACAAATTGGATTGATGAATTGGCTTTATTATTGAAGCACATCAAGGTATGAGACAACTAAAAGCTTGGCCAGAGGAGGAGGGTTTCAGGAATGTTTAAAAGAGAAGAGAGAACAGCTATAACATTCAATGAAGGAATTCAAAGTTACAGCAAGGAACAACAGATGCTTGAAATCTGAAACAAAACAGAAAATACCAGAAAAAAAAAATCAGCAGTTCAGGTAGAATAAAGGTTTCAGGTCAACAACCTCCTAAATTAGGTGGCTTATCGGCTGAAATCATGCCGCAGGCAAGGCAAATGGAAGCCAGAAGAGAGTTGTAGAAGAAATTCTCTCTTTAAGGGCTTGAAGATCTTTGAGGTGAAGAGAGCAGACCTCAAGTTTGCGAATTTTAAACTTGAGATCCACCAGTATAGTCTTTGAAAACTTAAAAACAAATGACATGACCAGTCAGTCCATCACGTCAGTGACATTCGACTGAGGTCTACCCAACATTCATGCCATTGCCCAGCACAAGGTCCCAAGTCGTAGTGGTTGCAGCTCTTAAAGTTCGTTTCCAAGCCCTATTTCAAGGTGATGATTTTTGCACCCGCCACTCTTCCAAGCAGTGAGATCCAGATCCCTACCACCACGGAATCAAAAAAAAACTTCCTCTCCAACTTCCACACTTCTGACTCCCTCTGCTGCAGGAAACTGGTCTTTCCTATTTATTTGAGCAGCATACAGGAAGCAGAGTGTATTATAGATAGAAGTTTCAGGGAAGTGGTCACGCCAAAGGTTCAGCCAGATAGATGGTGACAGCCAGGAGGGGCTGGCAGGTAGTGCAGGAGTCTTCTGTAGCTGTTCCCATCTCAGACAAGTATTCCCTTCAGGATACAGTTTGGAAGAGGGGGAGTAGAATAATATAGCCCCACAGAAGAAAATGACAACAGCCGGGTTAGTGGCAGCATGACTGTCTCTGGTGTACAGCATGGCAGGTCAAAAACTAGGTGAGCAAAAGCAATAGGGGACTTTACTGAGGGGCACAGAGAAGCATTTCTGTAACTGTGAGCAAGACTCCAGGATGATGTGTTGCCTCCTTGGTGCAAGGGTCGAGGATACTTCTGAGCGGGCACAGATCATTCTGAAATGAGAAGGTGAGCAGCCAGAGGTTTAGTCCACCTTGGTGTTAATTGTATAGATAGGAAGAGAGTTGAGGTTCGTCAAAGAGAACTTAGGGAGTTGAGTAGAAAGTTATATTAAAAAGAACACCACCTCTAGGTTTGTAATCTCAGGATTACTTCCTGTGCCACATGCAAGTGAGGCAAGAAACAGGAAGATAGTGCAGTTAAACACATGGCTAAGGAACTGATGCAGGGGAAGAGCTTCAGGTACATGGATCATTGAGCTCTCTTCCAGGATGGGTGGAATCAGTACAAAAAGGACAAGTTGCAGCTAAACTGGAGGGGCACCAATATGCTGGCAGGAATGTTTACTCATGCTACGCAGGTTTGGCAGAGGGTTGGTAACCAGAGCAGTACGTCAGCAAGTGGAGGGATCGAGGGGAAGGAAGAGGTTCAGTCAAGCAAGTCTGAAGGAAGGGCCAGGTTAATGAACACAGTGATGTTGATGGGTATTTAGTTCAGTTCAAGGAGTATTACTGTAAAAGCAGATGAACTTAGAGCCTGGATTAGTTCATAAAACTACGATGTTATAGCCATTACTGAAACTTGGTTGAGAGAAGGGCAGGACTGAGAACTCAATGTTCCAGGGTTCAGATATTTCAGATGCAAGGAGAGAGGAATGCAGAAGAGGTGGGAAAGATCCACGACTAATCAGGGAGAATGTCACATCTGCACATGAAGAGGACATCCTGGAGGGCTCATCCCTCATCCAGTGAGGCAATATGGGTAGAGCTCAGGAGCAGGAAAGGTGCAATCACTATGAAGGAATTATTCTCTAGTCAGCAGGCAATAGAGGAACAAGTATGTAGACAGATGTAAAAGCAACAGGATTGTTGTAGTGCATGAGTTTTAATTTCCCCAATATTGACTGGGACTCCCTTGGTACCAGAGGCTTAGATGGGTCAGAATTTGTGCATCCAGAAGAGTTTCCTGAAACACTATGTAGATAGCCCCAACCAGGGAAGAAGCCATGCTAGATCTTGTATTGGGAAAAGAGCCTGGATAAGACTGGGGGGGAGGGGGGTGCTAAATTGGGGAAAGCTAATTATAGCAGTATGGGCAGGAGCTGGTGGGAGTAGATTAGGAACAGCTGTTATTGGGCAAGTCCATATCTGACATGTGGGATTCATTTAAAGGCCATCTGGTCAGATTAATGCAGCTGGTTTCAGCTCCATTACAAGGTGAAGGACCAAAATGTATTGTGGCTGATTTTGAAGACCCTTCAATACCTGGTTACAGGAAGGCAAGACACCCATTTGGAAAAATTCTTTCCTCACCCAGGAAAGTATGACTAAATTTAAACAAAAATGAAGAAATGTGAACTCCAAATGCGCATCTTTTCCACTTGGATTGTGCAGATTGAAGATATGATTGCAGTGACTGTGTGCGCCAGGAAAATGTGCAATTGTTATGATTTTAGAAAGCGGGTTACTTTGATTATAACTGTTGCCAGGTAGCAGCTGTGGCACTAGAAAATGCAATCTTTCTCCTAATTTAAATAACTAATATTTATTAGTTACATATTAACTTTCTTACAAAAGATTATTGTTGATAAAAGGTAACTTGTACTAATTTGACACTGAGAAGCTATTATCCAAATTAAGATTTGAGGCTCGAACTTTGCTCTTGTAACACAGCGAATCTGTCAGTCGGTCGCCATTACACAGCAAGACCTGAAAACTGCAGCAGTGTTTTAAAAGGCAAAATGTAGAACTCGTCCCTCCTCAATATGTTGAGGCCTTTCCAATGGAAGTCATTTGAAATCAAAGTGAGGTTCAATATTTTAGACACAGATTTCACTCTAAGTCTTTGTAAATGAGATCTAACTTTGTTTTTAAACAAGTTAGCACCTCGTGATTAATGAGCCACCCAACTCTGGTGAAAGTAATTTTAACTTATGTGGAATGTCATGTTACTCCATTTCATCCAAAAAAAATTCCATGGACTTTTAAAGTAATGAACAAATCCAGAGAAATATTTAGGGTATTTGAACTTCTCTTCACCCCAGGTGTATATATTCCAGTCTTTAACAAAAACAGGAAATGCTGAAAACATTCATCAGGTCAGGCAGCATCTATGGAAAGAGACACAGTTGATGTTTCAGGTTCAAGACCCTTGCAAGTTATCCACTGAGCTTTTCCAACTTATTCCGTTTTTATTTCAGATTTCCATTATCTGCAAGTTCTTTTTATACATTACTTTTTCATTTACTGCTCCAGTCTTTATTTTGTTTTCTCCAAAATTAAAATAAACAAATGATAAAATTGGTTGCCAGTTCCTGGCTTGTTGTGAGAATTTTTCAATGTGCTTAGCAACTCAGCTTGCTTAATATCATTAATGAAATCTGGAATAGAATTCACAATGGGAAAGGGAATTCCATATCAGAAAACAGTGTTTGTGAGCAGTTTTCTT
>JAUZTB010000062.1:11612802-11623383 GCA_034780895.1 Rhynchobatus australiae
ATTGAGGTTGTATAATATGTTGGTGAGGCTGAATTGAGAGTTTTGTGTGCAGTTTGGGTCACCTACCTACAGGAAAGATATAAACAAGCTTGAAAGAGTGCAGAAAAAATTTACAAGGATGTTGCCAGGACTTGAGGACCTGAGTTATAGGGAAAGGTTGAATAGGTTAGGACTTTATTTCCTGAAGCACAGGAGAATGAGGGGAGATCTTATAGAGGCATACAAAATTGTGAGGGGTATAGATAGGCTGAATGCATGCAGGCTTTTTCCCCTCAGGTTGGGTGAGAATAGAACCGGAGGACATAGGTTTAGGGTGAAAGGTGAAATATATAAGGGGAATCTAAGGGGAAAGTTCTTCACTCAGAAGGTGGTGTGAGTGTGGAACAAGCTGCCAGCAGAAGTGGTAGATGCGGGTTCAATTGTAACATTTAAGAGAAACTTGGATTGGTATGTGGATGGGAGGGGATTGGAGGGATATGGTCCAGGTGCAGGTAAATGGGACTGGGCAGAAGATCAGGTCAGCATGGACTAGATGGGTCAAAGGGCCTGTTTCTGTGTGGTAGTACTTAAGACTCTATGACGCTGACAGTTTTAAGTAATTGCAATGATGCCAGACAGATGAGACTACCTACAACTCTTGTGTTGGATGAGATTGACTAAAGGTCTGTGCAGTGTTAATGAGGGACCATGATGCAAGACAGGCTATTCAAAAGACAACACCGCAATGCTTATTTACATCTTACTTTTAAAGCAGCAGTAATGTTTGAAGGCACTTTCAAAGGATGTTACCTAATAGAAAAATGTTGCTGAGCCATATAAGGAGTTATTGGACCAAAGGCTTTGTCAAAGTGGCTTGAAGTTTAAGAAAAGTCTTAAAGGAAGAAGAAATGTTTGGGAGGCTGAGAGGTTTAGGGCAGGAATTCTCGAGTTTGGGGTTCTGCCAATCGAAGGCAAAGATGGAGAAATAGATAGAACCCAGGCATCCTTGAGAGTTATCGGTTTGGAGAATATTATGGAGATGAATGGGAGACATCAAGTAGGGAATTGAAAATAAGGATGAGGATTTTAAAATCAAGTTGTCACTTACACAATGACTCATGTCAGTCAACAAGCACAAAGGAGTATGAATGTGGGCTGATGTTAGATTTGAGATTCCCTTGAGTTTGCTATCCGTACTCATTACCTATGTCATTCATTCCCCTGTACTTACCTCTGTTAGATCCAGAATGTTGATCTTTTGATCTCAGTGGTCCCAGAGCAGCAGCAGGGCCTCACACAAAATAATCTTGTGATGTGGGCAGACCAGTGTAAGTCCTGCTCAAAATAAATCCTCTGGAAGCTTTTGACAGATGGCATAGTCCAAATCTCAGCTTCGTCAACTGCCAAAGTTGCCCAGTGTTTCTGAGTGTTAACTGTTATATTATTATCTGCACTGTACTTTCTCTGTAGCTATGACATTTTACTCTGCATTCTGTACTTTACCCTGTACTACCCTAATGCACTGCGTAATGAATTGATCTGTATGAAAGGTATGCAAGACAAGTTTTCCACTGTACCTCGGTATATGTGACAATAATAAACCAATTCCAATTCCAAAATAGAACTTCCATAAAAAAGTTAAAAATTAAACCCTAAACACAAAAATTAATGTAATTAATTGAAAATATTAAACAAAACACAAATAATTAAGAAAGTGCACCATACTTATCCTTCCCCTTTCTTTCAGCACCCTTACAATGTCAATTCATATAAATGATAGGCCAAATATAACCCAGATCCCAGTGCAGATTCCCCACATAAGTGCTTGGAGATCTCGGGAAGATCTGCTCTGCCATTGTATACCGGGTGAGTCCAGTAGTGGAACACAGCCAAGAAATAGCCAGCATTATAGCTCTGCTACTAAATTTGGGACTTCCACAGCTGTGAGAGAAGCTTAGCAGCACTTCCAGTGAGAAGTTCGATTAGCTCTGTGGGGAAGCTTGGCAAAGTCTAAGTCATTTGCTTCACCTCTCATGGTAATCATGCTATAAGAAAACCCATCTGGTTCAAAGGAACAAACTGCAGGAGGAACTCAGTGGGTCAGGCAGTGTCTGTGGTTGATGTTTTGGGTTGAAGCCCTGCATCAGGACATGACTATCCCTCTGCCACCACGGATGCTGCTCAACTCACTGAGTTCCTTCAGCAGCTTGTTTTTCACTCCAGATTCCAGCATCTGCATTCTTATGCCTACATCTGGCCTGAAAGGGAAGGAAGTCTGCTGTCCTTCTGTGGATTGGCCCACATGTAGTTGACTCTGAAATGGTCTCACAACACTCCCAATTCACAGACAATTAAGGATAACCAATAAAGTCTGTGCTTTTGTAGTGAAAATAGCATCCTGCGAGCAAAAACATGGGTTAAAAAGAGATGTTTAGAGCCCTTGAGGAGGCTTCTCAAATTTTTATTGTCACTCCTTTCAAGCAGTTTTCTAAATATTAGAAATATTTAGGTTTACTAAGAAACTAGATGGAGAATTCCAATGAGACTAATAAATGCTGCAGTGAAGTCCTTTCCAATGATTTAAAAATCAGATTGCTCACTGCAGTGGATTGGACACTTTTATTGAAATTACTTTTTATTTCAAAAGGCTCATTTACAACTGCGTTAATAAAACTCTTGTAAGTTATAGGTTCCAAATGCATCAAGGATCTTTTTTTTAATGGAACAGACAAATAAGAAACTACATTTTGAAATGCTGCCTGGTCGCATTGGTTTATTGAAGATTTTATGTTTAGAGTAAGTAAATCTGAGAGGAATCTTAGGCAAAACATTTAATCCAGTAAACCTGTCCAATTTTTAGTCCAATGTTTGCCTGGATGGCTGATTACACCAAAATTGGGCTTAAACTGTGATGAATTTTAAAGTGAATTTGGGTTTTTAGTTCCACTCAAATGCATTTGCATTATTGCAAACCTGATGGGTTCTTTCTTTTTCCTTGATATGGTCTATGCACCAGGGGTACTGACAGCACAAACAACTGTAGCAACTGGGGAATACAGGATCAAAGTGGAAAAGAACATTGGGAAGAGGACACAATTTCCAGATGCTAATGTGTTCACTGTGTATTTCCTGTTTATTGCCTGATGGGCTTACTCAAAAGGGTATGTCAGGCATCATGTCTCTAAGGTGTATATTTTTTTCACTTGAAAGCTTGTCAAAAAAAACCCATCAATATGTAAAAATACAGAGTTGGAAATGCACAATTCATATAGAACTTGTCCTTGAAGTTAAATGGTTTGACATTCTTTTGAGGGCACTGCTACTGACAATATTGTATTCGTGCCCAATGTTTAATATAGGGTGACTATTGAATATTACATTAGTAATGATTAAAAGATTAATGCTTAATTGTCATCGAAAGCCACATCCTTTGGGGCCTTAATGCTGACAAAAGTCCGGAATTGCATTATTTCCTCTCTAAGTGAATGAGAACGAATTGCTCTCCAGAGTAACAGAGAAACTCATTGAGATGATGAAATTGGATATTATTCATTAATTATACTTGCTTTTTAACTTTGCTTTGTGCACCAAGAATAGAACACAGACTTTGCTGATCAAAATTTCCCTCTTGGCCTTTATGGTATTTTCCATTATTAAAGTCTGTTACTATGTGGTGTTCTTTTTAAATGTAAAATTCACTCATGGCCATCATTTATGTTCCTTGGATCTGAATGCTTACAAAATCAAATTTGAAAATAAGTCCTTGAGAAGGCTGGGCAATTGTGTGGATGATTAATCACTACATTTCATATTACCCGACAAAAGTCTATCCAACTGATTTAAACTCTCATATCTGCATTATACATTACTACAACAACAGTACTGCACTGTACTTGTAATATTACTTGGACCATGTTAACCATGTAACACACTAAGGACCAATCAGATTTTAACATTGGTCCGTACTATTATCAACCAATAAGATTGCCACGAGAATGCAGACTATTCTTTGCTTTAACTTTTTTGAATTTAGTTTGAATCTCCCTCCACCATCACCCCCCCCCCATTGTTTTACTGATAGGGACACAAGATAATAGTAATTAAAGAGAAATTGTGCCCATTGGTTGGTGTATTGAGGGTTTGAGGGTGAGGATCACAGATCACAGGTTCAAAGTGGAGGGTAAAAGACTCATGGGGAACCTGAGGACAAACTTTTTTTATATTGTTACTTCAATGCTGACTAAAAATGCTGGACAATATTCTTCTTCCTAACAATCCTGCAGGATTTGAAAAATGACCTTTCAATCTATAGTATTTGGCAGATGATTTCAATAGTGTGTGGTATGCAATCTCTTGTCCAAAGAATAAGGTCCATCCTTTTAGTGTTTTACACAAGATTTCTACTCTAAAAGTTGAGAGAATGGTCTAGCCTACAGCAACTGGCATATGTCTGTCATGTCTAGTATGTGATACCTGGTGTGTAGAATATGATAAATTATCTCTAGTCTACAGAATATAGCCTAAACCTCAGGGTCTAGTATATTTTTAGTGTACAAAGTGTGGTATATTGTCTAGGATGTGATCCAGTCTATAAAGTTTAATATACTGTTTGCAGTTCATAAACTTTAGTGTATGACCTCTAGTCCATAGGATATCATCATTACATAATCTCAAGTCTATAGGGTTTGATATATGATCTCTCATTGTTGGAACTGGTATATAATCTTTAATTCACAGGTTGTTGTATAAGATCTTTGGCCTATGGGGGATGGTTTAAGGACTCTGAACAAGGTTTGGAATATGGTTTAATCTTCTGGATTTGGTATATGATCTGTAATTTATGGGGTTTAATACATTATCTCATTTATTAGATTTGGTTTATAATCTCTAGGCTACAGGGTTTGGTGTCGAAGCTATAAGATAAAATATAAGATAAGATTATTACCTCTAGTCTTTAGTGTTTGTTACATGATCTTTAGTCTACAGAGTTTGGTAGATGATCTGTAATCCATGATTTATGGTAGATGATCTCTAATTAGTAGGATTTGTTTTATGATCTCAGTTATACTTTTAATTTTGTAATTCAATGAAAATTGTTCTAAAGTTGTACCTTAGACCTCATACAACGTGACTTAACAGAAGTCCTTTCAGCAGCTAACGAATAATATTACTGTTATTTTTACTACAAAAACAAAACTTAGAAGTTAAAATCCATTCAGTTTACTCATATAATTGATGAATAGGATCTGGTTTCATCATTTCAATGAGTTTCTCAGGTCCTCTGGAGAGCAACTCATTCCCACTCATTTATCCAGGAAGTAATAAAAGTTGAACTATCGTCAGCATTAATGCGCCAATGGGTGAGGCCTTTGATGACAAGTGAATATTAGCCATAAATTTTAATCATTGTTAAAGTAATAGTCAGCAATTATTCCATATAAGGAGTGAGCAATGATTAAATATTTAAATAATTGACATACAACCTGCATTTGTAAACCAACATTGGCCATTTTACTTCAACTTCAAAGGTTCTGATGGAGCAGAAATGCCTAAATTTTCATTCACGTCTTGGCGGTTAAGGGTGGATTAGACAGAATGATACCTTTATCCCAAAAACAGATGTCGCTGGCTGATGTAATGAGCAGTCTAGAGAGTTAGCCTGGCTGGGGAAAGCATAAGAAGCAAATTTTCAGATGAAAGCAAATATTGGCCTGGCAGATTGGAGGTCGCACAGTGCCAAGTACATCAGAGTGAAACAAGGCAATCACCAAGGTGAAAAATTATAGTGTGAGCTGCACGGAAGAGGAATGGGTTTGAGGCAAAGCACTGGCACAGTTGTATGAAATATTACCTTCTTCCAGGGCAAAAAATAGGCTTTATAGGCCTAATGTACAGTCTTGGTCATTTTGATGCAACAAAGATCCTTTTTTGGTGCTCAAGGTCGTCAGCCAATTGAACCACTGCAGGATAAAGATTTTACCCAGTGGAATAGACAGGATTTGTTTTAAAGTTGAAAGTGTAGACCGAAAATGTTGGATCTCTGGTGACAAGAATGCAGTTATATTTCATGCAAAGAGAGAAGAATATTGGGGAGTATATTCTTCCAGCCTTTAAAAAGTTTAGGTAGGATTCTATTAGCAGTCACTTAACAGTTCTACCTAGGTCTCTTGACTGATTGACAGCCATTAATATCCTCCTCAGCACCAGTTCTTAATCTAATGGTGTGTGCAAGTCTGAAGTAGAACTACTCAAATTGCTGTTATTTCCTGTTTTGGCAAAAGGAAAGCTAGTTCAATCCTGCAGATTTTCTATTCCAGTGACTTGTTTCCAGCAGATGACACATAATACGATTCAGACAGTTTTCAACAGGTACTTTGGCCAACTTTACTGACAATGCAAACAATTTACTTATGGTTCTGGCACCGTATCTCCTGATTTTATTGCTATTGAAGGATAATTGTACTGACGAAAGTCATTTATGAAAATATATTACACTCAATGGTTTCAAAAACACAGAAAGGTGTCACCATTGTCTTGTTTATGAACAACTACACTTGCAGCATTTATTGGGCATGTGGTTTATTTTATAGAAGATATTTCACAGAAGTAGAAAGTGATGTAACATGCTCTCCACATGAATAAACCCGGATAGCTAATGGAGAACACAGCTGTGCGTAGGCTGAGAAAATCATGGGAGCACAATAAAGTCAGTCTGGGTAACTCTGTAGCATTTCACCTGTTATGACACCCAACTGCTGAAAGTATTTGAGGCTCCTTTTGAGGGCATCAAGCAGTTAGAGCAGTGACCTCCAGCAATCAATTACCCAATCTGCCTCAGAGATATAAACCGGTTTCATGATGTGATAGAGGCAGGTCAGATCCCATGGAATGCTTTCCATGCTCTTATATTCTGGAAGCCAATCCATATCAGAATTTGTAACAAGATAAGCTGAGATTTATTTACATGGAACATAATTACATAGGATCATAAAGATGCAACAAGATGCATCTTGAGAGGGTGATGGAGGCAGGTATTTCTGAAGCATCCAAGAAGTATCTGGATGAACAGAGGGATTGCCAAATCATTGAAGGTTATGGACGAAGTGCTGATAAATGGAATTAGTACAGATGCTGGTTAGCATGGATACGGTGGACCAAAGGGCCTGTTTCTGTGCTGTATGACTCTATGACTTTCTATCACTAACATAAGACAATAGGACGGATTATGTTGGCTGGAGTAAGCGATCCAACTGGAATCATTGGTTTCCAGCCATTGAAAGTTTCAGTTAAATCTTGAATTTCCAGGGATATGTTGCCCAATATGAACATCTGAATGAGTGACAGACCATGTGACCTATGTCACTATGCTCCTTTGCTGGATCCAAGTGAAGGCCTGGTCGAGCTGGGATCGCCCAGTATTGTGTTGGGGAATTGCCACTTGGATCCCGTGCAAGGTCAGGTGATGACACACCCAGAATCCATCTAGTCTAGCAAAGTGTGGGGATCAGGGTGCTGATTCCAAGCCTGGGCCCAGTGTGTCTAGCCCATAGAAATAATAAAGAATGAATCAGTCCACAAGGCCACTAAAC
Organism: Rhynchobatus australiae; assembly: GCA_034780895.1. NCBI lineage: Eukaryota > Metazoa > Chordata > Chondrichthyes > Rhinopristiformes > Rhynchobatidae > Rhynchobatus > Rhynchobatus australiae. The sequence goes on from JAUZTB010000062.1 coordinate 11,620,371, forward strand.
CTTGTTCTTAAGAACATGTTTGTAGACTGATGATATCCAAGATTTTTGGTAAAACAAGGTTCACAGAGACGTCCCATTTTACTGCTGGAAATTAGTGAAAAATATTAGTCTCTCTTTACCTTTAGCAAACTGAATTAAAGACATTGAAGAAGAAGCTTTACAATATATTTCCAGATAGGCTGGGCATTAAAAGCCATCATCGTATCAAATTTAAACCGAATACTAGTGACTTCCATCACTTGGCAAGGCATTTTATATATACACTTTTCATTTCTGGTAATCATTTGATTAGTTAAAGTTAAAATAAAGAGTCCATGTATCATATCCTACCTCATCTGCAGATCAGACAAAGGGGTCCAAATTCTTGGCAACATTCTTTTTGTAATAATATATTCTTTGCAATGTTTTGTAGGTTCTTGGTAAAGTGATGTATGGTAAGTTAATTTCTGAGCTACTTGCAAGCCTTCAACATGGTCATGCTCCATCTTTACAACACCAGCTGACCTTGAAATACTTGGTGGATTTTAATTGTTGTGTCTCCACGAGATGGTGTTAGATGGTACAACATCTTTCTTGTTTTTCTTTTAAAGTTCAAAAGCAATGTAGAATCTGTATTCATGGATGTTCTAATTTACCAAAACAAATTTAAATGTAGAGAAACAAAGGACTGCAGATGCTGGAATTTAGATGAAAAACACGATGATGCTGGAAGACCTCAGCAGCCCTGCTGAGTTCCTCCAGCATCGTGGTGTTTTTCAAATTTAAAAGTACTATAGCACATGCGATTTACATTGCTTCCCAATTTGTGCTGCTGTGCTGTCAGGATTAAATTTCAACACAAGTTACCAGTCCAACAAAGTGTATATGAATCTACTCCAGGATAATGGACATGAGATGTTTTAGTGGGTGAACTGTTTTCCCAGAGCTGCTTGTCACTGGTTAATGTTCATGGTCGAGTCATGATGTTCATGAATTGCCCCAGCTCTTCATCGGCTTCCCTCTCCTAGACCTCTTCCATAGATAAGGTTTATTCCTGTGCGATGTGACACCACCCTTGGGTCTTCAACTCACAGGATGTAGGTTGACACCTATCTGATCACTACAGCTTTCTGCTATCTTTCTTGTTGGTATTTTGCAAACGAAAAAAGCGCCAGGTATTTCTTGGTTGAAGATTGTTGTAAAGATAAAGGATGGCCACATTGGATTCTTAGCACATTGCCTGCTTGTAAGGATGACATCTCTTTTGCTATACTGTTCTGGAACAAAGCTTGTTTTTCCTTCTCTCTCTTCAGTGGTTTACTTGTTTCAGTTGGATTTTTGAGCTTCATTGACCTTGCAACTGTTGATAGTGTTCTGTTCTGGAGGTTCATCAGTCTCTGGGCTGGGCTGGAAGTAAACCCCTTGTGTTGGTATAATTCTATATGTTGAGAGACTGAAAAACGATCAGTGTGTGCTTCTTTTGCCTTTCACTGAAACTTGGCCGTTTTTACGACATTCTTCACCTTTCTGTTGGATTGTGGATAACGTGGTGATGATGTTGAATGAATGAACTTCCACTTAGTTATAAACTTTGCAAACACGTCTGCAGCAAGATTATGGGCCATTGTATGTTACAACTTGTTCTGGAATACTGAGCGTCACCTGGTAAATGATAGCTGAGCATGTGGTTGAATCTCTTTGCAAGAAATTGAGAAAATAACTGACCATCATCAGGAAGGATTTGGCCTCAACTTTTGAGGAGATCCACTGCCGTCTTTGCCTGGGTTTTATCTGGCACATTGTGCTCAAGCATTGGCTCCTGCTCTTGCCTTCTCTCCCTAGATTTTCACACATCATAACTTGGTGGGAAGTTTCTCCCGTTTGCATTCATTCCAAACTAGTACAATGATTCCTATATTCTCCTCCACTAGTTGTTCCTCCTGGATATAATGAATGTATGCACACATACATTTCCCTCTTCACAGGTGTTGATACCCAGGCACCCTCATTACTGAAAAATCAATTCCTCAGAAGTTCTGGGGTTAGCACAAATGTAAAAAGTTGTGTGGGAGTTTTTGCTTCTCCGGCTATCCTTTCGTAACAGCTGCATGCAATCCTTCCAATGTTGTGCTTCACTGTAGCTTCTTCATCAATGGCTTTGCTTTGAGCAGATCCTTTCACACACTCACTTTTCTATTTCCCCCTTGTTTGGGCTCAGTGTCAGGACATCGATATCATCATACTCTCCCTCAGGCATCTTGTAAGAACTGGTGTCTGCTTGCACAAGATTGGAAATGGGTTTGGCCCTTTACTTGTACCCTTCTGCTTGCTTCCAACCTCCCCCCCTGCACTGGAATGAAAAGTGATTCTGCATTTTCCATGTGTGTCATTCCTTCCCATAAGCTTGGCATTCCTCCTTTTGCTTGTCTGCATGGACAGAATTGTGCTGTCTGCTCTCCAACTCATTAACTTTGACTTCTGACAGCTCTGAGACCCTTTAGAATTTGACACATTTTCCAGGCCTAAGTTTGTTTTCTCAAAAGACGATCGCTCAACCCAGCACCTCAAATTCCGCATACAATCTTGCGGCAAATCAATGAGTCCCTGAAATCTCTGAAGTTGCAACTTAGCGCCAGTGACTTCAGTCAAGTATGTGCCAAATGTCTCCCAATTCTCCTGAATTCTTCAAAGCTCTTGGATCTGTCCACCAACTCATTGGATGGAAAGTTGCAGTAATTCTCAAAGACTGTCAGTAACTCTTCCAGCATTCCAATGGTGGGTATAATTGTTCACACATTCAGTAGTTCTCACTGCCTTGGTATCTAAGGAGATACAGCAACATCTTCACTTTAGGTTTTCATTTTTAATACCCATTACCAACTTGATAAAGAAAGAAAATTCCTCCTTCCAATGCAGCTACTCATTAGGAAAGTTACATGTTTCAAGGTCCTGTTTCTGAGGCATCTTTACCAACTTCTTCCTCCAAAACAGGGGTAAATGGAAAAAAAACAAATTAATCCTGCTTTGTGCTGAG
>JAUZTB010000062.1:11729726-11744500 GCA_034780895.1 Rhynchobatus australiae
CCCACATTTCCTGTGTACACCATCCTCAGATGACTCAGTACATCCAGACATTGGAACAGGAATCAGCTGGTTATTATGATAGGCAGCACAGAGCAATGTCAAGCCAAACACTGGGGCAAAATTTCCTGTAGGGTTTCTGCCTATGGCACCACAAAACAGCAGGAATATTTCTCCTGTTCTGTTGTTAATATATAAATACAATGAAAGATCATGCAAGCAGGTTTGGTTCATACTCGTTGGAACTAGGAAGAATGAAGGGAATGCTGACTGAAAAATAAAAATTTTGGAGGGGGCTTGAGCAGGTAAATGCTTTGAGGATGCTCCCCCTTATGAGGGGATCAAGAACAGAGAAGTATAGTTTCAACATAAGGAATCGCTTGTTGATGATGGAAATGAGAAGAATTTTCTTCACTCAAATAAGCCAACAAATTTTTGAAACCCGCCTTAGATAGCTGTGGGGACGGAGCGATGGAATTCATTCAAGGCTGAGGTAGACAGATTTTTGGACTCTATGGGAATCAGCGGTGGTTGGAAACATGTAGGAAAGTGGCCAAGATCAGAATAGACATGATCTTATTGAATGGTGGAACACGCTTGAGAGAGTGTCTGTCCCAAACCTGCTCCTGTTTTTATTAATGTTTTTATGACTTTAATTTGATAAGGAATCAACAAACAATCTGCAGAGGAACTCAACAGGTTGAGCAGCATCCGTCAGAGGGTCGTGGGGGGGTTCGCGGAGGAATCGTCAATATTTTGGGTCGACAATTATTGGAAGTCTTCCTATTTAGTCTCAGTTGTTGTCACCCTGTAGTTCAATAACCTGAAATTGTTCAGTCCAAACTCAAGTATGGCCACTCAGCGGGAGTGTGGAGGATACTAGCGATACAGGAGGCTGTCGTCTTCAAAAGAGGAGATGGAAGGGGACTGCTGCTGCCCACAGCTCCAGTGACCAGGATTCAGTCCTGACCTCTGGTGCTGTCTGAATATCAAACATAAAACAGGACAGGAACAGGGCCTTCAGCCTACCATGTCTGTACCAATCATGATGCCAATCTAACTTATCCCATCTGCTTGAACATGGTCCATGTCCCCCAGTTCCCTGCCTGTTCATGTGCCTGTCCAAATGCCTGTGCATGGAGTCTGCAAGTTCTCCCTGTGACCAAGTGCATTTCTTCAGGTGCTCCAGATTTCACCCACCTCCCAAAGACGCCTGACTCAGTAGGTTAATTGACCATTGTAGATTGCCTCTAATGTATAGGTGAGTGGTAGGATCTGAGTGAGTTAAAGGGAATGTGGAGAAAATAAAAGGGGATCAGGGTAGGATGAGTGTCAATGGCGCTTAATGGCTGATATATACCCTGTTGACCAGTGAATCTGTATATCTCAGTGGCTCTATGACTCCATAACTTTATGGAGTAAAGTGAAGAAGAGCCAGTTATTGCTTTGGACCTGTGCTGGATGCACCATGTAGAGATTGCTGCTGTTTCTGGCCACGATTTAATTTCATTTGTTACCTACATCATTCCTCCTATTCACTGTTTCACCTGAACAATTGCCTGATCTTCTTCACTAAAGAAACGAGCCACAGACAAGAAAGAGGTGGGCTGGTGGGAGTATGTGATGACTGCTTGGGGGCAGGTGCTGTTCATTGGGCAAGTTTGGTACAGAAGGGGGTGGCTACTTTACACATAATGCCACACAATTACCGAACAACCAGTGAAAAGGAAAATTTTCCATAACATTATAAACATTGAATCATATAAAATTTGTTATGCAAAAGAGACCATTGATTCAATGAATCAATGTCACCCGATTTAAACTCATCTTCCAGCACCAAGTCTATAGATGACAATGTTGCCACAAATCATAATAAGTCCCCTCTGTATCCTTCAAGTATACATCCAAATACTGGATATAAGTGCAAGTGCACTAAGGGTTTCTCTTTCACTGCACTTTCAGGCAGTGAGCTCCCTGACCCCCATCACCCTGTGAATGGAAAGGTTTTCCTCATCTCCCCTCTAACCCTTCTACTAATTATTTTGATTTGCTTTTGACCCCTCCGCTGAGGGAAATAGTTTCTTTCATTTTATTCCATTGAGGCTCCTCATAATTTTTTACAGCTCAAGTATGTCTCTCCTCAGTTTCCTCAATTTTAAAGAAAACAACCTGAGCTTATCCAATCTTTCCTCAAAGCTACAATTTTCCTGTCCTGAAAATCTCCTCACAAACCTGCTCTTCACATTTTCCAGTTGCATTGACATCTTTCCTGTAATATGTTGACAGACACATTACTGATAATGTTAAGGTCTGTTGGCATACCATACCAAACACGTAGCTCAAATACATGGTGTTGTAGAGTCATAGAGAGATACAACACAGAACCACGCTCTTCAGCCTCCCGAGCCAATACCAACCATCAAGCACTAATTTACACTAACCCTTCATTATTCCCACATTATCATCAACTCTCCCCAGATTTTACCACTCATCTACACACGAGGGACAATTTACAGTCACCAATTAAGCAACCAACCCATAAGTCATTGGGTTGTGGGAGGAAACTGGAACAGCCGGAGGAAACTCACACAGAGAGAACATGCAACCTCCACACAGACAGAACACATGGTCAGGATTGAGCTTGGGTCTCGGGTGCTGTAAGGCAGCGGCTGTCCCAGCTAACTTTGTTGTTTTTCATTGTATTTGTGTTTCAACAGATTGTGCACCATTCTTTGCTTTTAGAATCCTCAATGACCTTTACTTTGGGTCACTTAGCATACACCAGCCATTATTTAAGCAGTCACTTGCCAGTGCTGCAACTAATTGTCTGAGTGGCTATTGTTTTAGTACAATATATGGATAAATTCTGGTCCATTGTTTCCATCAGAACAATGATGACAGATCCACCTGTCTAATGCCATATATCTGACTGCAGCTTCTGGAGTCACCCCAGAAATCCAGCAGTTGCTGCCAATGGTTCCCTAACTTTCCACCTGTTCACCTGTCACAGCCTTCTCCAGCGGTAAACTCTCAACGAGCGCTCATTGTAAGGCACAGCAATGTATCATGTGGTACACTCAATTCTCAAAGGTACTCTATACATGATCTACACAAACCATAAACTACTTATACAAGTGAAGTTACACCAAAGGTTATATATTTACTTATGTATATACAGTTATGAATTTGGTTGGAGGAAGAGTACTCAGGTGAAAGTCAGTGAAGTGGCAATAATTTAACTATTTGAGGACTAGTTTCTGTAAATCTAGTGTTTGTAACTGAATTTATAATGGTCTATTAAACCATTATTGATTAACAAACTCACTGAGTCTAAAACATTCAATTACCTGTGTATGGATTGTCATTCCCCCAAATAATTAATTCAAAATCTATGCTTTTTTGAAATCTAATTTTGCTAACTAATTTAATTTCTATCTTAATCTCATTTATCTTAATTATTCTGTACAAAATGTTTAAAGTTGGTTCAAAAATGAGTTGTTTTACTTACTCCTTATTAACTGTCTGCCATCATTTTTCAAAGTGTTCAGTTGCTCAGGTTGCCAAATATAACATCACTGTTGCTGGATGTCAGGGGTCCCCCAGAACAGGAAGAAGAATGCTGCAGAATAATTGATAGATATTTGAACTCATTTTCTTGGGTCACCAGCAGACATTGTTGCTTTGCTGCTGAATGCAGTTTCAGGTTAATAAAATGGTGTGAAACCAAGTAATTATTGTTGATGGTTATGAACAATAACTATATAGGCTTGTTGGTATTGCAATGGAAGCGAGATGTACCACAGCTTGCTCTGTGCTATTTTCTGACAATTACTGTGATATAGAAAGGGACTGCCTTAGAGTTTTTATTATGAAAACATTAATTCATTTAATTCACTCAAGCTACGTTTAAACATCCAAAGTTATTAATATAGTCTCGAGACGTGGATTTCCAGTTAGTTTTAAGGCATTTTAGCATTCAGGTTTGAGAAGATATTGAGATTATAGTCAATGCTTGTTTTTTCAAGACCTCTGTCTGTTAGAAGGTAGATGTTATCTCAGTACTATTTTATACGAATCTGATTTATAAAACATGTTCAAAAACATAAAGTTTCCTTCCAAATTCTCTTCGTCTTACCACCTCCTTTCCTGTTTTCAAATGACTCTAAACTTTTCTTTTTGACTTCACCCCACCCTCATTTCCTATTTCCTTCTTTTCCCTCTCATTCCTCACTGTAACACACTGTCGCATTGTTTCTTCTGCTATATAAATGTAACTTGGTGCTGTTGAAGATAGAGGTACACTATGTAGCCCAGTGTGTTTTATACATGACTTAATACAGCAGATAATATAAATAGCAGGCAAAACAAAGTTTTTCACTGTACCTCAGTACATGAGACAATAATAAACCAATTCCAATTGCAAATTTAAGTATATTCTTCCTGACCACTCCCAGAAATTTTCCAAACTTGCCTGATGAGCACTGTAGTGGTCTTAACGAAATAAAATAGGAACCTGTTGTAACAGCAAATTAAGATAATTGTTTAATCAGAGGTATTCTGTCAAGAAATATGACTCTGCACTTCAAATTAATCAACATTGCGTAAAATACTTCGAACGGAGCATGAGGAAGGACCAGGTGCACACATGGCAATAATTAAATTTAATTACAAAACAAAAACAAATACTACTTTAAAAACACTGGTTAGCTTTTTATTTGAAGGCGTCTAGCTGGCTGTTTTTGTAGTATTTTCTTACTAGTTATATAAACTCTGCTTTACTGTTTTCTTATGACACTAAAACCAGATACTACGTCAGGATTGCACTTAATAAAGAAATATGTCCATTTACATCCTGGACTGATGCAGGGCATTGCATTAACATTAACAGATAAGAACAGCAAGTACAAAGGACTAAACTCAAGGGGAAGCAGAGCAGGACACACCAGTAGAAACGGCAACTTGTGCTTCATGAAATATAAGTTTGTAGAGGATTTAGGGCAGGTGTCCAAAGACCATGGACCAAAAACAGCCTTTAAGTCCCTTCTGCCATTCTATGAGATCATGAGTCAACTTCATATACCAGTCCTTACTCCATGACATCCGATAGTTATTTAACAAAAGTCTACTGATGGCACATTTAATATTAACTGGCCCAATAGCAACTACTTACCATGGAAGAGAATTCCAAATTTCCTCATCGCTCCATATATAGAAGTGTTTCCTAATTTCATTCTTGTAAGATATAAGATAAGATGTCTTTATTAGTCACAGGTACATCAAAACACACAGTGAAATGCATCTTTTTGTGTAGAGTGTTCTGCGAGCAGCCCGCAAGTGTCACCACGCTACCGGTGCTAACGTAACATGTGGTCCTCATTTTTAGAGAAATGTCCCGACATTGCCTGGAGTATCTTCTGTGTTACTGTTATTAGAACATCTTTTATTGAAGATAGTACACTCTCAAAGTTGTATCATGTGATACACTCGGTTCTTAAAGATAACCAATACACACATACATAATGTATACAAAGCATAAACTGCTCATTTATGCAGTTATATCAAAGGCTACAATATTTACTTATGTGTGTACAGTTAGAAATTTAGTCAGGGGATCTGTATGCAAGTGGTAGCTCAGGGCCTGATTCAATTATGTGGGTGATAACTGTTCCCACTCCATGACTGCAGCATCACACAGTAGCTGTTATAGTTTCCACAAGTGATGAGGTAAAGAAAAGATTTGCAGTTAAGGTTTGCTCTACATAATTTACATGCCCTCCATGGCTCTTCACCTCACAGACCAGACTTCCCATTGGGTAATAACTTAGGGAGGAGACTCAGAATGGCTGAACTCAGCACAAACTTCAAATAATACTGAGGTATCCTGAGGAAGGAGGGAAGTTCAATAGCTCTCTCATATCCAACACAGCCAACACCTTTTCTCGGACTTGTCTCTCCCCATTGTTGTTGATTCTGAATTCCAGATAGACAACTTAAGTCTATTTATGCAAACTTGTTCAGCCGGACATTGTAGTTCTGTAACCTGCTGAGTCTGACTCTGCTGGGCCTTCATGTGTTGTTGTTCAGTCTCTATGGTGATGAGGATATTATCTTGGTTACTCATATACTCGGGATCCATCACACCATTTTGTCCATAATAGATTGAAATATCCAGGGCTAATTTAATCTCAAATGGTAGCTTGGTGCATATACTGTATATGATCCCTTGTACATATTCCTTGTCAGGTAGCTCCTCGAGTCCATATATAGCTAGGCATTAGTATGGGCTAGGTCAGCCTTGTTAAAGTCACAGAAAAAAAGAGTCATCATCAGAGAGTCACTCGGCACTGAAACAGGGTCTTCGCCCCTTCAAGTCCACTATGACCATCAACCACCCATTTATATTAATCCTACACTAATCCCATTTTATTCTCCTCCTCTTCTAGATCCTACCACTCACCTACACACTCGGGATAATTCACAGCAGCCAATTAACCTACCAACCCACATGTCCTTGGGAAATGGACCACTGGAGGGAAACCAATGTGGAGAGAATATGAAAACTCCATGTAGACAACAGCCAAGGTCAGGATTGAACATGGCTCACTGGAGTTGTGAGTCAGTGGCTCTAATAGCTGTGCCATTGTGCTGCCCACTAAAATAATGATAGCCTGCCAATTCCACAAAAGGAATCTTGTGTGGTGGGTGGCAGATACAGCTTATCATCAACAGTTCTACTTAGGGTTACTTTGTGTAGTCTACATAATCGCACAGTTTGATCTGTCTTGTGGATAACCAGCAATCAGGTTACCCACTCACTATGTTGGACCTTCACTAACTTCACATTCTGTTCTAGCTTATGCATCACCACCATTACAGGCTAGAGGGTGCCAGCTCGGACAACAGTAAATGGAGAATGCCAACATAATGGATCACTGCCCATAGCCAGACCTTCCCCATCAGTACTGACCACATAATGCACCTGGCCACAACCATTGGCAGGTTTCTCCCCATTCACCTGTGCAGGATAGTGCATGAGATTCCCCTGAAAATCCACAAGACCTCCCCAAAGTACATTTTCAGAGTAGGGCTGCAGCTTCCCAAGAAAGTTGCACTGAACAATTGTACCAATTAACAAGCAATCCGTACCCATGTCAATTGCCGTCTTCACTAAATGACCAGTTATCGCAATGGTGATCTTGTTCATCCAAAAGCAGTCAGTGCACATCCATGGCTGTGACTATACAATTAATGTTGCTTCTGTTCAATGACTGCAGTTGTTTTGATCTCTTTAATTGCTTTACCAAAACAAGAACAGGTTTTGCTTCACTGTCTCGGGGATAAGATTCCCACCACTGATGGAATGAAATGCTAACTAGGTTGGTTCTATAATAAACAAAATTCCAAAATGGTGCAGATACTGGAAACCTAAAATCAAAGCAAAAAAAAACACTCATCAAGTCAGACAACATATGTGGAAAGAGAAACAGAGTTGAAGGTTCTACAACATGCTGGCAATCCACTTAAACCAGATTAGTGCCTGTGCAGTGAAATAGCCTATCCTCCCTCAGGATTACTGATTTTGCTTTTTTTCTGAATGACATTGTGACATATTGGAAGAAGTGGTCAGCTTCATATTAATCCAGCTATTTTTAGACTTATGCTTCCCCAGGTGCACTTTCAATTCCATTTTGAATCCCCAACCCTAATGAACAGTGAGTTGCAGATGTATTAAGGAAAACTTGTTTCTCACTTGCCCACCCACCTGGGTCATTCTCTCTTCTGTCCTCTTCCATCAGGTAGAAGATACAGGAGCCTGAGGACACATACCACCAAGCTTAAAGACAGCTTCTATCCCACTGTAATAAGGCTATTGAACGGTTCCCTTATGTGATGAGATGGACTCTGACCTCACAACAATTGTTGTGACCTTGCACCTTATTGCACTGCACTTTCTCTGTAGCTGTGACACTTTACTCTGTGCCATTATTGTTTTTACCTGTACTACCTCAATGCACTCTGTACTAACTCAATGTAACTGCAGTGTGTAATGAATGGACTTGTACGATTGGTATGCAAGACTAGTTTTTCACTGCACCTCCATACAAGTGACAATAATAAACCAATACCAATACCATCTTTTGTCCATTTATAAAAGAAAGCTATTCTCAATGATTGAGAACTTTTACACCTCTCAAGTATTTATTTTTGGCTTGTTACTTCCTTTTTGGAATTCACCAGGTAAGATTAAGTCCATATCAGGGCATCTGTGGATTGGTCTTATTTGTGAATGAGTTCAGCTTATTCCATACTCAGACTTATAACATCCATTCAGCTTTGTTATGTGAGAATCAGGCTTTGAGATTTTGTTTTGGATAAAATCACACTGAATGATCAAAGGAAAAAATGACTGTGAACTGCGAACATATATACATTCTTGGACATCCACTGGTATACTTGACAAACCATATACAGAGATAAAAAAACGGATTTAGAGGTAGACACAAAGTCTAAAAACTAGCTGGACAAAAATTCTTATCTGGCACTCCTCTAACCTTCTAATCTTTGTGGTCTGTTCAGATGACACACACAAAAAAATCACAGGAAGAGTGTTTTAGACTCATTTTCTGCCAAAGCTCTAAGCTGATAAAAGTGGTCAGATAGCCAATTGTGGAATGACAGTCTTGGCTGCACAGCTCTGTAATCCGAAAGCAATTGTCCTCCCACGCGTGTGGTAAATTATGCCGTGAATTTGGTTGAGAATACTTGAAATTCCTCTTCACTCCTTTTTACTCTTACTGTAGTCCTGGGAATGATTTGGGGCCGGAGGCTGCATCTTGTCACAGAAGAATCATTTTGATGTATTATTCCATTGATAACAATCATTCTGTATATATTTCTGCACTGCTCTAAGGCATGAGGTTGGGGAAGAGAATTTAATTCAGATGTAAGCGTTCTGCCTCCTTTATTATTCAAAGATACTCCTTCCCAACATAGTGACTCCTTTTCCAATTCTCCAACTGGAATTGGGATTGATTTATTATTGTCGCATGTACTGAGGTATAGTGAAAAACTTGTCTTGCATACTGTTTGTACAGATCAATTCATTACACAGTGTATTGAGGTAGTACAGGATAAAACAATAACAGAATACAGAGTAAAGTGTCACAGTTACAAAGGAAGAGCAGTGCAGGCAGGCAATAACATGCAGGGTCATAACGAGGTAGATTGTGATCAAGAATTCATCTTATCGTCCTAGGGAACTGTTCAATAGTCTTAACAGTGGGATAGTAGCTGTCCTTGAGTCTGGTGGTCTGTGCTTTCAGGCTTTGGTATCTTCTGCCCGATAGGATAGGGGAGAAGAAAGAATGGCTGGGGTGAGTGGGGTCTTTGATTATGCTGGCTGTTTTACTGAGGCAGAGAGAAGTATGGACAAGAGTCCATGGAGGGGAGGCTGGTTTCCATGATGTGCTGAGCTGTGTCTACAACTCTCTGCAGTTTCTTGTGGTCACAGGCAGAACAGTTGCTATGCCAAGCCATGATATGTCCAGATAGGATGCTTTCTATGGTGCATCGATAAAAATTGGTGAGGGTTGATGGGGACATGCCATTTTCTTTAGCCTCTTGAGGAAGTAGAGGTGCTGGTGAGTTTTCTTGGCCATGGCATTTATGTGGTTGGACCAGGACTGGCTAATTGGTGATGTTCACTCCTGGGAACTTAAAGCCCTCAACCCTCTCAACCTCAGCACCATTGCTGTAGACAGATCCATGTGTACCGCTATCCCACCCCCCCCCCCCCACCACATCCTTCCTGAAATCAATGACCAGCTCTTTTGTTTTGCTGACATTGAGGAAAAGGTTGTTGTCATGACACCATGTCACTAAGCTCTCTGTCTCCTTCCTGTACTCCGACTCATCATTATTTGAGATACGGCCCCACTATGGTGGTATCATTCTCAAACTTTAGATGGAGTTAGAGCACAATCTAGCCGCACAGTTATGAGTGTATAAGGAGTAGACAGGGGGCTGAGGACGCAGCCTTGTGGGGCACCACTGTTGAGAATAATTGTGGCGGAGGTGTTGCTGCCTATCCCTACTGATTGTGATCTGTTGGTCAGGAAGTCGTGAGCCCCAGGTCTCGGAGTCTGGTGCTGAGTTGGCTTGGTATTATAATATTGAAGGTGGAGCTGTAGTCAATAAACAATAGTCTAATGTAGATGCCTTTACTGTCCAGTTGCTCCGGAGATGAGTGTAGGGCCAGGGAGATGGCATCTGCTGTAGACTTGTTTTGGTGGGAGTTGCAATGGGTTGAGGTTGTGATGGGTCCTACAATACTTGTCTGGGCATTGCACACTATACACCGCACTGAGTCCTCCAGTTCCTAAGCACTGAATAGTTAAATCTCTCAGCCAATATCAAGAGCTGAATTTTAAGGTCAGCTTAACAGGGTTCAGTCTATCAGTATAACAATTGACTCATGAGTGGATCATGACTTGTATCAGTCTTGGAAGGTGTGTCAACATGGGAAATGGCTGCCTTATGTCCTGGTATGCCTGTGTAAATACAGCTCCTCATTGATCTGCTAGTTCCAGTGTCAATTATTAATTCCTGCTTGAACTCAAGCCTGACCACATATGGGAGCAGCACCTCAATCCAAATCAGATCCAAAACCACCAGACCTCAGTATAAACATACTCATTGTATTCTGAGTATTGTCTGAAGATCCTACTTAAGATTGGGGTTCTAAATAAGGCAAATACAACTCTCAAGTAAGATTAAAGTGCAAATGTATGGAGTTTGTTTCCTGTTTGCTTTGTTGGGTGGTTCCAGGGACTCATGGAAGGCATTCATTAAGTGGTCCAGGAAAGAATATAAGAACTAGGATTAGGACATGGCCATCCAACCCTTTGAGCCTTCTCCATCATTCATTAAAATAATGGTTGATCTTCCACCTGAGAATTTTTGCTTATCCCTTAAGTCCCTTAATGTTCAGAAATCTGTTTTGGAAGAACGTGACTGAATCTACATGGTCCTCCTGGGAAGAGAATTCCAAAGATTCATTATCCTCTGAGTGAAGAGGTGTCTCCTCATCTCAGTCCAAAATAGCCGCTCCTTATTTTGAATGTGTGGCTCTTGGTCCTATGACTCTGCTTTTCATTTCTATTCGGACCAGGAGAAGTAAAAGTGTTCATCCTGGTCCCACAAAGTAATCGTCTGCCATTACCACTTTGTTCCAGGGTTTAGATAGCAGCCACCAACTTTCTCATCCTGACTTCTCCAGCAGGCCAGATGACAAACAGCAATGACTAAAGCATTTGGCACCTGCAGCTCCCACCTCCTCCATCTTGGCTCAAGTCTCATTCTGGTATCTACCATCTCTGCCCATCTCATCTGCCATTCATCTGCCCATCTCAAGTCCATCAAATTTCTTGGCTTTTATGCAGTATCAGGTGGATCAAATGTTAATTGTTTGAATCTTCTTTCCATTCATTCAAAGAACAATCTTGCCTGAATCTCCTTCTAACCCCACTGTGTTTCCTGACCTGGATGCATCTAACTTTGAGGTGTTGTCCCCTTTCCATTTTCCCACTGCCTTAAGCTACTATAAATGTTGACAAACAAACGGGATTTGTGCAAAAACATTTGTTTCTGCTACCACATTTATTTACCAGTCGGCATCTGTGGAGAGAGCCTTTTGCTTTGATGATGTTGCATCTGAACTTGGGAAAGATAGAGATAAAACAAGCTTTAAGATGTAAAGAAAGATGGGAAAGGTTGAAATGACCACAAACAAGGTCTGAGATAGGGATCTATTTCCCCATTTGCCATTTAATCACTTCTGTTCTCCACACCTTTGTAAATCTTTCTTTGTGTTATCTGCACTTCCCCTACTTTCTCCGCACTGTAAAGCATGTTTTATCCCCGCCTTTCCCACGTTTTGATGATAGCTCATTGACCCGAAACATTAACTCTGTTCACCTCACCATGGATACTGCCTGATCTGCCAAGTGTTACCACCATTTCTTATCTTATATTAAAATATAAACCTGGGCCGAAGAATCAATCCTAACAAATATTTTTCCTTATCAACTTCATCCTTCTTCAGTCTCTCTTCCACACATCACCACACAACTTCCCCAAACCATTTCTCCAGATGTTTCCGCAGGGTCTCATCCTCTCCTGAGTGACAACATCAGTCCTCAACAACAACAACTTGAATTTTTATAGCTCCTTTGTGTATTAAAGGGTGTTAAAAAGCTTTAACGGGAACTTTATCAAAACTTGAAACCAAGATTATGTAAGGAAGTATCAGGCCAGGTGATCGGCTTAGTTTGAGTGTGTGAATAGTCATAACCTATAAGACTAAGGGCTAAGAGTTAGAAAATGGGATTATTTTAGGCAGTCGCTTTTCAGCTGAGGTGAACATAAAAGCCTAAAATGGCCTCCTTCTTTGCTGTAAATCTCTATGATGTGTATCTAGGTAGGTTTTAAAAGAAGAGATAAAGGGAGAGAACTTTAGAGAGAAAATTTCACACATTCAATGCCTGCCACACATCAACAATGCCTACACTCCTGATGTGACCATTAGAGCTGTGAAATGCTTTGGTGCTTTGTGTTTTGAAGCAGAAGAGAAGACCGTCTACCCATTTTATCTGTGTTGTCTCTTTGCAAAAGCTATTCAATTAGGCTCACTCCTCAGTTCCTTGCTATCCCTATGATATTTACCGCATCTCTAATGATTGTCCACATCCTTTTTGCAGTTAACAATGGAATCCATTTCATTGAACCTTTCATTGAGACACAATACGATGAGATGGACTATGACCTCACGATCTATCTTGTTGTGACCTTGCACCTTATTGCACTGCACTTTCTCTGTCACTGTGACATTTTACTCTGTACTGTTATTGTTTTTACCTGTACTACATCAATGCACTCTGTACTGACTCAATGTAACTGCACTGTGTAATGAATTGACCTGTACGATCGGTATGCAAGACAGGTTTCTCACTGTACCCCGGTACAAGTGACAATAATAAACCAATACTAATACAATAACGTGTTTTCATTTTTAAAAAAATCCCTATTTCCCTTTTGGTTCTTTTATCAGTGATCTTGAACCTCCCTCCTCAGACTAACGATCCTCCTACAGTTGCATCGGATTCCCTCTATCTGATCTGGTAAAGCTCCCTATTATTCTGAAGGGCTCTGTAAAGCCTGCTCTTTACCTTAAGTTGAAAGCTTCAGCTGAGAGTCATAGACTCAGAGAGATACGGCTCAGAACAGGCTCTTCAGCCCACTGCGCCTGAATCAAGCATCAACCTCCCATTTACACCAATCCTATGTTACTCCCATTATTTCCTCTCCATGTTCTCTGGTTTCTTTAGGTTATAGAAACATAGAAGAACTACAGCATAATTCAGGCCCTTCGGCCCACAAAGTTGTGCCGAATATGTCCCTAACCTAGAAATTACTAGGCTTACACATAGCTCTCTATTTTACTCAGCTCTCATACAGTTCCCTGCAGGATGCTAATGATCAGGATCCTTGGCTTATTTTCATACTGTTTACCCCTGAATACTTTCTTTCCTTAGGCCAAAGAACCCATTGGTTCAGCATGATCAGTCATAGAGCCATAGAGTAATACAGCACGGAAACAGGCCCTTCAGCCTAACTCGTCCATGCCACACAAGATGCCCACCAAGCTAGTCCCATCTGCCCATATTTGGCCCAGAACCTTTCCTATCCATTTACCTGTCCAAGTGCCTTTTAAACATTGTTATTGTACCTGCCTCAACCACTTTGGCAGCTCGTTCCATAGACGCACTGCCCTCTGTGTGAAGAGGTTGCCTCTCAGGTCCCTTTCAAATCTTTCCCCTCTCACCTTAAACCTATGCCTTCTAGTGTTTGATTCCCTTTCCCTCACAAAGATAACTGTGTGCATTCACGCTACCTATGCTTCTCATGGTTTTATACTCTGGGAACTTCTCATAAAACCATGAGAAAGTCCCTGAGGATGAAGGATAATTTGCTTCAACTAACCTTTGTAGGTTCCAAAGGATGAACGAACTCCGTGCAGGATCTGTGGACTATGTCCCAGGTGGGGCAGCTGGAGGTTGACAGGGTGGATGGATGCATTATTCAGATTGTTACTCACTCCTTCTGTTGATTGCCATGGCCTCCACACACTCCTGATGTAGAAGCTCAAAGTGCCCTGTGAGTTTCAGGATGGCCAAGTGATCTTGAGTCAGGATTCCCACGTTAGTGAGGATGTTATGTTTTTCACAGGGGCTTGGATGATAGTCTTGAAATGTTTCCTCTGTCACCCTGAAACTCTCTTGTTATGAGTATTGCGTAGTTACAGGACAAGGACTATCATCTAAAACTGAGATGTGGAGAAATTTCTTCTCTCAGAAGCTGGTGAATCTCTGAATTTCTTTGCCCTGAGGGAGGTGGACACCAGATTTTTAGAACTATTAAAGGTGGAGATGGATAAAAATTTTGAAAGATTGAGGAACTTAAGGTTACTGGCATAGAAGAGGCCAACATTGTTAGCCACAATCATATTGAATGGCAGGACAGGCTTGAGTGATCTGGTGGCTACTTCTGCTCCTAGTATTCTTGACAGAGCTGTGAGTACAGAGCTCCTTTTGGGAGTTTAGAGTGAGATGTGTGAGTAATGTGTCACAACATTGAGCAAAGAGCAAGTTCACAGAGAACCCAAATGCAGCACACCAATACAAGACTGGAGTCAGGATACTTCCTCAGGACAAACACAG
>JAUZTB010000062.1:11835123-11846618 GCA_034780895.1 Rhynchobatus australiae
ATGATGGTATCTTGTAGTTGTCTGCTTCATATCTTATGATTGACTTCCATAGTTTAACAATAGCAGAGCTCTGTGAACTGCCTTGCATTATCAAAGGCCCCATACAATAGCAGAGCTCCATGAACTGCCTTGCATTATCAAAGGCCCCATACAAATGCAAGACTTCCCTTTTCCTTTTTGCTTATATAACAAGGAAACTGGAGTTGAGACCAGCGATCAGAGCAACTGTTTTTATTGAATGACCTATTTTTGCTCCAATTTTGTTTGTTCTTTTGAGTCAGGGATTTACAACTGTCCTTAGAAAGGGGTATATAAAACATGCAATGTGTGTTAAGGCCTGTTTTGTGTATGTAGGGGACAGATTGTTGTTCTACTGGATTGGGAAGTGCTGTTTATCTGTGGAACACAGGAAGAAAGTGGATTGAGAAGAAGTGCTAGAGACTGCTTGATCTTCTGCACAGTTAGAACAGTAGAAGGGCAGCACAGTGGCACAGCTAGTAGATCTGTTGCCCCACAGGTCCAGCAACATGGGTGATCTCTGGTGCTGCTTGTGTGGTGTTTGCACGTTCTCCCACATGCTAAGGAAAATGTGGGGGTTGGTAGATTAATTGTCCACTGAATATTGTCCCTAGTGTGTAGGTGAGTGGTAGAATCTGGGGGCAATTGATGGGAGTTTTAGGGAGAATAAACTAGGTTAGGGTAAGATCAAAGTAAATGGGTGCTTGATGGCTGGCATAGACTTGATGGGGCAAAGGCCCTGTTTCATTGCTGTATCTCTCTGTGACTTTATGGCTGAACAAGAAAGTAAGACACATGGGCCTCTGTCTCTGCTGTTAATCTCCATGTCTCAATTCTTCCATTCTTAATGCCAGGAGGATCTAATTTGCCTTAACACAACAGAGGAAAGATCCTTCCTATTCTGTCTCGGATCTAGTGAAATACTGAAGAAGGTCTATGCTCACTCTAAAGGCTATGAGCTTGCTGAGGGTGGCGGGGGGGGGATTGAAAAATTGTTATACTTGTGAGTTTGACTGCATAGCAATTAATGAAGGCTTGAAAGAAGGGGAAAAGTCTTGACCTCACAAAATATCTTGAAATCAGATCAGTCAAATATGACCAGCTCCCATGACCCAACTGTGTATAACAGAGACTTATTGAGCTGAAGTGCTGGAGTTTTGATCTGTGTTTGTTGCTGAACTAGCTGTGGTGAAATGCTCTGAAGAGCCAAAGTGCACTGTATTAGGGAAATATTAAGATGTCAATTAATCAAGAGTCCTTCTTCTTACTCCAGTCTAAGAACTTTTGTTGGAATATTCAAGAAATGATTCAAACCACGGCAAATCCTATTGTTGAATTCACTGTCTGAAAATTAATTATCCGGTCAGTGCTACAGGCATCAGTTGAACTGCTGTGTAACTGGGCCTGGGAATTTAGGATTTCTGGATTTGAGCAATCCGAGGGTCACTAGGCCTGTGAGACTAGAAGGTCAGTGATGTCACAGCATCTCTTGGTTAATCGTGCCAAAGGTCAGGTCAGCTATAAGATTGACGGATAGCTGGAGGACTATCCAGAGATAGGGATCAAGGAATCAGGGGGAGAATAAATTGTGGCGTCTGGAACCAAGAGCATGGTAATGGTGGGCAGGGTGAGGGAAGTGCGCTGTGATGAAATGCCAAAGTAAAGTTTAACAGCTCACTCCCCTTTTGTGTTTTGCTATCAATCCTTTTAATGCCATTGTTGTTGCTTCCTGCAAGTTCCTCTAACCTCACATTACCTGTGTAAGTTATTATTCAGACAACGAGCTAAGATAATGAATGTCAACAGAGTTTCACTGTGAGGAGAGGCAAAAGGATAAGAAGGTATCCATCAGAATTGCATCCAGTCCTTTCTCTCATGCAATGTACATGAGTGCACTTTCAGCAAGAGTTCAGGAACAGGTTCTTTGGCTGAAATATTTCCTCCTCAATCCGATGGTGGTGCTCCGAACAGAACTGGTGAAGGCAGCTTGGTGACAAAATTATTGGACTAAGATTCAGGGGAAGTGAATCCTTCTATGGCTGTGGGTGTATTTAAATGAAGCCAACCAGATTTGGAATTAAGCAGTTCGTATCAGCACTGGTGACCATGAAATCAGTGGACTGTTGTTAAAAGAAAACATCTGCTGAACTAATATCCTTCAGGGAAGGAAATCTGCCATCCTCAGCTGGTTGGAGCTATTGTGCTAACAGGGTCTCTGAAATGGCATTAGAGAAATTCAGTTCAAGAGGTAATTTGGAATGAAAATAAATTGCCTTGCTAGCAACGGCTGCATCCTCTGAAAAGTGAATAAAATGAAGCCTGCTCATTGGAGTCCACGATTGGTTCTGAGACTTTCCTGGCTTGTATAACCAAGAGCATTCTATTATCTTTTTTCAATGCTTCAGTGGCAGATTTAGGTTGTAAATTTTAAAGAAACCTATCATATTAATAGCTTTTGTATGGAACATTGTTGCTCTGTGACATCTTTTTATATAATTTGTTCAGTCTGAGGGTGTTGGGCATTGAACCCAAGGTTATCTTGCTCAATTTCTCAAAATAGTTAATAGAGATATAGCTGGTTTAAGTCTCCTGTATACGTCCTTTGGCACGGTGAATATAAATATATTTTAAAACTGGCAGTTCAGAAAGTAATTGAAGTGGGGAGAAGGATTCTGCATCTGGCCCATAGCAAAGTTGGATCCTGACACTGATAATATTTATGTCTATGGTTAATATGCTGACTGCCAAAATATCACTGAGATAAAACTGATAAAATATGCAGCTGTTGGAAAGCTAGATTTGCATTGTGCCTCTGAGCAAATGGCTGGAGATTGTCATTCATTGATAAGGAGTAACATGTTGCCATGTGTCCACTGGTGTTACAAGTGTGAGCATAGTGAGACTTACAGAGGGAGAAAAGGAGCAGAAATAGAGCAAGATGAAGCGTGGTGGAAATCTGGAACTCCCTCCCTCAAAATGCTTTGAAGCTTGGGGTTAATTGAAAATCTCTGAATCGAGTTTGGTGAATTTAGCAAGGGAGTTATAGGTTATGGAACCAGGGTGGGCAGAGTGAAACCAGTAGCAAATTAGTTTGTGAAATGGGCTCAACAGCTACTTCTGTTTCTAAGTTCCTAACACAATACAATTATAGGTGGTCCTTTATCTGTTTGTAGCGTTAAACACTAAACTCTACTACCGGAATTTTTCAAGATACTGCAAGTATCTTTTGGAGAGAGACAAAAGCCATGATGGTGCGAAGACATGAGGTGTCATGCCTGGTGGCACCAACTATGTGCTTGTGCATTATACATTCTGTGGACCTCAATGGAACCAGATTTTACAGGTAGAGTACAATGCCCATAAATGCTACTTTACTGTGTATTAAATGCTATCAACCCATGGACAAATCTTCTAACACTGCACTTGTGGTATAAACAGAGAAGTCAGCAGCATTGCAGGCTGCATTAGTTATTTCAATAGTAGGACTGGAGTTCAGGGTACATGAGAATTATGAAAGCCCTTTTACTAAAGAACTTTCAGTACAGTCCATACAAAGGAAGCATTTTAATACTAAAGTGGACATTCAGAGTATCATGATCTTTAATCTGATTTATAACCACAGACAAATCAATCAGACTACATTTGACGTAGTCATTCATTCAGACATTCCACGGCAGTGAAAACAGAGCAGGATCCAATGCACCAGAACCTCCTTTCACATCAGTATCACAAGAGGACAGTCCATCTCTCAGAATTTACATAGGATTAGAGCCTGTTTCATCTCTTTTTGCTGTTAAATAAATATTGCTGCTCTTTTTTCTAAAATACCAGTGGATTTTCCTGTGGGATAATGCTAATGGTAAACCCATGTATACAAGCTTCAAATCTCATTTACTTTTTCACATTTAGGGTTAGGGTTCATGTGGATATAGGTAATATATGACTCTGTTTTGTGAAATCATTTGCAGGATGCTGCAGTTGATTTTTGCCCACCCTACTTGTCCTACTTTTCATCATCCTGACAAACCTCAAATGATAAAATGTCACTCCCAATTACAATAATGAAAGCCAGGGACTGGAAAATGTTTCTGTGGGGTTCCCGGGCCATCAGCGATACCAGTTGCAGGCACCGCTGTCTTGAGATCATTGGCTGTGATTTTTATCTGTGGTTGCTTTCAAGTCCTACGTGCCTACAGCCAGAATGAACCCAAAGTGTCACTCCAAATCAGGAGCTGCAGGGTGGTGGAATCCAGAAACTCCTCACACAAGACAGGAAATTCCTTAATATGCTTCATTTTCTTTGCATTATTTTTGTTCTTAATACATTCCATCATATTGCAGTATCTGATGAAAGATTTACTTGGGAGGCTTTGACCTGTGTTGCAACATCCTATCACAACACATAATCAAATATATTGGACATTTCTGTTTAAATCAGGCACTATTATCAGGCACGCACAAGCAGAAAAAATAATTTTTATAGCTTCATAAATTTCCTATTCCCTCTCTCTCTCTCTCACTGTAAAGAAAAGGAAGAACAAAGATTAAAAAAATACATGTTTTCTTTTGTCTTTTTTTGAATTGACCACTCCCTTTTCCTCTTTTGATGTAAATTTGTGTGTGTGTCAGCAGTGATGACAGATGTTAAAAGAACAAGCCTGTACAAGTGCATGATCTTCTCCTTATTGAAGTAGCCGATTCAGAAGCTGCTTTCTTCACACGTTGACTGAATGAAGTTCAAAACTGGCATAGTGAGATTCATCCCTGAGTCATACCGCTTCACCCATTCTCTCGTGGTTTGGTATCACCCCTGAATTGGAAGGTTATGGGTTCAAGTCCCAATCCAGGTGCTTGAAAACACCAATTTAGTCCTGATCGGGTGCAGCTCCACTGCAAGTGTTATTTTTGAATGAAAATATATCAAGGCCAAGTCAATCTCTTTTATTGTGGCACTTACCAAGAAAACCAGAAGTATCATCTCAGGTTCCCTGGTCAATTGTTAACCTACAATCAACATTTAGAAACTAGAGTATCTAGTTATTATTAGAGTTGTTAGTGGCAGCTTGCTGTGTACAAATTTGTATCCTTCATACAACAACGGTTGGAAGGTAACAATTTTTAAAAGACAGGTGGACAGGTACATGGATAGGAGAGGTTGAAAAGGATATGAGCCAAACATGGGCAAATGGGACTAGCTTGGATGGGTATCTTGGTTGGCATGGACCAGTTGGGCCAAAGGGCCTGTTTCCATGCTGTATGACTCTATGACTCTATTGGTACAAAGTGCTTGGGGAAATCCTGATGCTGGGAACAGAGCAAATCTTTCTTTTGTTATCTTCTCAGATTTCCATACAACATAAAAGGAGGCCATTTGGCCCATCAAGTCCATGGCAGCTCCCAGAGAATGCCCATCAATCCCATTCCTCTCTTTATTTCCCTATAACCTGTTCTCTCACTTATGCCCATTAACCTCCCTCCTACCCTCTTCCTCCAATCCTCTCACCAGCCTCCGGCACCAGGGGTAATTTACAGTCCTTAATAAACGTAGCAACCAACATATCTGTGGGGTGTGGAAGGAAAATGGAGCATCTGGTGGAACCCATCTGGTCACAGAGAGAGCCCAGAGTCAGAATCAAACCCAAGAGATGTGAGGAAGCTGCACTACCTGCTGTGCTGCTTTTCCTTACCACTTCTGTACTTCCTGGTATTTCCTCTAATATCTTATGTCCTCCATCTGCTTCTTTTTATCCCCAATCTCTTTCTTTGTATTTCTCCCTCTTCTTTAATCCCCCTCTCATCCCTCTATTGCCCCTGTGTCTCTGCTTTCTCTCTTGTTTGACAGCCCCTGCTTTCTCTGCATCCAATCTGCATGCGTGAGCATAGTTGCAGCTCACTGTGGCATAGCTGGATGCTCAGTGCTGTTGGTGTTTTTCAGAAACAGCTCAATCTGCTTTAGTCCTATTCTGTATAAGTATAAAACTTTTCTTGTTCTTTGAACCATGTTAAAATGAAGGCCAATAGCTAAAAACAAAGCCTAATTCATCTCTGGAGCAGACTTGCACCTCAGGCACATCGATACATGCCAGTGGAATATTAAGAGTAATATATAGTGTTCAAAGCACAGAAGTGGGCCATTCAGTCCAACAGGTCCTTGGTAATGTTAATGGTCCGTACTGTGGCTGGTGCCATCTGTAAGATAGCTTCTAATATATTCAGTGGGGATTTCAAAAGGAAAATTCCTTACTCACACAGCAATTGGAACTGGGAAATTGTTAGCACAAGGGGTGGTTGAGACAAAAAGCACAAATGCACTTGAGGAAAAGCTAAATAAACATGTAAGGAAGAAAGGGAAAAAAGGAGAAGTTGGATGAGGATACATAAAGAAGGGTGGGAGGTGGCTCAGGCAGAACATAACCATTATCACGGACCTTCCCGTGAGATGTGTGGAGGTCGGGTTGGAAGCTCAACTCAGTGTTGCACAAGTTGCTAAAATACTTCAACATGAGGCAATGACGAGGAAGGGGATGAAATCAGTAGCAAAGATTTAATGGTTGGAGCCAAAGAAAAAGGCTTCTGTCTTTGCTGGTTATTAATCGGAAAGAATATACATGGAAATCCATTCCCTGTCGATAGCACTAAACCCATAATCCAGTAGGGTCAGCACTTCCAACCTGCCTCTGGAATAACTTTTACAACATTCCAATGCAACTAATAGCCAACCAGGGAGGAATTCTTCGGATCACCAAGAACTGAAGGCCATTTATTCAAAAACAAAAAGATCAAAAGAGGTGTCGAAGGTCTCCATGTGGGCATCTCCGGATCCTCGTATGGGCTGATCCAATCTGGACACATGAATACAGGATAAACTGATGATGTGTCCTGACAAGCCCCAGTGTGGAAGCCACCAATTGGTAGGAGCAGAAGTAAATTTGTAGCGTGCTGCAGCCAACCCAGCCTACTCGTTGTGGACATTTGAGCTTCAGTTTACATCGCCATGATGGAGTGCTGAAGCACAATTGAGAATCTATTCATTAGCAACAAACAACGTTTTGATATTTCTAATGGCCACATGTGTAAAGTGTGGCCATGGAAGGGCTTCGTCTGGAAATACTGCAACCCACCCTATCACCTTCTCTCCTGATTTCAGTTCGAAGAGCTGGAAGGTTAAGTTACTGTTCTTACAATGACAGTGAGCACTGCAGAAACCAGCATTCATGGACAGTAAATGTTGCTGGCATTAACTAAGGTGATTGAAGAAGATTTAAACAGATCACGTATAATGAAGAAATATTCAGTAATTTCCAACATGAAACACAAAATCATATTTTTAAGTTTCTATATTCAGCCACTATGATCTGAACACAAAACTATGTCCAAAAAGAGAAGCTGCTGACCTTTCAACTCCATCTCTGGCAGTAACCTATTTATGCACTTTGAGTAAATGGTTTCAGGGCAGCCCTAAGCTATATTTAGGCAGCTATTTTCCTTCTCTCTGTAATATTCACATCTGTGTGGCATTAGAGCAATCAAAAACACATGAAATGCACTTAATCCAACAAGGGCTCTACCCGAATTATTTAAAGTATTAAAAATAATGATAGGTGGAACTTCAAACATAAGTTGAGGGGGTTCGGTGCATGTGTGTCACTCTTTCAGTAAGTGCTTCGTTACAATTGAGGAGTTAATCAGACAGCACTTCCATTACTTCATCTTCTGATGATTTTGCCTGTATGATTCGTCTTCTGCGTCACAAGCTATTCTTAGCACCCGACACCTCCACCCAGAACATAAGTCACGACTGAACCTCGTACATCAACTCACTCCCTATTTACCAATATTAAATTTATGGCAGCCAAATCCTCTGTCTGTGTATTTAAGGAAAGAGAATACAAATGGCCTGTTGGCAATCATCTGATGACATGACTTATCAAATATAGAAACACCAATGTCTGCTTGGCAGAAATCCACCAATGATTTGGGGGCATTGCAAAAGCCCAGGCAATTTTCATTTCCTTAAAAAAAACTTGTTAAATGTCACCACAGAAACATCTTAAATTGAGGTTCCCTACTCAAATATTTTTAATGGAACACTCTATACATTTAGGAAAAGCAATTATGGCTATGTCCCTTCTCTCCAGTTTATCTGGGCAAAACATTATACTGCAATAAATATTTTAGGGACTAGGTCCATTCTAATGGCACTTGCCAGAGTCTTTCAAGCCAAATCTGGTTTTGAAAGCAGAAACACAAGTTTCAACCCACCATTTCGATAAAAGCATCTGAATCCAAATGAAGCTTCTGGAAGTGATTTTCTGCATTATTCTTTCCAATAAGTCTGAAATAAAATAAAAATACTGTACTTCCTTGAACAAAACCAGGCGGGACTATTTTTTCAGACAACACATTTGCTCTGGTTGTAACCGAAGCCCTGGTTTATTGGAGACATTCTGTTATTCTTTAAAATTGCTGCATGTGACTAATTTCTTTTCAACCGCCAATATGTGCTGACAAATAGGCTGAATTAATTCATAGTGAGGGACGATATTTACAAATAATGAATTAACCCTTTCCACGTAGGTCAGATGCTCCTGAACATTGATGAAAGATATCCAACTTATAACACTATAGGCGAGACAGGTTATTTTTATATGTATTACATACTTACATCACCTACTGTGAAGATGTTTGGCTGCAGATTTTTTAATGAAGTACTATGATTCTGCTGTGAACAAATTTTAGAGGGCTTATAAGCTATCACGGGGTAAAAAACAAAGTTGGGCACCATTGCCAACAGCAATACATCCCTTCCCAATGAGCTTAATGCATTTTATGCACGTTTTGAACAGAAGGGGAATGGGATGTCACCACCTGCCCCAACAGTCTCCAATGCACCTGAACCCACAGTCACAGTTGCAGACGTTAGGTCAGTCTTCCGGGGAGTGAACCCACAGAAAGCATCTGGCCCAGATTGAGTCCCTGGCCATGTCCTTAGATCCTCACAGCTCAGCTCGTAGGAGTACTTGCAAACATTTTTAACCTCTCTCTCCTTCAATCTGAGGTTCCCACCTGCTTTCGGGTGACCATTATCATCCCAGTACCAAAGAAAAACAAGGTTACATGCCTTAATGACTACCTCCCAGTGGCTCTGACATCCACCATCATGAAGTGCTTCAAGAGACTGGTCATGGCACACATTAACTCCAGCCTCCCAGGCAGTCTTGACCTATTGCAATTTGTCTACCGCCTAAACAGGTCCATGGCGGATGTCATCTCCCTGGCCCTCCATTCATCTCTGAAGCATCTGGATAGCATCTGGATGTCTAATGAGGATAAGTTGAATGAGCTGAAGCTTTTCTCTTTGGAGAGAAGGAGGAATAGAGGTGACTTGATAGAGATGTACAAGATGATAAGAAGCATAGATCGAGTGGACAGTCAGAGACTTTTTCCCAGGGTGGAAATGGCTAACACGAGAGGGCATAATTTTAAGGTGATCGGAAGAAGGTATGAGGGGAATGTCAGAGGTAAGTTTTTTTTTCCCCACAGAGAGTGGTGGGTGTGTGGAATGCACTGCTGGCAGAGGTTATGGGGGCAGATGCATTAGGTACATTTTAAGAGACTCTTAGACAGACATGTGAATAATAGAAAAATGGAGGGCTATGTGGCTGATAGAAAAATGGAGGGCTATGTGGGAGGAAAGGAGTAGGTAGATATTAGAGCAGGATAAAATGTCGGCACAACATCATGGGCCAAATGGCCTGTACTGTGCTGTTATGTTCTATGAAATTACAACTGTGGTTGGAGAATCTTGAGCTCTGGAGTTCCTTAGAATAAAGGGTCAGCCATGGAGACTTGAGGTGAGGAGAAATTACTACACTCAGAAGTTTGTATATCTTTGGAATTCTCTGCCCCAAAGATCAGAGAATGTCCTATTGTTGAGTACCTTCTGGACTGAGGTTGATTGGTTTTTGGACATTGGGAAATGGGGACTGGTCAGCAAAATGGATGAGGTTCAGAATCAGCTGTGATGTAATTGAATAGGGAGGCAAGCTTGAAGAGCCATTTGGCTTCTGCTGCCTGTGTTTCATGAGGTAAATGTTGTAAAATCTCCAGAATTTTGAACTTGGATCAAGAGCAGGTTTCAATGACCAGATGCTCCAACTTCAAGTCCTAAGGCTGCAAATTCAAGAATATTTTCTCAGGTCATATGTTTATCATTCAGGGGCAAAGTGACATTATTCAGATCAAAATAACTAAATAAGTACATCAGGGTAAATAATGTGCATTAGCCACTTAATTGCATTCTAATATCTTAAATATAATGTTCTGGCTGATATGTTTGGTGTCAGTCTGTTAAGTAACCACTGATTCTTCAATCATTCATGCAATCCTCTTCATGCCTGAAGTGGCTTGTAAGGTTTCCAAAGATAAACCGTTGCCACTAATCTGTGGCCCATCCTATGTCGGTATAATGCATTTATCCTCATGCTTTTATCTCGTGGTTGTATGTTAGTTACCTTGTCACCCTGAGACTACATTTTAGGGTTCCTGCCTGATGCCCCACGTAGGACTATTCTGGGCAGTGATTTTTGTTGCACTGTTACATTGTCACATCAAATTAGAATCCTGTATTTGCCAACAAGATAATTTAGAAGTGGATTTTTAAATTTCCGTATAGTTTGACATTTTCCTTCTGTCTTTTTGTTTCATGTTGTGTTTCAGATGAGATATTACAAACGTATTGCAATCAATAGGTGACCATTTCATAAAGCCTTTAACTGTGTTTAAAACTACTTGAGTCCAATGTTGTCAAATGTCACAGAACCATAATATAAGTGCTTTCTTCATTTTTTTTTGTTCCAGTGGAATGAATTGATCAAGCTGTTTAGGGCAGGAATGCCTTTGAAGAAACATACTGTGCGCTTGAGAAAATACAATAACTGTTTTACTGCTTCGGAGGCAGTTGATTGGCTGCATGAGCTGCTGAGAAATAACAGTAACTTTGGGCCAGATGTGACTAGACAACAGACTCTGCAACTATTAAGAAAGTTTTTGAAGAATCGTGTGATTGAGGATATGAAAGGAAGATGGGGAGCAGAGAATGTGGATGATAACAGTCAGTTATATAGGTAAGAAAGAAGGGGAGAATTTTGCATTTGAATATTGTTTATTGCATTTCTTGGAATATCTGAGAGTGCTTTACAAAAAATGAGTTATTTTCTAAAGTAGTACAGTCATGATTGAACTGTAGGCTAATGCATACAGCGAAATCCTGTGATGTTGAGGGGAAAATCTAATTAATTTGGTGATACAAAGTACATTTCAAGATTTATTTCCTTATTTTGGGTAAAGTGAGGATACATTTTTGCACCCTACCATTAATTTAGTTCTCCTACCCCTGACTTCCCTGGCAACTCTGAGGCCAAACTAGATAGGTTGCAATCTTGGCAATATTTGGCCCTGAGATGGACTTCAGACTG
>JAUZTB010000062.1:11846718-11857162 GCA_034780895.1 Rhynchobatus australiae
ATTCCATCTACAAGTTTGCAGATAACACTACAGTAGTAGTTTCAAATAACGATGAGTTGCAGTGCAGAAAGGAAGTAGAAAGCCTAGTGGCATGGCGTCATGATAACAACCTTTCCCTTAATATCATCGAAACAAAAGAGCTGGTCATTGACTTCAGGAAAGGGGGTGCACATGCTCCTGTTCACATCAACAGTGCTGAAGTCGAGAGAGTTGAGAGTTTCAAGTTCCGAGGAGTGAGCATCACCAACAGCCTGTCCTGGTCCAACCACATGGACGCCATGGCCAAAAAATGCATATCAGTGCCTCTACTTCCTCAGGAGGTGAAAGAAGTTTGTCACGTCCCCATTGACCCTCACCAATTTTTATTGGTGCACCATAGACGGCATCCTATCCGGATGCATCACGGCTTGGTAGGGTAACAGGTCTACACGTGACCGCAAGAAACTGCAGAGTTGTGGACACAGCTCAGCACATCACGGAAACCAGCCTCCCCTCCATGGACTCTTTCTACACTTCTCGCTGCTTTGGTAAAGCAACCAACATAATCAAAGACCCCACCCACCCCAGACATTCTCTCTTCTCCCCCCTTCCGCTGGACAAAAGATACAAAAGCCTGAAAGCATGTACCATAAGGCTCATGGACAGCTTCTATCCTGCTGTTATAAGAGTATTGAATGGTCTCCTTGTAAAATAAGATGGATTCTTGACCTCATATCCTACCTCGTCATGGCCTTGCACCTTATTGTCTGCCTGCACTGTACCTTCTCTGTGACTGTAACATTTTATTCTGCATTCTGTCATTGCTTTTCTCTTGTACTACCTCAATGTACTGATGTGATGAAATTATCTGTATGGATGGCATGTAAAACAAAGCTTTTCACTGTACCTCAGTACATGTGACAATAATAAAAATAAACTAATTTAAATTTGCCATTTGATGTATGATACAGCAGGCCACTGGCATCCTCAAAGTGTGTTTCCATTACCCGAACTGTTCCAGGTTTGGATGATGAAACTGTCCAGGTTGAATTGCTGGTAATGTGTACGGACTCTGAGATCTGGCTGTGGGTTTGCAGGAGGGTAAATATGTGGGGGAGCAGTGAACCTATGAATGCTCAGAATGAGTGATAGAGATCGTGTTAATGGGGCATGGTGAATTAAGAAGAAACTGGCAGTACAGTTTGTGGCATATGAATTAGAAAATGTACTGACCTTAATTACTCGTGCAAGATCATTGACCTCTTTGTGGTTATGCATATACGTTCTGGGTCATGTTTCCTGTATTGAACTACAGGCCAATTTGCTCCCACTGCCTTCAGAATATGTGCCCACTTGTAGAAGGCAACTGTTACAACATTCTCTGTTCCAGCTGTAATAAACTTCCCCTGTAAGCAGTGCCAATTAACCTTAACACCAGATGCGGCAGCTGGCCAATGAATAACAGAGTTCGTGTTGGTAGTAGCCGTGACCATCATAATTAGTGTAAACGTCACAAGGATGAGCTACTATCTGAGTGACTCTGAGAGGGTTGGGGTGAATTACCTATCATGATCTACATATGTGTCTTTGGCAATTATCTATTTCAGTTTCCAAGCAACTTTATTTCAAGAGAGTACTTTAGTCGATGGTTGGAGTTAAGAAGCAGACTTCTGTCTTTCACTAGTTCTATGATTCACTTTATGTTGGCTGCAGGATGGCATACAAGCTGTAATCTTAACCAACAGATCCACAGCAGACCCAGTCTCAGTGTAGACTTGCGTCAAGGAATGCTAGTTCATCAGCCCAATGCTTCTCTCAACCTTTCTTGCTGCAGTGCAAGAACCTCCCTCACCTCCATCCAACGTCCTGCCTCAGTGGGGGCTAATCTACAGGACAAATGGAAAAAACTAGGTCACCTTCCTCTAGAAGCAAGATCACTCTAGCTTCGGTCACTGAACTGTGGTGGGCTGATGTCCCATTCAGAGGCCAAACTGCAAGTTGTGGTTGACTCATTCACTGAAACACATGAGATAATGAGTCTTACATTTCATATCCACAAAACAGGCACCCTCTGCTAACCTGTCCTCACTGCACAATATTGGTATTGGTATTGGTTTATTACTGTCACTTAATGATCTGCCTTCTTGAACCACTGTGGTCCTTAAGGTGTGGGTATATCCACAGCGCTGTTAGGGAGAAAGTTCTAGGGTTTTGACCAAGCAACGGTGAAGGAAATGCGATATATTTCCAAGTCAGGATGGTGTGTGGAGGGCAACTTCTAGGTGGTGGTGATCCCAGGCTTTTGTTGCTCTTGTCATTTGAACTGGTCGAGGTCGTGGGTTCTCAATGAAGGCAGACATTGATGGTGAAATTCACCATCACCTTCAGTGCCCCAGCAGTCTTTAGTTGTCTGAAGAAAAGAATGTCTAAAGATCAAGACCTCAAACACAACACAAAACTAAAGGTTTACTGGGCAGCAATGATCCCTGCCCTTCAATACA
Organism: Rhynchobatus australiae; assembly: GCA_034780895.1. NCBI lineage: Eukaryota > Metazoa > Chordata > Chondrichthyes > Rhinopristiformes > Rhynchobatidae > Rhynchobatus > Rhynchobatus australiae. The sequence continues at coordinate 11,849,199 of JAUZTB010000062.1, forward strand.
TTCTGAGGCATGGACTTCTAAGTCATTCAGAGTAGTCAGTGCAAAGAACTGTAAATACACCACCAGTGTTGTTTCACCTGAATCTTTCACTGAAAGGATAAACAAACCAACATTGGGGTTCCCTCCCAGTTTAACATCCCCAATTTTGAGACTCTAATTGCAATCCATTGGCTCCCTTTGATCAGTCATTTTTTTTTGCATGCCCGGTAAAGAGAAATGATTCAAAGACATTCTTAAAGCCTCCTTGAAAACATATAGGATGCAGATATCACTTGTAAGGTCAATGTTTACTGTCCATTCTTAATTGCCTGTTATCAGATGTCGGTGAGCCAACTCTGAACCATGTGGTGATGGATAAATCAGACTTAGCTCGGTGGGAGTTTTGGAGCAGCTCAGGTTGTTTGGAGATGGAAGAAAGGCCAAATTAGTCATCTGGATATAAAGGCAAGAAGGAATGTTTCAGCTGGAGGAGAACTAAGACAGGAGGAGAGGGAGGTGATGTTACAGAGGAAGATGTCAGTCAACAGCTGTGAGTCAGATACACCCACAGGTAGAGAACAAACCAGGTCAGCCTCAAATAGTGGCCAAGTCATGGCTAGAGATCAATATATTTGTGACAGGGAGCAAAGAACAAAACCTTCTGAAACTGTTGGAGTTTGATCAGAATGCCATGCAGATACCAGAAACATTGAAACATTTGGTCTTTTTTCTCTTTAAAACCTTTTCATATTTTGATTTCAAATTTTATTCGAGACTGCTGAAGCATCATAGTCTACGTCAATTCTTAATAATAAGTTTATGTTTATTTTCCCTTAAATAATGATTGGAACAGCTGAATGTGAGTAAATGACTCTCAATGCAGAAACCGAAGGAACATTTTTTGAATGTTACGGGTATTGACTGTGCTGTTCGGATACAAAAAGCTAATTCAGGGAGAAGGAAGAGCCTTGGCTAGAAGCACAGTTTATTTATGCTAATACTGCCAAAAACTTTTACAAATTACATAAACTGTCTTTAAACCTTGGAATGGGCTTAAAATGAGGTAGGGTGCAGGCAAGGACTGATAAGATTTAACTTTTTCTTTAACCAGAGATGAAATGACCAATGCTCTTTCAGTCTATTTCGTGTAATCGTCAAATCCCTCTTTGTTGTAGGTCGCTTGTCTTTTATTCCCAATATACCTATCTCAGCAAGGCCAGACTGACAGATACCATGTTAGTGACAGTTCTCAAGATTTGTTCTCCTTACTTAAGGTAGGATTTACTAACTTTAGATTAGTGCAACACTGATTCCTGGGATAAAGGGATTGAGCTATGAGGAGAAGCTGAGTAAGATGAGCTTTGGGAAGTTATCATATTATAATGCATGAAACTCTTAACCAGACTGATGAGATAAATTTTGGGAAACTGATTCGTGTAACTGCAAAACCTAGAAATAGAGAACAAAATCTCTGCAAAAGTGACTGAGATGAGGAGAAATGTCTCCTCTCAAGGGCCTGTGAGTTTTTGGAATTCCCTCCCAAGGTGGATGTGGGTGATCGGAGACCCGGGACTGAGACTGACAGATTTTTGGACAGGGAAAATGAGGATCAGGTATAAAAGGGGGCAGATGAAGTAATTAGTGGTGGAGCAGGCTCAAGTGGCCACGTAACCTTCCCCTAATCTCATGCCTTCCAATCTTCATTCGGATGGTAATGTTAGAAGGGTGAACTTGTTAATCTTCCTCCTATTCATACAGTATGTCTTGCGGTCAGTTTTGACTTATGAAATAGAATAAAACAGAAGTAGAGAGAAAAGAAAGTGGATGATGCATTAGCAGCTTGTTTTATATGACCACATTACTGAAGCGTATCAGCAGATACCAAAATGGGAAAAGGTGCAGAGGAGGCTGCAGATTTCCTCGCACCTTTTGAAGGAGGAGACTGCTGATTCACTCGTCCCATTAAACGGAGGTTGTTAATTTGCTCACCCTTTCAAAGGAGATTGCTGTTTCGCTCACCCTATTAAAAGAAGGCAGTTGATTTGCTCACACCCTATTTAACGGGAGCTGCTGATTCACTCACCCTATTAAAAGAAGGCTGCTAATTTGCTCACCCTATTTAAAGGGGGCTTCTGATCTGCTCACTCCTTTTAAAGGAGGCCGCTCATTTATGAATTTACACCATGTAAAATTCTCTTTGGGCTTATTATATGAGCCATGGCGATTTTTTAGTGACTTCTGGCCTCCTGCTGTATATTATAAGTAATTATGGCACAGAATCCATCATACACTGTTGCAACAAGTCCAAATGACCACTGTAAAGCCTGATTGCCTTATAACAACAGGCGTCCTGGGACTTTGTAAAGCTTCTGCTGAGCTGAATTTTCATTGTGTGTGCATTAGAGGGCACTGCACTATCAGAGGGAAATGAACATTAGTTCATTCAGGTCAAGGCTTTCATTTGGGGTTCATAAGCAGAGCAGAGAAACAAAATTTAGGTTATCCAACCACCAGAGGTTGTCTTCTCACCTCCAACTCAGCCCTGCTTTCATGAAACAATAGAAAGTTGATCTTTAGTAATTTTCCAGTGACTCATCAATATTCCTCTTGTGTGGTCATTGTAAGCATTGTGGGTAAATAGGAGTGATTTATGCAAAGGTTTTGCAAAGGTCTTGATTTGAGTTCAATGAAAATATTTCTCTATTTCTCAATCTTTAACCCATTAAAGCCATAAATTTCATGCAACTGCAAAGTTCCCCCAGCGCTAATGTCACTCAGCTGAATGGAGAGAATGACAACAATTTAAGGAAACTTCCCAATTCCCTGCAGTGAAGCAAATGACATAGGGAATTCAGTGAACGGGGAGATTAAAACACATCCTACCACTTCACCATTGCTAATCCCCCAATTTCCCACAGTGACATTACTGAGATAGAGGAATCCAGTTGTGAGACACTGAACCTAAATCCTACCAGTTTACTGTGCTACACATACCTAGTTCAACACTAATCTGCAAGGTGATCCGTGTACATGATTACTTACTGAGCATTATAATAACTAAACAATGTAAACTGATACTCTGCAATAACTAGCTTCAAGTTAATGTTATGCACCTACTCTTAAAATATTAGAATTAGGTTTCATCTTACATTTGTACATCCATTAAGCTGTGAATGAAGTCTCCATGTGACATAATACATAGAGTGGGTAAGCCACAGTTGTTCTCCTTGAGACTTATTTCATATAAACCTTAAATATGAGTCTTTTGAAATTCTAAGCCTTTTGAGTGCAGAGGTGAATTTGTATTTTATAGGTCTTCAAAAGTCACATCACATCAGTGACTTGCACATTGTAGAAATGAATATTGCTTGCAAAGTATTTATCATAATCCAACATAGAGCAGCATCCTGAATGCTGAAGTATTTACATTAATGTGAACAAGTTGGACTCAAATTAGACAATCATGTGGCTGCTTTTGTCTCTCCTGTGAGTGGAGAACAGCTCGCAAGGGGTGAAAATTCAACCTTGGTCACTGGCACTTAACTCACATGTACGGTGGAGTTGCCCATTATATTCACTTCCAAAATACTGTTCCTTTGGAGTCAAAGGAACTGAATTCCACAAGTGAGGAAGAGCATACACTCTGTATATGCATTTTAGATTCACTTCTACCCTGAGCATTTATTGTTTGTATACTCTTTATAAGCTTCATATTCTTAAGAACTTTACCATGTCATATTTCACGTAAATAGTGAAAGTTGAGAGGTTTCCCCAGAGTGCGACTGAAGACACTTCACTGATCCAATCCTCATGGCATGATACCACACCAGACATCTCCACTTGTAGCCAGTCATTGTGTCTGCCTCTGTATACTGGATAGTATTTAATGAGAATATTTTTCATATTTAAAATCCTGTACAAACCTTAATATTGTAATTTTGTTAAAATATTTTTTCCTTTGCACACCAATTGAAAATGCTGTAAATACTTAACAGGTCAGACTGCACCTGTGGAAAGAAACAGAATTAATATTGTAGGTTGTTGACCTTTTATCAGAGTCTTTATATTTTATACCTATATATAGTTCAACAAAGTTTGTTTCAAGAAAAGTACATTTTTTGCCATTTCCATTATCTAGAAACTTCCCATGTTGATAAGGTCACGATTTAAATAGAATCAGAACTGAAATTAAGGCTATAAAGTGCCCCCTATTTGCACCCACTGGGAATCTTCTCAGTCCGACATAGAACACAGAACATTACAGCACAGTACAGGCCCTACAGCCCACAACGTTGTCCGATATGTATAAATTCCATCAAAAGCAAAGGTGCAAAAGCCAAGTACTTTTCTGAAGCAGATAATCCTATTTACCTCTTATAGTCAATGAGGACACTTCATTTTCAAATCTTGGCCTTCTTCATCTCTGCAAACCCTCCACCCCCACGGCCATCTGAGATATCTATGCTCTTTCAACTTTGGATTCTTGCTCATCCCCAGATTTACTTGCTCTTCCATTGCCTACAATGCTCTCAGCTGCTGAAGCCTTAAGGCCTGCAGTTCCCTTCCTAATCATTTTAATCTCTCTATTTCCTTCTTTAAGATGTACCTCTGACTAAATTTAAGCTCACCTGCCCTAATACTTCTTCACTTGTTGCAGCATCACTTTTTTGTTTGCTAACCTGCCTGCGAATCACAGTTGGCTGATTTTGCATGTTAATGAGTCTATACAAGTGGAAGTTGTTATTCATGAGCATTTGAACCACTATGTAGTAAACTATTTCTCCGTTGCCTGAGAAGGTGGTGGAGACAGGTACTCTCACAACATTTAAGAACCATCTGGACAAACACTTGAATCACCCAGGTGTAGAAGGCTGAAGAGCAAACGTGGGTAAATGGGACAATGGTCAGCATGGACTTGATGGGCTGAATGTCCTGTTTCTAATCTGCATGTATCCATGACTCAATAACTCTGTGATCCCAACCGTGTCATGGACCCTATGAAGGATAGTCAGGGGGAAAAGAAATCTTTCTTGCAATGGTCCTCCAAAGGACTCATAACGACCACTGCAAGAGTCCTCAGACAACCACGCCTCTGAATCTCCAGAAGAAATTCAAGTGGACTTCATATTTATTGACAAACTTTGGAAGATGGGTCAGTGGGATCGACACAACCCAGTTTAAGATGGGATAGTTTCTTTGCCTGGGCAGCTGGGTATCACACTGATGTGTCATCCTCTGAGTTGTGTAAGAAGAAGCGAGACATTAAGTCTTCAGTCCAAGTGGGAAGACAAGTAAAAGAAGCTATGTACACAGCTGTGTCGGGAAACGCTGCCACAGTTTCAAGCGTACCTTACAGATTCTGGGCATGCAGCCATCAGGAATTGGTCCAGTTACTCTTTTTTTTCTTTAAACACAGGCGCAAGCTGTCAGGCCCAGTTTGGTATGATTTATAGAAAATATCAGCTTCCAGCAAAAACACATCTGCACCCTATGGCGGGTCAGCCACTAGCAGGGTGTATGCCGTGGCTGCCATGCTACCGTTTCAGGTGACCGGAGTGCGAGTGTGCCTCGTGCCAGGTCCAACAGCTGAGTTACAGACCGTTCCTTGGCCCAGCACCACAGGGTGGAGACGCAAACCCACAAATGAAAGAGACACAATGCTCTGGCCTTTCTGAACCAGCTTGTGTTCCAAGTATACTTGCGGACACACAGACCACAAACAGAGAAGAATGGCTGAATACCCTTTCAAGTAACTAAGAATCTTTTTTTATTATGTGCCCTTAAGTTGTTTTTGCAACAGTTATCACATTGCACTTTCCGATCAATGGTTAGGTCATCCCCTGTGGAGCAGAAAAGTTGCACCATTTTCCTGTTTCCATTAACTCCTGCAAAGCCATTTTGTTACTGCATGGATGAATTTAAAGAGGGGAAAGAACTGGACTCAGCGACACATTTAACAAAAGCTACATTAACACTGCTCCTGAAGGACTAGGCAAGTTTGGACACTAACGTTAAATGCACGGAAAAGTGATAACCATATCTTGTGCTTTGCTTCAATAATACAGTCTACAGATTATGTTTTGTGCTTCTCACAAGCACCAGAGTTCGAGTATCCAGCCTGGAGTATCTAAACATCAAGGAAACAGAAGCTTCACACTTAAGGATGTCCATTATTTTTTTCAGTGACCAGGGATAAAAGCGTGGTGACATGTGAATACTTAATTAAAAAAATAGGTGAAAATTTAAATGTTTTTGTTCCTTCTGTTTTTTTTTCCCAAATCTGTAATGAGTATTTAACCTTATCTAACCATTATGCCTGGTTACTGAGCAGAACACGTTGGCAAGAAACTTGTTGGAAATATTGATGCATTTCTATGGCAATCAGGTCAATAAACTGACATGACATGCAGTTCTTGAATTGGTTTGATGGTTTTATATCAATTTTTCAAAGTCCAACTGAACATTACTTGTAAGTGGAAACATGGGAAGAATAAATAAAATGGGATTAGTATCATATTGTGGTTAATTGGTGAGTGATGATTGGTGTGGACTTGATGGGCGGAAGTTCCATGCTGTACAACTTTATGACTCTATTGCTCAGTAGAATGGATTAATGCAGGAATGATCTGAGTTTACAGAATAAATCCTTTCTATTTTATTACTAAAAAGATAAAATGAATTTCCCTTATAATGCACAATCTCTGATGACAAGGGCACGTGAAATAAGAGAAGCAGCAGGCCATTCAGCCTCTCGAGCCAGCTCTACCATTCAGCAAGTTCATAATTATCCCCTCCCTCCATCACCAACAAGCCTCAACCTATATACCTCAAATTCCAAGCAGCTACCCATCTCAATCTTGAATATACCCCATGAATGAGCATCAGTGGATCCCTGGATAGAGAATCCCAAAGATTCACAATCATCAGAGAAATTTCTCCCTGAATCCTTATCTTAAGTGGCTACTGATAAGGAGCTGAATCACATCAAAGACACAGCTCAAATTGACGTAAATGGACCAGTCAGAGTCTAATTCCTCATGCACCTCTTGAAATCAATTAAGAAGGCATTGTCCTTTGCGATTTGACAAATACTTCTATATCACTGGGTTATCCTCAAAATAAAATGAAGCAAACTGGAAATCACTATTTCCTTTTATGGTTGTTATGTAATCACATGCTCTCACTTTTATCGAGCTGACTTTCCCTTTACTAACCATTCCCCTCTCTCTCTCTTTCTCTCTCTGCCTTTGCCTTTTGCTTGTTTAAGTTGTCATTGAGATTTCCAGTGCTCTGCTAGGTAACTAGCATTCGCAATCAACTATAAACCTCATAGCAGGCAATAGTGCTTTAGCTGTAATCGATCATATTGCCATCCTTTGACTAGCCACTTCTGTTCTTGCTGCTGTTCATTGACCATCAGTCTTTTGATTTGAAAATCCACACTCTCTCATGCATTTTTTATTGTAACCTTCTCCAAACCTCTGCTCTTCCCTTGAAATAAACTCCAGGCTGCTGACTTTGACTTTTTCAGCATATCCTCCTTTGTTCCATCATTGTCAGCTATTACCTGGAAGTTCATTGCCAGTTTATAGTGCTTGGTTGTGTCTATGCATGCTACCCCACTTCTTGATTCAGAGTGCATGTTTAGTGTTATCAACCAAGGATCCATTTATAGACACATGTCATAAGACACTCAAGCCCCTTCTTCTGAAATTCCTTGTCTAAAGCAAGTTTGCAGATGACACAAAGATGGGTGGTGTTGTGGACAGGGTGGAGGGCTGTCGGAGCTGACAGAGGGATATTGACAGGATGCAGAGCTGGGCTGACAAGTGGCAGATGGAGTTCAATCTGGAGAAGTGTGAGGTAGTGCACTTTGGAAGGACAAATTCCAAGGTAAATGGCAGGATTCTGAGCAGTGTAGAGGAGCAGAGGGATCTGGGGGTTCATATCCACAGATCACTGAAAGTTGCCTCACAGGTGGATAG
>JAUZTB010000062.1:11883940-11896299 GCA_034780895.1 Rhynchobatus australiae
AAAGGGGCTTTGAATGTCTCAGTCAAACAATTTTGCTTAATGTAATTAGAGCTTGAATAGTTTTTGATTCAGTTTGGGGTTGTTTTTCTTATTTTTATTAGTGTTTGGCAAAATTGAGTGCTTTCGGGTGTTAAGAAAACACACTTAAAATACATTAACTTTCAAACTCTGGAAGGTGGAACTAAATTAAAATCGGTAATAACTAATTATAGACTGGTTCAGGCCTTATGGTAATTGCTTCTTCAGCAGAATATTCATTTACTTTCATGGAATTCTGAGCACCATCTTGTGTTCCATCTCACCTGCGATTTTATCCTTCCGGGCTTTACACCCCTCCCCCCCCCCCTGCTACTGACCAGCACATCCAACAAACAGACTGGTCAGGAGTCCATGCGAGCATTTCGAAAGTCATGTGCATAATTTTTAAAGCAAAATAAATGAAAATGCAATACCTGCATGGTTCAAATTCATTGCTAGCTTTGAATTTTATCAAAGATAAAGAATTTTATTTCCCATTCAGCCTTTGCAGGTTGGATTTTGCTTAAAATGGAAAAATTCAAGCACTACATAGAAAATGTGTATAGCTAGTTTAACTGTAGAACAACACATCATTTAAGTTTAAGTGTTAAAGGCAACTACTTGCATCTGGGGCTGACTGAGTGTATGATTAGGATCATAATCAGGTTTATTATCACTGACATATGTCGTGAAATTTATTGTTTTGTGGCAGCAGTACAGTGCAAGACATAGAGACACAAAATTACCAGAAGTTACAAAAATAAATAAGTAGTGCAAAAGAGGACTAACAAGATAGATTTCATCGGTTCATGTACCATTCAGAAATCTGATGGCGGAGGGGAAGAAGCTGTTCCTGAAACATTAAATATGGGTCTTCAGGTTCCTGTGCCTCCTCTCTGATAGTAGTAACGTGAAGTGGGCATGTTCCAGGTGGTGAAGGTCCTTGATAATGGATGCTACCTTCTTGAGGCACCACCTCTTGAAGATGTCCTCGATGTTGGGGAGGGTTGTGCCCTTGATGGAGCTGGCTGAGTCTACAACCCTCTGCAGCCTCTTTCATTCCTGCACATTGGAATCTCCATACCAGGAGGTGATGCAACCAGTCAGAATGCTCTCCACCGTACCTCCTTGCATTATGATCCCTTCTTCATAGTTGTAGATTGGGCAATGAGTTGTTGCACATTCTGTAGTCTGGTCCTGGACAGGAAATATTGGACAAGAAATACAACAGCTTCTGTATGGTCCACACTGTTAAATCACAACAAATATCAGCAATTCAACAACATTCGTCGACAATCCACTGGCTTCAGAGAATAAATCAATACTCCAGATCTGTAGCAATGACAATGTTTGTTGGTCTTTGACTTTATGTGATGGTGTAATCTAGTCACTAGGGAGCTGGCTGTCTAGCTTGCATCTCTTCCCAATGTTATTTTCATTGCCTTCCCCAATTTGCAACACTTCACCAGTATAAAGAGAGGCATCAAATGCCATTGGATTTCCAAATTGTGTAACGTCATTGAAAAAACTGTGCTATTATTTATTACCCTATCTACAATTGTTCTTCATCATTTTAGCCTCACAAATAAGCCACATTGGCAGCTGAGGTTCACAGGTTCGTGACTGACAGCAGCTCCATGATTAATATTCGTCTGTTGAATGAGTTGCTATTGCTCAATGGAATTAGAAAAAACAATAGACTGTTACGATAGCAGGATTTATTTTATTGCATTCTTCAGAGAGATAACTATGCCTTAGAAATGCTAGAGAATACTTCTGTATCAGGTACTGGCTTTTAAGTTAAAGGCTGATACAAGTGAAAACAAATTAACACTGTTAAATTATTCCTAATATTCAGTTCCAATGGTTTCAGTTGAACTGTTCATTAAAGTGGAGCATGTCACAGGCAGCAAATGCAATTCTATTTACTTAGGGCCACCACCAATGATGAATTTATGCCTATCTGCTCTCAGTAGCGTTTATTATCATGAGTATCATTATAGTCATTTCCTTATAGCTGTTACAGATACAGGATTGAGTTATCTATTTTGGGTAGATTTGGCAGCCTGGGCAAAATATTATGGTCGAAATATTGCTTGTTCTCTGAGGTGAAGTAAAGCTTCAAATTTCTCCACAAACTCATTTGTTTAATCTCCCATGAATTGCTGCAATCAGGCAGCATTTTAGAGCAATCTCTTGCATTAAGCAATATCCCTTGATTTATTTAACAGTGGAAACTTGGAAATGGGATTTTTCACATAAAATAAGTATTCTTTAATAAGTAACTAATCCATTAACCCCGAATGAGCTTGTTTACAAAAACTAAAAACACAAAGAACCATTTACTGGTTTCATTGTTATCCAGTAGATAGAATTATTAAACCAAATATTTCAATAGTTATTATTAATTGCATTGATACACCTTGTTTAGTGTGGCAAAAACACTCCAAGGCACTTCAGAAGGGTGTTACCAAACCAAATAACTTGGCGCCAAATCACACAAGAGTAGAAGCTATTGGGGTAGATGACCAAAACCTCAGGCAAAGAGGAATTTCAGAGTTTAAAGCCCAAGCAGCTGAAGATACGGCTCCCAGAGCTGGAGCAATTGGCATCAGGGATGCATAAGTGACCATAAATGGATATTTCACAGTATTACGAAACTGAAAGAGATTGCAGAAGCAAGGAGGCATGAAGGGTATTTAAAATGAGATTAAGGTATCTTTATTAACTAGGATAGAAGTTTTAAATTCAAAGCACTGTTTAAGCAGAAAGAAAGATAAAAGTGTGTGGTAGTGTCCTGTCGAAAAATAAAAAGCAGTTTAATTCAAAGTGCCTCCTCCTAAAAGATTGATAAAGGGTGTGGTCAGAGCTGGCTTCATGTGCCATTTTTTTTAAAAACAGTGCAGAATATTTCAAAAACTCAAACTGTACTGAATGTGATTCACACCCAAATTTCTTTGATCTTTTAACTGCATACAATTTTTTGAAAAGATTTTCATTGGTAAAACTCCTCTCTGGAGAATCTAAGATATATGGAGCCAATGAAAAATATCTGAAGTGCGGTCACAACAGCATCCAACCTATGTCAAGCAACTGCCTACGCAGGTAGTGACCAGATCCTTTTTTTTGTTGTGTGGAAAATAAATACAGGGCAGGGATTAATTTCCCCAGCACTTCTTTAATGTCTCACAGCATTTTTTATGTCCTCGTTTTGACCACTCATCCAACAGCGCAACATCATCTTACTGGAGTATCAATCTAATTTTTGTCCTCAAACTCTGGAGGTGATATTGAACCTATAACAGTCAGAGGCAAGAATGTCACCAACTGAGCCATGGTTCACTAATAGTCTGATTACTGAATCATAGAGTCATAGAGAGTTTAGCACCAAACAGGCCTCTTGGCTTTCCAAGTTCATGGTGACCATCAAGCACCCATTCTTACACTACTCCAACCCTAACCCATTTTATTCTCCCCACATTTTCATCAACTCCCCCCAGATTCTACCACTCACCTACTCACCATAGGCAGTTTACAGTGTCCAATTAGACCACCAACCTCCTTGTCTTTTGGCTTGTGGGAAGAAGCCAGAGCACCGAAAGGAAACCCACATGGTCTCAGGGAGAACATGCTACAAAGGCAACACTGGAGGTCAGGATTGAACCTGCGCCACTGGAGCTGTAAGACAACATTTCGATGAGCTGTGTCGCTGTGTCACCCAATTATGTCAGCACGTAAATCACATTGAGGCAACTGTTCATCTTCTCCATTCTAAATGCAGATCTTCAGACGGGAGAAGGAAATTGAACATTTTTGTTCCTCACATTCTTGTGGTTTTGACCACGTTGTAGTGGGACTTTTCCTGGTGTGTGGGAGCCACACACCACGGGGTTTCAGATCACTGGCGTTTATTATCCCCCTTACCCTCCTGAAGAGAAAGGAGGAAAATAATCATCCTTGTCCATGCCTGGGCATGGATTCATGCCCACCCTTCATATCTTACTCTAAAGGTCACGTGAGAGCTTGGATAGTAGGAGCAGGCTGTTTGACCCTGGGAAAAAGTTGAATATTAATGATTAACATTCACACACATATGAAGTAGCTGAAGATGGTTGTGTCCAGTGTCCAGAAATTCTTGTAGTGATTTCTTGGTCTGAGGATGCTAACTCTAATCACTGGAGTGTTTTCCCCTTGATGCCTATTGACCAGGGTTTACCAGGGTGCCTTGATGTCACACTTGGTCAAATGCCACCTTGATGGCAAAACATCATAGGACATAAAACAGTACAGCACAGGGACATCCCTTCTACCCATGATGTCTGTGCTGAGCAAGATGCCAAATTAAACTAAATCTCTTCTGCCTGAACATGATCCATATCCCTCCAGTCCCTGCAGATTCATGTCTTTCTAACAGCATCTTAAATGCCACTATTGTATCTGCTTCCACCACTCCCATTGGCAGCCTGTTCCAGGCACTTACCACTCTCTGTGTAAAAAAAATTGCTGCACACATCTCTTTTCAACTTTCCCCCCTCACCTTAAATGTATGGCCTCTAAGTACTTGACATTTCTACCCTGGGAAAAGGATTCTGACTGTCTAATGTCACTCTGACATCACTATCACCCCCACCTCTTGAATTCAACCCTTTGGACCAAGTTTGGTGGTAATTGGTTGGATTGGATTTGCCCTGCCTCTTCTAAACAGGGCAATCTTCCACATTAACAGGTTGATGCCAGTGCTGTGACTGTACTGGGACAGTTTGGCTGGAGGCGCAGCTAGTCCTGGAGTACAGACCTTCAGTTGCCAACAACTGGGATGTTACCTGGTCCCATTGCCTTTGCTGTATCCAGTGCTCTCACCCATCAGTTTCTTCATGCAAGGGAATCACAGGAGGATGCCAAGATGGACTGAATGTGGGTGCAATTGCTTCAGTCTTGTCTCTATCACCTATGCATTAAGCCTCACTATAGTTGAGGATAGGGAAAGTAATGCAGCTTCCTCTTCCTGTGAGCTATTTAATTATCTGTCACCATTAATGATAAGACATGCAGAGCTTTGAGCTGATCCTTCATGGTGAGATCACTTAGATCTATCTATTATGACTGCTTTTGCTGTTTAGCATGGACGTAGACTTGTTTTGCAACTTTATTATGCTGGCACCCCATTCTGTTCAATAATTTTCTAATAGAGCATCTTGGAAAGTGCTATATTCTTCAATAGAGAAGAAATTTTGATCCTAAATTCCTTACAAAATAAAATGTCAGAGCTGCCAAGAGGAATCACTCAGAATGCATTATTTATAGGTTAATTTGGAACAGGAGGAGATATGTAGTTCAGGCCTGCAGGAACAATGTTCAAAGAGGGTGTTTTCTTGAGCAATGTGAGGTGTTGAAAGTGTGGCAGGGATCCCATCCCGAGCAAATGAAGTGTAGAACACTACATCCTAAATCTCAACGGAAGCAGCAATGTCTGGCCATAGTCAGTGCTCCTTCCATTGGATTAAATAGCAGCCTGAAACACTGAGATTTAGAACTATTTACCTTATTCCCAAGCTGCACACACCAGCACAGATGTTCCTTGTGAAGCTGTGGTTACTGGCGGAAGCTGGAAAGGACACACATGCTGCAGCCTACTAGGCCCTAACTAGACGCATGGAGCCTTACACGCTTGTTCATTAGACTCGGACAGACAGGCTCCCTTTCACCTCCCTGTGTTTATACAAAGAGTAAGTTATCCCACCTCTGAAAATGAAAGCGGGCTGCTCCAACCACAACCTAATAAAAACCTGACATGAGGCACAGCTGCCAAGAAAAGCCAACCTGGAACTCATTTACGAAATGATCAGTAACAAGAAAGCAGTTACCTATAAAACTATAGATAACACCACAAGTAATGCTAACTGGAGCCTCTACGTGCCATCGGCTGATTTATTTACATTCTGGGAATGATATGCTGCAAAATATATTCACTATCGCGACGCCGGCTCCCCAGCCAATGAGGGATTTTAAGAGGAACATACACTGAATGCAAAACCCTGCAGGACCATGATCCACGTTTATGGAAAATTTCATGTTGACTCTAAAGATTGGGTGTAATCAATAGAAGGAGGAGAGTGAATAATAAAGAGTGTCATTACCCAACTGCAGTAAGTAATTTGTTTAATTGCAGTGAACAACATGCCTTTTCACCTCATTATGAGGTTCTTCTATGTGACCTCTGCTCATTCTACACTCGTTATGGTTCTGGTGTTGACACAGCTCCTGAATGAAGTGCCATGTAAATGTATCGAGAGTGCGCAGGCTGGACCCAGACCAGCTCAGAAAGCCATGAATCCTGTCTGCGAATTTTGGTTTGGTTTGGCTCTGGGGTGGATGCAGACCTGGAGTGGCTTCAGATTCTGTCTGTTGACAGAGCCGTTCGTGCCCGCAGGGAACAGCAGATGGCAATGCGTTCTCTCTGCAGTGTTCTCCACCCTGTCTGTGCAGCTCTGGACTCCAGGGTCTGCCATTTGGGCAAACAGGGTTGACCTCTGGCCTGTCGTAGGAGAGGATCTGTTCTGCAGAATGGCCTACATTCCACTGACCCTGGCCAAGGCAGAGAGGAGCGAGAAGAGGATGAGCCAACTACAGAGGCTGAATCACATGTGATATATCCACATATATCACATGCAGGGCATGGTAGTGTAGCAGTTAGCATAACGCTTTACAGCGCCAGCGACCCGGGTTCAATTCCGGCTACTGTCTGTAAGGAATTTGTACGTTCTCCCCATGTCTGCATGGGTTTCCTCCGGGTGTTCTGGTTTCCTCCCACATTCCATAGACTGACGGGTTAGGAAGTAGTGGGTACGCTATGTTGGCACCAGAAGCATGGCGACACTTGTGGGCTGCCCCCAGAACACTCTACGCAAAAAAGATGCATTTCACTGTGTGTTTCAATATACATGTGTCTAATAAAGTAATCTTGTCTCTCATCTACTGGAGAACAGTAAAGGCAAAGAAGTCTCTTGTCTGCCCAGTAAAATTGTGGATCTCTCCACTGAAGAGCACAATGCACAACTTGCAGTTTGACTCTGGAAAGATCCCAAACCAGGCAGGGGTCATCCTGGGGCAGTGGGGATGCCGGAAGGGGTTACATGGTCTGCCTCTCACGGCAGGTGCCAGGTATTGCAGTGTAACCCCATTTCACCTTATCAGTTCTTGGTCTCACACACAGGGATGGGCTAAGGCCTTCCAGGTGGTCCATTTCTCCTCTGTTCTCACAAAACACTGCTCCACTGCCCTAATGCCAATGCCGATGCCGCGGTTAGTGCTGCCTGCCGCAATTCCTGGTGAGTGGTTGCAGCAGCAGTGCTGAGAACTGTGGCCAAAGTGTTCAAGTCACAGTCCCAGGAGTCTCCTTAGCTGTTGACCCTACCATAACCAGTCACTGAGACCTTAGTGCAATCCAGAGTGACAGCTCCAAAGACATATCCTGGGCCAAGGGGAAACCAGCTGGGCGGACTTGTTCCAACTGCAGGAGGGGTTTGAGTCATGGGCAACCTGAAGGTTGAGACTGTCCTATTTGCATAATTGTGTAGGCAAGTATTTTAGCTCCATTTGGGTTCATCACACTGTTTCACTTGCCCTTCCACAACATTTAAGCAAGATACCCCACAATAAAATGGAACTAGTGTAGGATTAGTGTAGATGGGTGCCTGATGTTTGGCGCCAACTTGGTGGGCCAAAGGGTCTGTTTCTGCACTGTTTGACTCTGTGACAATTGCCCCACCAATTAAGTTTCAATTCACCTCCACACCAAGCTATGCAGGGCAGATTTCTCCTTTTATGTGACTTAATTGCAGCAGCCTGTAAGCTTGTAATATTTAAATGAAATGAAGAAATAAAACTCTCACTCAAGCCCTTGGGGCTGTCAGGGACATGTTAGGGATTGAAAATTTCACACTTCAGTGAAACATTAATCCAGATTGAAACAGACAGCCAGCAGTGAAAAATAAAAGTTAATTTGCAAATGAGTCAAATTTATTTGGTTGTATAACCTGACTTTTTATTTCCTCAGCTCACGAGACCACCAGCAGCAAATTTACTTTCTTGAAAACTACTTAAAGGGATTCATGACAATTAATCAGTGAAAATAGTTGCTCTATGAACTGATCCACCTTTCATATTCTTCTACCAATTCCATTGAAAGTTCTGATTTTTTATTTAGAGCTTTACCTATGTAATAATAATTATTAAAGATATTGCATTACCACAGGAGAAATTCTATCATTGTACAGACATTATTAGTGTATGCATCCAATTTATTCTGCCTTGTTTAACTCAAAGCCAATGAGATCGATTATTTATCATTGTAAGCATGTGGGACATTGCACGAATATAAGGTACATCAAGTGCTGGGTATATTGAAAAGGAAAGAATATTATCCATGCTTTTGTTGGATTTACACTTGATTGTTCAAGTGCATTCCTGGCAAACCTGTCTCTTCCTCCCCTTCATTAACCCAAAGCTATCCGAAGCTTTCCTGCCCATGAATCAATTTGCATCTGGTCTCTTACATTTGTCCCTTTCATCCAGCAACCATCCCTTTGCTGCCTTGCCCTGCCCTGACATTAACCATTAGTTTACTTTTTTTCCGATAATCCCTTCTCGGCCTTGTGCCTCACTATCTCTTTAACCTCCTCCGGCCCCAAAACATCCAGGGTATCTGCACTCCATTCTCCAAAACAAACATTCCCTCATTGGAGGCAGCATCTTCATTGCAGATTTTACAATTCCCTACCAATTCCCTACCCATATCTTTTAACCTCTTCCTATCTTTTCCCCTAAAGGATGCCATGAAACCTTTCACCTTTATGCAAATTTTTAATTACACCCCTGTGAGAAACCTAGGAATACTTAGGTACAAGATAGGTGCTATTTAAATACATATTGTTGTTAATATTTATCACTATCCTCATAAATAATTTTGGAGCCTGTTTTAGCTTACATCATTGGCTCCTGGTTAAGCAGCGTTTCGACTTTAAAATTCTCCTTGTTTTAAATGCCCCCGTGGCATTGCATCTCCTTATGTCCAGTAGCCTTTGAGACAGCTGTGCACCTCCACATCCAGCTGTCCAATTTCCAAATGTCTTTTAAGATTTTTTTTAACATCTCCCTACTCAACTAACTTCCAAAGTGTCTGCCTCAATATCTCCTCATGTGGTTTGGTCTCAATTATTATTTTATAACACTTAAGTGAAGCTCATTTTCTCTACATTAAAGATGTTTTACAAATAATGATTTGGTCATTATTCAGGGGTTAGGCAATAAGCAATGTTTTCACAACAGTTGACTTGTGTCCTATGTTGACAATTATTTCTGTTTACTGACTGTACCCTGTTAAAAACTGTATACATTACCACATCAGAATTGTTTACATGTTTTTTCTTGCTAATGAATACTACTGGAGTTTAGAGAGAGATTTCAGATATGTGCTCTACAGAGGCTGATATTTGTTAACCATTTTAACTAACCTGTGACAGTATGCAGTAATATTAACTGTGATATGTTGCTGTACCAATTTACAATGGCAATTAATGGGCCAGGTCATGTCAATTTTCAACCAATGTTTCCCTTAGCTGAAGTTCACATGTCTGGACTTCCAAGTTACTGCACTGCAGCACAGTCCGTCTCCCCACCATTGACAGCATCTACAGGAGGCGCTGCCTCACGACGGTGGTATCTATTATCAAGGATCCCTACCATCTGGCTAATGCCCTTTTCTCACTGCTGCTATTAGGCAGGAGGTACAGAAGCCTGAAGTCCCCCACTACCAGGTTCAGGGAGTTCTTGCGTCAACCTCCACAACCCTAACCCTAGCTCAGCAACAGAACACTACGACCTCCTCTTGCACCATGGACCTGTCTGCGATTATTTTTGCACAAAGACTTTGCATTTGCACAGTATTTTTTTTTCTTTTTTTACTGTATGGTATAATTTTATGTATAATTTATGCATAATATTTTCTGTACCCATGTGCCTGCGATGCTGCTGCAAGTAAGTTTTTTCATTGTACCTATACCTCACTGTACTTGTACACATAACAATAAACTTGACTTGACTTCACTTGACACAGATGAAAGAGACATGCTGGAGGTTAGATAATGGCACATCAGACCTGCCACTCTGCTGCTGGGCTGCATACTATGTGTTATAACAATGTTTAGAATCAAACTTGCCAGAAGGTCAGTCTGCTTCTGCCTCTGTGGAATAAGCACACAGCAAAAATGCAGTCCTGACTCTCTGTAACTTCTTTTTTCAATAAAGTACTTTGTTAACTTAAAGTACAGGCTCTCCTCTAGCATCTTAAAGAGGTATTCCACAACTTGACTTCCAGATGCCAAAATCAAAGAAGTCCATCCCCATATTTGACATTTGTTTTCTATCTCTATTTCTATTTTTCCCCTTTCAACTTCGCTTGATATATTTTAAATTAATATAATGAAAATAAAATGAAATTATTAATATTATTCCAGTTTTCTATCTTATGTTGTATAATATTACATTGCTTGTGATTTTGGAGACTGCTACTATTTTTTTGTTGGAGTTTAGAGAGAGATTTCAGAAAAGTGACCAATGAGTGGTCAATGATTTTAACTATGGTGCATGTAGACAGCAAAGTTGAAAGGCAAACCAATTTAAGATAGCAATTAATGAGGCAGATCACATTCGTTTTTAACTATAGTGTGAATATCAGTGCCTTCCAGACTTCTGTTTCACCATAAGGTTTTTTTACTGGTACAGTCATATCACCAACATTGCCAGTATAATTAATAAGTATTGATTGTGTCAGCCACTTCCTTATTGGTACGGCGTACCAGCCAGTCACAGCCTACTTTCATCTCTGGTCTCTGCATTAGAATGTCAATAAATGAAAGGTGCAGAAGATCAGACAGTGGTATCTCTGACCCATCACTGGACTCACCACTGTGTACAATAGTTATTGTTGACTATACTAAATTAAGGGGCTGGATATACTTCATATTAACCCATCAGCTTTGGCATAACCCCAGTTGTTTGAATGTGGCCACCAATATCCACTAATAAGGAAAGTGAAGCTAACCTTCTTTAAAATATTATTTAATTAATATTATTGTTTTAATTGGATAAAATGAGGTCAAACTTTTTTTATTTTAATTTGCTTTAATCTATTAAAAATGTTTAACTGTATTACAGTTGTTTCTAAATGTTTCTGATCATTGGGAATTAATCTGGCATCTCAGAGCAGAAGCAGGACATGCAATATTGCAAGATGGTTTTCTTTCATAGTGCAGGAGCATGAGACTGTGCCAGAAAACTGAACAAAGTCCCAATGTAAAATATACCTACTTTGATGGCGTTCTGTAGTGGGAGGCAGCCCACTGCACTCTGTCAGTTCACCTGTCAGGAAGAGGTCTGTTGCTCAGATCCTGCACCCTGAGACAGAAGAGCCTGCTATTGAGAGGCTTTAGTCAGCGCAAGTCACCTACAATAGAAGGTTGATATATATGAAGATAATTTTTTAGGTTCTTATCCAATTCCCTTTTAAATGCTACAAGTGAATCTGCCCAGGATTCTGTATGGCTTTTTAACCACTTTGTCAACTTTCCCTTCCAGTTTCAACAAACTCTAAACAAATCCTCCAAGATTTCTCTGTTCGTTAACACACTGAAGAATTGCACACTCTCTTTTATATTTTCTCTTCATAATTTTCCTACCAAAATTCAACACTTCATATGTCTCAGTGCCTGCATGGGTTACCTCCGGGTGCTCCGGTTTCCTCCCACATTCCAAAGATGTACAGGTTAGGAAGTTGTGGGCGTGCTGTGTTGGCACCGGAAGCGTGGCTGGCTGCCCCCAGAACACTATGCAAAAAGATGTATTTCACTGTGTGTTTCGATGTACATGTGACTAGTAAAAATAAAGGATCTTTCTTAATCTAAATGGCAATGGAAATAAAATTTCATCTGCCACTTACCTGCCCATTCCACCTGCCTGTCCACATCTCCTTAAAGTTCCTTACAGTCCTTCTCAGAGTTCACTACACCTCATAGTTTTGTGTCATCTGCAAATTTAAAACTCTGACCAATGCACCTAAATTCGTTAATACATATTAAGAAAAACAGTAATCTGAGTACCAACTCCAGGGAACTGTGCTGTACATTTCCCTACAGTCCAAAGCAGGAACCTTTTCTTATTATTCTCTGTTTCCTGTTATTCAGCCAATTTTCTATCAAAGAGGTTAAAAACTTTATTTATACAGCACGGTAACAGGCCCTTCCAGCCCAATGAGCCCGCGCCGCCCAATTACACCCATGTTAACC
>JAUZTB010000062.1:11950227-11967120 GCA_034780895.1 Rhynchobatus australiae
TGAGATCTTTGTGCTTCTCAAATTCTAGCATCTCAGTTGGCTCTGAATGTAATTGCTGTTCAGAGCCAATTGAGTCATTGTTGGTCATTACTTCAGCTGCAAAGTTCCTGAGTTCTGAAATTCCGTCCCTCCACCTCACCATTGTCTCTTTTCCAATAAGACAGTCCTTTAAACCTACCCTTTTGACCATTTGATTGTCATCTGTCCCCATACCTTTCTGTATGCTTGCAGTCGAACCTTCTTTGAGAACACTCCAGTGAAGCACCATGGGACATTTTGCACTATTGAAGGTGCTACATAGATGCAGGTGGCCACAGTTCTGTCTGCTCTATTCACTACAGGTCGAATTTTGCATCCTTTTTGGTCAGTACAACTTTTTTTTTATTTATCAGTAATACATAGAGGCTTCCTTCCACTCCTAAGGATATCCTTGAGGCTAATTTAAAACATTAACTTCTTTCCTTAGTGCACATTTAACTGGATCTGTTCTTCTGCCATTTTCCTCTCCCACAGCCACCTCTCCCCACAACACACACAGTTAATGCTGCTGATGATTGTTAATCAGCCCTCCCATCTTCAGTAAGCTCGGTGACTGACCATCACTGCCAGAACAATTTTCTCAGCACTCCAGTGGCAGTATATTCTCAGTAATATGGCTCTGTGTTCTGTTGCCCCAGAAAGAACTCCCACCCCCATTCTCCTATTCTCTCACCTGCAAAGTTCATGGTATTACAGTGGTATAAAGACTCCAGATCTGTAGGATGTTCCTGTAGCTACCGTTGCATCTGTTTTCCCTGGTGCTGTACATCTTCCTGCTCAGTCAGCAGATGCCTGTTAACCTTAGAAGAAGATGCTCCGCTCTCGGAGACCCTTGCCTTCAGGTTGCGGAGTGAGGAAACTGTGGCGGTGGTTATATCAACATAGAGAGGGATGGTATTTCACAATCAATGTGCTCCTTGCCAAGACTTGCAAGATTGTCCATGATTTTTCCCAAGCAGTGCAACCATGCTTCTACAAAGGGAACATTGGAGAGGGCAAACTAATCCATTGTAATCCGAGTGATTGGCCTTACTTCAGTGCCTGTGTAAGTCAGATTGGAAAGCTAAACATCTAAACGTGCATTTTCTTGGTTTAGTGTCTGGTAATTCAGACTGTTTCTGCACTGGATCACAGTCTACTGAATCCTGGGCATCCAGGGAAGTATGTCCTCTGTATAACGTTGCATGGATAATCACATCTTCAGAAAATAGCACCATTTCACATGAAAGTTTATGCAAATTATAAGCAGGTAGAGTGCAGCAAGATATATATTTACACAAACACACTGGTAATTTGTATTGGATTAATTTGCAGAATCTCTCATCATGATACTTAGAGTTCATTTGAATAGTCCTGCAGAACAATAATGTTGAAAATATGGTCCCCTAGTAAGATAAGATGGATCTCTGATCTCACAATCTACCTCGTTATAGATTTGCACCTTATTGTCTACCTGCACTGCACTTTCTCTGTAACTGTAACTCTACTCTGCATTCTGTTCTCCCATACCACCTTGATGTACTGATGTGATGAAATGATCTGTATGGATGGCATGCAAAACAAAGATTTTCACTGTACCTCGGTACACATGACAATAATAAACCAATTTACCAAAATATTCATTTCATAATGACACAAGCTCCACACAATTAAAAGTGTCATTGGGCTATGTTTTGAATCTGCTGGAAACATCCAGAATACACAAGTCACTGATATAGAGCAGCACAAGGAACAGGATAGGAAGAGGTCAGAAGTCACTTTGATCATGGCTGATGGTCTGCCTAAAATCCATTTCCATGCATGGACTTGAAGCAGAGACAGGTCCCTTGAACAATCCAAAACTCCTCCTCATAATCTGCATTTTCTGTTATGGTTCTGAGTGCTGGCCCTTGATTTGGCTCCATTGATGGTGCCTTGTTGTGCAGCACATGGATTGCATGCACTACTAATCACATAACGACACACACCTGAGCCCCATCAGGGGACGAGCATAAGAACCCTGGTTTCACTAGCTCTAGTTGCCAGAGTATTGGTCAACCTTTGTGTATACTTTAGCTCCTGTCTGCTTAGAGCTGTTGGCTCTAGACCAGTCCTGGTTTCACTGTTCCTCTTAGGGTATCCAGTTTTTGTGTTGGGACTCCACCTCAGAGCCCTGAGGCAAACTTCCTTCTGGTTGCTGCCTACGTTTGGTTCTGAGGAA
This sequence comes from Rhynchobatus australiae, assembly GCA_034780895.1. Lineage (NCBI taxonomy): Eukaryota > Metazoa > Chordata > Chondrichthyes > Rhinopristiformes > Rhynchobatidae > Rhynchobatus > Rhynchobatus australiae. The sequence continues at coordinate 11,952,467 of JAUZTB010000062.1, forward strand.
ACATCCCGACTTTGCTCTCGTACCAATGTGCCACACTTGGGTTTTCTGTGAGCTCACTCTTCGCTCGACATTGTGATATTTTCACCCCCACAACAAAAGGAAAAGTTGGACACTTATTTCAGGGCTTTTGATATCACCATAAGAAACATTTGACATTAATGCAGTCGCGTTGTGAATAAATTCTGGGCTGCAGTCTGGATTATTGATTCAGATTCAAATCCCTTCAGAGCAGTTAGGAATTTTTTTTTTCAAATAATTCAATAAAAATACCATGGAATTAAAAGTAAAACCAGGTGTCAGGAATGGTGACCATAAAGTTACTGGATTATTGTAAAAGCTCATCCGGCTGACTAATGTCCTTCAGGGAAGGAAATCTTCACTGAGACAGATGTACTCATGACTTCTTTTTCTGTGAAAGAGCCCAGCAAGCAAATCATTGGTTTCAGGGTATGAGCAATAAATGCTGGCCCTGCCACTGACTTCAGGGTCCTGAGAACGAATGAATAAAGAATTAATGCCATTCAATTGGAGGTGGGGACCATGAGTGGAGATTCTAAGCCATAGGCGGTGTCCAGAACAATCTGACCCCCCCCCAAAGTAAAATAGCTGAAGCCCCTTTCAATTGTGAAAGAATAAAAGAAAGATGTTCCTTCATGCAATGTTCCAGGTTTTAACTACCAGAGTGTTCCTGTACATTGATAACTAATCAGCTGCTGCAGAGTGATGGATCATTGGTTTTTAACCCTTGATGGTCCTCTTACACCCCTTCAGTCAATGGTTCCTTCATGATGCAATTTTTCTTTAATTTAATATATTTTATCTGGCTGTTTTAATTAATTTCCAGTACTTTGAGGTACTTATTATTTTGCTGCTTATTAAACATTTTTTAAAATTAAGTCTATTTGAGTAGCTTCTGATGGAGACATTTAAAATAACTCAAAGGCCTTTGTCAGCAGTGAGTGGTCCAAAGGTCATTAAGGTGTACCAGGACAGGAACTCAGCATCTGCCACCAAAGACCTTATCAATGGCTGTGATTTATTCCACTTCACAGGACTGCCTCTCAGCTCTGGACGATCGGTTTGTCTAGACCCTGTCTGATTTGAGTTAGTAGGCTGCCAGGATGGTCCAGCCCATTGAGTTACCGATCCTAACCTGCTCGTGTTGGTGTCTCATTGCATGGAGTCTTGGAGTGCCTTGAGAGGAAGGAAAAATATAAGAGGGGATCATATCAGGGCACTTCCTTCTGGCTGACATGATGACTGACGAGGGAGGGTGTTGCTTGCCTGTCTGTGTTTCTTGCTTAGAATTTGCAAGTTAGAGGCAATGGAGGAAACAATGAACAGGCTGCACACAATGACTTCAGAAGTATGGGCTAGAATTGAGACAATTTCCTGGTCAACAATGCCTGGAGACTACTTTGCTAAGGTTCATTTTATGCAACAATTTTCCATTGATCCCCATTCCTCTCTGGAGAGCATAACCTATCGTTCACAGTAGAAATTCCATAACATTCAGAGACATTTAGAAACACACAAATAATTAAAACCTGTAAGTTAACTCAAAGTAATAAAAAACCAAAAAAATAATTCTACTTTGCCTTCCAATCTGCCTGCCGAGGACCAACGTTGAAATCACTGAGGTCTGGGATTCTGTGGCGGGTCTGACTTTGTGACTTTGCCGCTGGACCCTCTGTGTAATGATGGAGTGGATGGATGGACTTGGCTCCCCAAATCTTTCAGCAAGTCATAGAGCCTCAGCTTGCACACACAAGTCCAGGTCTAACCTTCAATTCAATGTTTGAATATGGTCAGTTCCTTTTAAAATTGCCACCCACAGTCAGCTGGACATCCCTTCATATTTCCTGCTTGAATCATAACTTCTCCAACATCCAAATTACCTTACCCATACGTCTTCTCCACATTCCCATCATTTCCATCAAATCTACAAAGTCTACCACTTATCTACATCCTGTGTAGAATTTGGTAGATTTGATAGAAATGATGGGAATGTGGAGAAGACGTACGGGTTAGGAAGTTGTGGGCATGCTGTGTTGGTGCTGGAAGTGTGGCGACACTTGCGGGCTACCCTCAGAACACTCGATGCAAAAGATGCATTACACTGTGTGTTTTGATGTACATGTGACTGATAAAGATATCTTAGAAGATTTTAGAATCTTAATCACCTCTTTGTTGTAGCACAAGCAATTTAACATTCTTACCAGGTGTTCAGAACAAAATACTTTAGATGTTCTTTTTTTCTTTTTGCTGCGTTGGTTTTCTTGAAAGGAATTCTGTCCAGATTGCTAACCATGCTTTAAAATAAGGGCAAACTTTCCTCATTTACTTTTGCTTTATTGATAGGACGTTTCCTAATTCATAAAGCAGCATGTAAAATGAAAAATGAGATTTCCTGAGCTGTCTCTGAAATTGAATCTTACCCTTTTGTTTTTGGCTTCTAACTTTCTCAGGATTTAGTTGCAAAATCACCTGATCGAACCTGGTTCTCCAGAGCAGTTAATGAGGCTTAATAGTTTAACATAAGAAATATGAGCCAAGAGCAGCCCACATGCCCCTGGAGCCCACTTCACCATTCAATTAGATCATAGCTGATCTGATCTTGGCTTCAACTCCATTTTCCTGTCTGATCCCCAAAACTCTTGATTCCCCTGTAGTCCAATAATCTATCTATCTCAGACTTGGAGAAAAGCCTTGATGATGGAAAAAAAAGGTAATATAGCTAAAATAGCTTATATTCATATTAACTTTGTTTTATGTAATTCTATTAGTAAGAGACTCAGCATCCACAGCTTTCTGCAGGAGAGTTCCGAAGCTCAGAACAATTCAAGAGAAGAGATTCTACCTCATCTATGTTGAAATAGTCAACCTTCTACAATCACAGAGTAATACAGCACGAGAAAAGACCCTTCAGCCCAACCCATCCTTGCTGACCATGATGCCGTCCTAAGCTAATCCCTATTGCCTGTGTTTAGCCCATATTTCCCAAAACCTTCCCTAATACAGTCAATGGAGTTTATTTATAAACTCAACAGAGTTTATTCTGAAACTAGTTCTGGACTAGTTATAGACGTCCCCAGCAGGGAAAATATTTTTATAGCATCAACCGTGTATTCTTACATGCTTCAGTGAAATAACCTTTCATTCTTCCAGGTCATTCTACTGCATAGTATCTTGTTCCAATGTGCCAGCACATCCGCCTTCCTGCTCTTTTGCTGGACTAACCATTGAGATCAATAGCAGTTCTGCTGGGGGTTGGCCGCTCATTATATCGTGCTTAGCCAAGACTGGGATTCAAGCAGCAGAAACATTGGTCTGAATGCAGAGGTGAACTTCCATTAAAATTGTAAATCTAGCTACATGTTTTTGTTACTCCATCAGACATTTATGTTTTAATCAACTTACAGAAGTGCATTGTTTAAAATTCGTGTTTATTATTTAAAACAGTGAAAGATGCTTTTGACAGCAGCAAGCTGTCAGGAGGGTGCTGGGGTTTGATCGTCAGACTTCACCTCCTGAGGCTTGGTCACCAGCTGTCTGTGGACTGGAGACATCCAATATAGCCCTTCCCATTGTGATGACACGATTAGTGTTGGAGGAGCTGGGGGTGAAGGTGGAATGGCTCATATCAAGCATGATCTGACTCATTAGATATCTTTGCTTTACCTATCACTACAGGTCATAAAGAATTACTAAGAGGAAAGCTGAAGGAGTTGAGTTCCTCAAGCATTTCTGTTTTGCTTTTGTTTCAGATTCCAGCATCTGCAACAACAAACAATCTGCTGCAGGGGCTCAGCAGGTCGAGCAGCATCTGTGTTGGGGGGGTGGGGAAGGAATTCTCGATGAATTGTCATCAGGACTGATGCAGGGTTTCGATCCAAAATGTCAAATTCCTTTCCCTCTACAGATGCTGCTTGACCCGCTGAGTTCCTCCAGCAGATCGTTTGTTGCTCCAAATTCCAGCATCTGTAGCCTCTTGTGTCTTCAATATCTGCAGTTTTGTTTTCCTTAAGAACAAGCAGAGTTACAAGTCAGTGCCACTTTGGCAGATGGAAAATTTCCTTGAGGGGCCTAGCTAGAGTAAATAGGAAGAACTATATCCAAAAACTAAGGGAATAGACTTAATATGATTTGTGGAAGGATTAGAGGACAGATAAGGAAAAAAATTATCGAGAGGCTGTTGGAGGTTTCAAACTCACTGCCTGAAAGAGTGGTAGAAACAGAAACCCTCTTCACATTTTGATCATGATCTAATATTGGAAGGTAAGATTAGGCCGGTGGCTCTTTTCGGACTGGGACGGCCTCTCTCTGTATCATAATGTTTCTGTGACCCTGTGAACCAGATGGAAAGTTTGAGCCAAAACAACTTGCTGGAGGAACTCAGTGTGTCGAGTAGCTTCTGTGGAGGGAGAGGAATTGTCAATGTTTCAGATCGAGACCCTGCATCAGACTTGCTCCTGATACAAGGTCTCGATCCGAAATGTCAACAGTTCCTCCCCCTCCACAGATGATGCTCAGCCCTCTGAGTTCCTCCAGCAGATTGTTTTTTTGCTCCAGATTTTTGTATCTGCAGTCTCTTGTGTCTCTATGGGAAGTTTGAGAAGGACATCTGACAGGCTTGTAGGGACATCTCAACCAATTCAGTTCATTATTGTCTCAAAGGGAAGACAAATCTCCTTCCTTATCAGGTCTGTCTTAACTCTGGTTCCACTTTTGACTACCATCTACAAGCCACTCAATTGATAAGATAAAATTTCTTTATTAGTCATATGTACATCAAAACACACAGTGAAATGCAGCTTTTGCATAGAGTATTCTGGGGGCAGCCTGCAAGTGTCACCACGCTTCCGGTGCCAACATAGCACGCCCACAGCTTCCTAACCCGTACATCTTTGGAATGTGGGAGGAAACTGGAGCACCTGGAGGAAACCCACACAGTCATGGAGAGAACGTATAAACTCCTTATAGACAGTGGCTGGAATTGAACCTGTGTCACCGGCGCCATAATAGCATTACGCTAACCACCACATCACCATGTTAGAAGTTGACAATAAATTGATGTTCTTATCGCATGAATAAATTTTTACAAAATAAAAGATCTTTCTTTTAAAGATTCTGTTCTGCTTTTCATTTCTCAGGCTGAGGTTATTTATTGCCTATCCCTAATTGCCCTTCAAAAGGCAAGCCACCTTCTTGACCTGCTGTAGCCCTCCTGGTGACAGTAATCCCAATTTTGAATTTATTATTATCACATGTACCCAGATACAGTGAAAAGCTTTTGTTTGCGGACCATCCAGATGATGCCATATATAACTACATTGAGGTAGTAAAAAGAAAAACAGAATGCAGAATATAATGTTGCAATATAGAAGATAGCATTGCAATGCAGAACAGAATGTTGCAGTTGGGTAAGGGGCTTGAGAGTTTAGACCACGCAAAAATATATTTCCAAGTAAGGTTGGTGTGTGTCTGAGCAACCATTGCAGTGGTGTCCTTGGTCTGAAATGATTGACCTTCAATAACTTGAACCATCTTTCTTGGGCTGAGGTATGACCATTGAAGTGTTTTCCCCTTGATGCCCATTGACTTCAAGTTTTCAGGGGCTCATTGCCAAGACATAATTGCGAGATGGTAAAGCCTTTATGGTGTGTTACTCACAGAGCTATATGCCAGTTGGTCTAGGCTGACACTCCACCCCACCATCAGCAGGATGCAGTTAATGGCTATAGTGCCAGGAGTTTCACTTTCCAGAGTGCTTATGTGAAAACTGCTAAATGGAACACTGGATCTGTTCACACATTGTTTACTGAGAATGGCCACAGTCCCTTGGCTTTAATCAGCAGCTCTGCACTGCTCTGACGCAGTCAGTCGAACATATTAGTAATATACAGGAAAAAGTGACTGCCAAAACCTAAGGCTTTTAGTCAAGTGTCTGCGTGTAATGTCTGGGTCGCACAGCAAGCTTAGATTTTTTTTGGTAAACTTGAGCCTTGAGCATTTTTTAATTACATAAGGAGTTGTTCACCAATATCAACCTCTTCTTCACTGTATACTGAGGTTCCCTGTGCGGTAGGTCCACACCACTGTTTAATCAAAACATTGTCCAAAAATCTGGCATGGTCCATATTCAGACTCCTTACGGGATACGGATTTTGAACTGGCGTTGAGTTATAAAATGTCAGTCAGAAGAAGAATAAATCAGTATTTTCCTTTTAGAGGTGCTTGGCATTCTCCCTCCATTAAGTAAGACAGTAGACTCATTTCATTTTGGTCAGAAATAATCTCTTATAAATAAATTAAATATTTATCTTCCTCAGGGCAAAATGGTCTTTATGCCACAGACACCTCAAGGCTCTCCGTGCAACACATTTTTGGAGGATGGACTCAATGATTTCAACATCGCTGTATGCGGGTCTAAATGTTCCATTGAAACCACAGGGGTGGATATTCTTCTGGGAGGAGGGCATGTCACAAGAAATAGAGGTTGGTTGCTATAAACTTTGGTGCTCGGTGCTGACTAATACTGAATCCCGATCAATCCATAGGCTGCTATTAAAGTGAGAGTGTACTCAGACACTGATTCATTTCCCCATTCATTCCACAGAAACAGGGCCAAGTCAACAGAGTACAGGAATGTTTTGCTCACTAATTAAGTGTATCCATCACATTCTGTCAGAGATCTAGGTGTTTGTTAGAGTTATACTGCATAGCATGACTTCAATGTAAGGTGCACCTTTTACATAAAAGTAAAATATAGCAGATCCTGGAAGTCTGAAATATAAACAAAATGTGGTGGAAATACTCTACAGGTCAGGCAGTATCTCCAGTGAGAGAGCCAGAGTTAATGTGTTAGGTTGGTGGCCTTGCATCAGAATTCTGATGAATAATCATGGATCTGCAATGTTAACTCTGTTTCTGTGTTCATGATGTTGCTTAACTTGTTGACAATTTCTGGCATTTCTTCCTCTTTGAGGAGCGTTTTTGCTGAGCTGTCACCGGACACATGCCCCACCAAAGAAGCTGAGCATTAAATAAAGGCCAAGCAAGGCAAGAAATATTAACAGCCTTTCCCCACACTATAGCCAAACCTGCAGCAAGAATGCATTCAACTTTTATTTAAAAGTGACCAAAATCTCTCTCCCAGCATAACTTGCAAACCAAAGGACTTTTAAATGAACTTTTAAAAGAATCTATGATCTAAATTAACCCATGCATACATTAGTCTTACAAATCCATAACAAAAAAGATGCCCATAATTCCATTAAGTCACAATTCAACCCAAAGCCTTAGATAAGTTAATACTCAAATTGTTACCGCAGTGAAAACTATTCATCAGTTTTACAAAATGCTTATCCAAAAACCTTTGCATATTAATGGTCAAAATATCAATCAGAATAACCATCCATTGGTGGAAAATAGACTAATTCACTGACACGGGAAATGAAAGGAATCACTTTCACAAAAGTTGTGTAAGGTTGTTTGAGTATTAAAATCATTCTTGTTCTTTCTTTTTCTTTGTAGTATTTTACATCATGTAATCTTCAATAGTTTCTTGTAATATTATGTTATTTATATTATTTGTCATGTTTGAAGAATCTTAATACATTTTTAGAAGAGCTCTGTGTTGTACTGTTCTGTGAGCCTTGATTAGTTTTACTCCACAGAGAAGGATTCTGGCCGCACTTAGTGAATAGGTGCAAGAGACTTACAACACTGTTGTAATAATAGAGATGATGGCTGCAACACTACAGTATGTGACTTAACTCCTTCTTTATTCTTGGTCACTGATATTGACAAGGCTGGAATATTTAAAGATGTGTAGTTAAATAGCACTTTTCATGACCTCCCAAAGTGTTTTATAACTTCTTAAAGCTTAATTACTGAAGTCTTATAGGAACTGCAAATCCCAATTTACACAGAGCAAGGTCCTACAAACAGCACTGTGATACGTTTCAGATTATTTGTTTCAGACATGGAGGATTAAATATCAGCAACACAGCAAGAAAATTCTTTTGTTCTTTGAAACTGCTGTGAGAATTTTTAAGCTCATATGAGAGTATAGATGAGAGCTTAGTTTAAACTCCCAGTGCATTGGACCATTAGTTTATATGTTTATCCTCTGGATTGGAGCTTGAATTTACAATCTTATGACTCAGAGATAAGAATACTAACAAATGAGCCATGACTGAGAGTTGTAGGATTCAACAGGGAAACTCTAGATGCAGTGGTTTCTTGGCCTAGTATAATTTATTGTAAAATGTCAGGGTACCATTAGCCTCAGTGTCCTCATTCAGTGGAACATGTATCCTGTTGAGCTCTGGCCTACTACTAGACTTACATGAAACAATTTGTCTTTGCCACATCCTGGAGGAGTTCCAACCTTAATGAATGTGATCTCTTTTCTGCATCAGTTCAGAGTAGACAGGTTAAGTTTACTTCCAAGTTTCTTTTTAAATTGTTGAAGGAACACCAAGCTTTTGCTTTCCACCAGCAATGACTTCTTACTTTTCAATAAGCTCCATCTTTTTCACTGTCCTTGTCACTTCCCCATTCCATACCTTCCTGGCAGTCTTGCTTCAGTTGTTGAACATTTTGATCCAGCTCCTATGGAGAAACCCCTTGTCACCCTTGCTAGGCAAAGCCACAGGGACAGAGAAACATAAAGATAAATTAACAACGTTAGATGGAAAAGTTGATATTTAGCCACAGTGCTTCACAACTTCATGAAGACTGTCCACTGCTGTCATCTAAGCAAATGTGACAACCAATAAGACCACACAAACAAGTTATATAAATAATCAGATGATTTCCCTTTGTTGAGTGATATAGGGAGGGACCCCTGGTGTGGTTTAAGTTTCTTCCATTACATCTTTTACATATACGCGAGAGGGCCTTGCTTTAATATTTCATCCAAAATACACCACTCCTTTTGTATTACAACTTGAAATTCCAATTTCGACAATTAAGTGGGACTGAATCCTACATCATTCTGAAGGCGAGAGGATCACCAACTGAATCAAATGGATGGAAGTCACATCCTTGGGATATCGTAAATCAATGTAAATTGTATAAATAACTAGTTAAAATAAAGTCTTCCATTTCCATTGCACCTGGACATCACAATGCACTTTACAGCCAATCAAGTCCTTTTAAAGTGTTGTTACTGTTGTAATGAAGGAAATTATCAGCTAACCATTGCACAGTAAACTCCGAGAGTAGAACCTGATATTCTGCTATGTTGTTGAATAAACATCAGACTAGGGACTGAAAAAACTCACTGTTCTTCTTTAAAATAGTGCACAGAGATCTTCAATGGGCACCTAAGGAGACAGTCTGGGCCTTGTTTTAATGTGTCATCTGCATGGGAGTATAAGTGACGGTGCAAAGTCAAAGTCAAAGTCAGGTTTATTGTCATATACACAGGTACATGTGTGCACAGGTGCAATGAAAAACTTATTTGCAGCAGCATTGCAGGCTCATAGCGTCATATAAGCAGCCATCACACGAAAAATATAAATTAAACACAAATTATACACATTTTTTACAAGAAAGAACACAATTAGAATAAATAAATTAAAGTTTATTTCAGTGCAAAGTGATCAAAGTGGTTTTAGTGTTGCTAACCTGTAACAATTAGAGTTTTGCCAGTTGATTCAAGAACCAAATAGTTGAAGGGAAGTAATTGTTCCCTAGTGGTGTGGGACTTCAGGTTTCTGTACCTCCTGACCAATGGTAGCTGTGAAAAGATGGCATGGCCCGGAATGTGGGGATCTTTGATGATACATGTTGCCTTCTTGAGGCAGCGCCTCCTGTAGATACTACCGATGGTGGAGATGGATGTGCTTGTGATGTATTGGGCAGAGTCCACTTACCTCTGCAGCTTCTTACATTCCTGCACACTTGAATTGCCATACCAAGCCATGATGTAATTAGTCAGGATACTTTCATCAGTGCATCTGTAGAAGTCTGTTGGAGTGTTCGGTGACAAGCCAAACCTCCTTAACTTCCTAAGAAAGCAGGGACACTGGCGTACAGCTTTCTGCCTGGAGAGCATCAAACAAGATATGTGTTTCTGTCCCTGGGGTATGATGAATTAGTCATATCCGTGGGCTCTATAATCTGCAATCACTACAGGAGCCATCATGTGCTTCGAGCAGCAAAGGTAGAAAAGCAGGTGCATTGCATAATTTGATGTTGGCAAGTAATTTCCAAATTCGACCATCTAAAATATTCTGAGGGTTTGTTTCTTTGCTGTGACATAACTAGACCATGCATCAAGCAGTCAAAAAACACTGAGAGCAAATGAGTCATCATTCCTCATGCAATAGTGCCTGGAATCATTGCATCCTGTTTTCAGAAGTCAACTGCATTACCATTAAGCAAAGTGGAACAAAATGTGTGCATTGCATTTTGCTTGTTGTTCTGTCATTAATATTGATAATTGCACTTACAAAAAATCACCGAGTAAATTGTGCATACAAATGGCACTTAACATTAAAAGGATCAGTTACAAATGGGTGGACTATTACCAGACAAAGCTTACTCAATGCACAGTAGTAAGTCATTCCCATTGACAAACAGACAAATTGCTTCCTGTGTTTTAAACATCACTGTAGCTACCATTGGCGATGTACATTACTTCTGATTTATCCTGATTGCTTTGGACTACGCCTCTTGGCAGCACTGCAAGTAAAATGCCTGTATGGATAAGCTAATGTGCGTCACTCTGTAAGAATGCCAGTCCAATTTTCAACTACGTGTGGATCCCCACGAGCAACAGCTGCTTGAAGTCTGGGAATAATGACCATTGTCACTCAGTGCAGCTTAACTCTGAACAATATTCTAACTTCACTGTCTGATTCCATCAGGATTTGACTGAGGAGAATAATCCCTGAGACTGTGGGGAGAACTCCTCACTCGCCATAGTACCAAGGGAATTATATTTACCCAAGAGGGCTAACAGTGGTTTGAAATCTCATCCAACAATGGCTCCTCCTACACCATAGCTCTTTCCCAATAGTGTTTTTGACTTCTGGAAGGTTGTTGGACTGGTTAGGGGATCTAAAATTAAATCAGTGATGACAGTTCTTTTCTCATAAAGCATAGGAAAGAAGGAACCTACGTTAAACCCCAGCCTGAATGTTTGGGTCTCGGCACCATAATCTTCATATTGAATGGAGAGGGTGTTACATGTTTTGAGTGACTTGAGGTAGACGTTTGACCTTGGTCAGCAGCATGAAGCTCTATGTTAATGCATTGTATGTGACTTCTGCAATTCATCTCCATTGATTGAATAGAAAGAGGCCATTTCAGTCCATTAAGTCTATGCTGGATCAATACATTCCCCAGTAATTTTCCTTGTAATCTATTCTCCCCACATTTCTGTATAAACTCTCCCTGGATTCTACACTACTCCTGCATGCTCAGGGCAATTTACAGTGGACAATTATCCTATCAACTTGGACATCATTGAGATGTGGGAGGAAACCAGAGCCCTCAGAAGAAACTCACGTGATCACAGGAGGAACATGCAAACTCTGCACAAATAGCACCCAGGATCGGGACTGAATGCTGAGCTGTGAGGCAGCAGCTCTACTTGAGCCACTGTGCCGCCGAAATCAACTTGTTTCCAAAATTTGCAAATAATTTAAGGATGTGGTTGCACTGAAGAGAGTGCAGAGGAGATTCCCCAGGATGTTGCCTGGATTGGAGGGCTTCAGTTACAGGGAGAGATTGGACAGGCTGGGTTTGTTTTTCCTGGAGCAAAGAAGGCTGAGGGGTGACCTGAGAGAGGAATATAAAATTATAAGAGGCATAGATAAATACAGTCAGAGTTTTTTTCCCATGGCAGAGGGAGCAAAAACAAGAGACCATAGGTTAAATGTAAGAAGAAGGAGTTTTAAAGTGGACTGGTGGGGTAAGTTTTTTTTACACAGAGAGTGGTTGACATCTGAACATGCTGCCAGACGAGGTGGCAGAATCACATATAATCATTACGTTTAAGAGACATTCAGACAAACACTTAAAATGGCAAGGCATAGAAGGATATGGATCTAATGCAGGCAGATAGGATTGGTATGGATGGGCAAAAAGGTCATCATGGATATGGTGGGCCGAATGGCCTATTTCTGAGACTTGCATCTCTAAGAGCCTATAATTCAAATCCATCAGTAATACCACTCCCTATGCCTGTCTCAGACACAGAAGCTGATCTATAAATGGCATAAAGATGAATTAATTTATCCAGCTATCAGTGTGCATCACATGTTCTCTTTTAGCAGAAATTTGGCCATAGTTACAGATAAGATATCTTTATTAGTCACACATACATCAAAACACACAGTGAAATGCAGCTTTTGCATAGAGTGTTCTGGGGGCAGTCCGCAAGTGTCGCCACGCTTTTGGCGCCAACATGTCATGCCCGCAACTTTGGAAAGTGGGAGGAAACCGGAGCACCTGGAGGAAACCCACAGAGACACGGGGAAAATGTACAAACTCCTTACAGACAGCGGCCGGAATTGAACCTGGGTCGCTGGTGCTGTCAAGCGTTACACCAAACGCTACACTGCTGTGCCTGCCAGCAGAACAAGGGAAGGACTTGCAGGTGTCTGCACTCCAGTTCCTCAGTGAACTGAGGGCAATATCTGAGTGGCAGGATGACCACAGTTGGAGTGAGAGGAGAAATATTCCTGACTGCTCCTGCTGCTCAAAAGAAAAATCTGGTGAGAATAAATTAGCCAGTTCTCTGAGGCAAAAGAACTACTTGACTTCATTTCACCTTCACTGAGAGTTGGGTCAGGGTAGGATTGCTGGCGTGGCTCAAGTTAATGAGTTGATGTGGTTTCTTTTGAGGGATTTACCAACCAGGTACAACATTCTACGAACCAGATGCCAAATCATCCCAGCTCAAATTTCCAAGCCAAAGCATGAGAAAGTTAATCAAAACAGACAGAGCAAAATTCAGAGTAAACATTTGATGCCAGTTTCAATAGCAGCTAGCATCATGAAACTCATAGTTTCTGCATCCTAACTCCACCTTGTTGTGAGATCTGCTCATTGTCAAATAGTTCCATTTCACAAATGAATTGATAACTTAAAAGTTTGAAACAAGCATGTTCTGTTCAATCTGTACATAACCTTGTGTTGCCATGATAGAGCCTGTGTTATGTCACAACTTGCACAGATTAGTGGGCCACTTCAGGTAAAATTTAAATAAGCTATGTCAATGAGATAGAGTGAGATGGTGGCTGAACTACTGGACTTGTAACTTAATTGAGGCCGGGACCATTGATCTGCAGACGTGAGCTTGAATCTCACCTGGGGAATGAAATTCAAGTAATTAAATAAATCAGGAGTTAAAAAACCTAGCATCAATAATGAAACCATTAATTTCTGTTGAAAATGCGTCTGGAGCACCATTGCTCTTCAAGGAGGGAAATCTGACATCCTTATCCAATGTGGACAATACGTGATTGACTCTGAATAAGGGGCAATCAGGGATGGACAATAAACTCTGGCCTTGTCAGTGACATCCACAACCCCTGAACAAATAAATTAAACCATGCATTCACTGTGAGGCTGTCACTGTGACTTACTTGATATGATTCTCATTACTGGATTACATTCATGACTTGAGCTCCACCCCAGATCTTGACTGTGTTGCTTTAACAAGGCTAGTAGTATCATCAAGACCATTCACTGGCTATTCCCTTTTCTGTCTTCTACCTTCTGGGATAAGATACAGAAGCTTGAAAGCCCAAATGACCAGACTCAAGAACAGCTTCTTCCCCATTGCTAACCAATCACCTCTTCTGAAGACTTTTGAACCAATCACCTTTTCCCAGTTGTGCTGCCGCGTTCTCAGACTCTTAACTCTACCTCTCTCGGTTAATCTGCTATTCTCATTTTAGTTTTGTTTTGCACTACTTCAGATTGCACTACAATCTTTGCGCCATTCTGCTGTTCTGCCCTCGTCCTTATATTTATTGTATTTATTATTACCGTTTACTCATGTTTACATGTTTACTCATGTACCGTGAGCTACATGTGAACAAGGAATTTCATTGCACCTGGTGTTTGTGATAATAATCTAATCTAATCTAATGAGCACATATTTTTCAAAAGCATTTTATCAATAGGAGGAAATGTAAAATTAGACACTTCCCAATGTTCACTTTTGCCTTCTTTGTTGAGCTTGGAGGAGAAGTTCCTTCCAGACAGATGAATTAGGAACAGAATGAGGCCAAGTGTCAGTTGGTGCTGCCACCTTACAGATCCAGGGTTCGACCCTGACCTTGGGTTTTATCTGTGTGAAGTGTGTGTGTTCTCCCAGTACATACAACATGGAATACTGCAGCAGAGTACAGGCCCTTCGGCCCACAATGTTGTGCCACCATTTTATCCTGCTCTAAGATCTATCTAACCCTTCCCTTCCACATAGCCCACTATTTTTCTGTCATTCATGTGTCTATATAAGAGTCTCTTAAATGTCCTTAATGTATCTGCCTCTACAACCTCTGCAGGCAGTGTGTTCCACGCACCCACCACTCTCTGGGTAAAAAATTACCCCTGACATCCCCCTTATACCTTCCTCCAATCACCTTAAAATTATGTCCCCTTGTGTTAGCCATTGTCACCCT